>JARHVA010002679.1:1712500-2287500 GCA_037957365.1 Torreya grandis
AACAAATAACTCATAATCTATTATAACATTCATTTAAACATATCATTCTATTTTTAGAAGACCATTTTAAAATGGTTATTGTTTTGGTTCAGACACCTTTTGATTAGGTTAAATAATATTTCTAGTTTCTGCTTAGGTTTAAGATCCAACTCATCCATTTTCATTAAGTTCTTATATTGTATATTAAAATCTATATATAAATATAAGTATGTTTTTAACATAATTTGTGCTACACTCATTCAATTGTCACTTTTATTCAAGAAATCCATTAATCATAGGTATAGGCATACTATCCAAGACACCCATATATATATATATATATATATATATATATATATATATATATATATATATATATATATATATATATATATATATATAATTGAATCTTTAGACAAATATATTTCGATGATATATTTGGGTATAGTATAAAAATAGAGAAGATCGTTTATGGTCCTTATTCAATTAGTTGGTTAATAAAATCTTATTGGAAACTAAGTACTAATCCTAATAATATTTCTGAATTAGTGGGAAAAAAGTAATTTTACTCATAAGGAATAATAGTTTCTCAATTTTCAAGTCCCATGACCATTTCTTTTACTTAAATTAGAAAAACTTAGAGGTATACTACTTATTATACCAATTTACATAGGGCCATTAGTGCATATTATTTCAAGAATGTTTTTTTTGTTTTCATTTGTTGAAAATGGTACTTATGCACACTTAAGGATTCTAATTACATTGGATCCAATAAAGATATCACTAAGAATGAAAATTCATATATATGTATCACATGTAATGTATATCTTAAAAATAAATATTCCAAGATATACAAGACTCAAATGAGAAACTCATGTATAACTATTATATACTGTATATCATCATTAAAAAATATTTGTCAAATGCTCTCAATTTGATTTCAATTTTCTCTGGTTCCTATTATCTTTTACTTAGGATCCATATCTATCTTCACATTTCATATTTTATAATATATCATATTAGGAACCTTGTCCCCATATAAATTGTTCGATAATAATTCTAATTGTAAGACTAGACCATAGATGGTGTCACTATCTATTAATTATCTATACAAGTTTACATTGTAACTTATTACATTGGTAACAATACCATGCTAAATATACAAAGGTAAAAATATGGCTCATAATATATACTATATTTATTATGCCCAAAAAAATAATATGACTATTATGGCTACAGACTCCATTGGAGACATCTAAGAAGGCCTTAGTAGGTAGTTGATTAAGAATATCCCATAATGTGGCCCTCATTAAAATGTGAAGACTACTGATATAATTTCATTTTTCCTAGGGTTCTTATGTTTTTATGTTGTATTACTTTCTAATTATTCAGGTCATTACATTCTTAGTGTTTTCATAGCCATGGCCATTCCATTTTGATATAGGGTTGCCCAATATCACATAAGAAGATTGGAAAGAAAGGGTAATAAGAGTAATGATGGTTTTTAACACATGCATATTTGTCAATTTTAACAAGAAGTTTGCTAAAAAAATATATTTGGTATATTAGGTTCAATCTGTAGATAACATCAAGTGAAAGAATGCGTAATTCTTTGAAATGTTGAAGTCTTATCCAATATTTTATTTGACCTCAAAGTTTTTAGCTATGGAAGTTTTACAATATTTTTTTTTCAAATTCAAATATTATCTAAAGCACTTGTGTTATCCCAAAACTAGTATAACCAACATTGTTAATCATAATGCTTAATTGGGTCTCTCCCTATGACCTAATTTCAAATCGTGCCCCTAATTTATGTTATTATGGTGATACATTTTTTATAGATATCATAAGTAAATAAGGGTATTTTTTTAAGCTCTGATGTCTTCGGATATGAGATTTTGTTCACACTTCTGTAATTCTTTGGCTATCACTTTGATGTCACACCCTTTACTATTCACATCTTTGAGAAAATATATTCCACAAAGTTTTACTCAAGTGAATCAAAAGACATGAATAATTTCCATTATAAGACAAACCTCAATAGTTAGTTAAGTACTCGTGGCATTAGAAACTGATGTTACAGGCAATCATTTTCTACTTGCGTCAAACATAGATGTAGTCCTACTAGACTGAAACATGAAAATATCTCAAAAAATTATTTTTATATAGTTTAGATATTGTTTTATTTTGGTTCAAGCATGCACACTTCACTGGTAATCTACCAATTTTAAAGGCTTTTCATTTTATAACTATTGATGACCTACCTTATTTCACATTTTCTCTTAATGAATCTCAATAAGTTATCATAGCCAAAGCATGTAAAAATGGATAATTTTGAAGGGAAATATCTTTTATTGGATGTACCCATTTGATTCTAAAAAACGTTATAACAAGAAAGCAAACAAAACTAGATGAAAAAGTTAGGGAAGAACGGATAATCGCATACCTGATATTATGAGTAATATGAAGGTGTCCAATTCTTTATGCTTCTGTATGAAGCACTCTTTCCCCTTTTTTGTATGCTACGTCATTCCTCTACTTCTCTCCCCTCCAATTTCATTAAAACTCTTATGATATATTTTTCTTCCTTAATTTCACCCATTATAAAAAGAATAGGCATGGTTTTGTTTTAAAGAGTTTTTTTTTTTTTTTTTTTGTTTTATTTTATTTTATTTTTGGAATTCTTTCTTTTTTACTTTTATTAAATTAATAAATTTTCATTTCACTTTTTGTTTTTATTTTTCTACTCAATACTTTTATTTATTTCCTTTTTTATTCTTTTATTTTTATTTATTGTAGCATATTTGTTGTTTAAAAATAATTAATATGGATTACTAATTAAATTAGCATGTCCAAAATAGTTTGATGATTAATTTTATATATTAATAACTTTAATTTAGTTTGTTTAAGCAAACTTAAAACATTTAAGGACATACATATGATATTATATCATCTACACATAAATATGAACAAAAATGCACACATAAATAATCACTTTAATGCAAATAACATAAGGAAGATACTAATGCTAAGCATTTAAATTATGTATGTAACATGAATTACTTATGTGATGTGTCTATGGTACCATTTATTTTCTCTATTATTCTTTGATATCTTGATCTATGTCACCCTCTTTGATGATTCTCTCCCTCCATCACACTCTACGAGATAGATTTTTTCGCATCAACCTCATAACAAAATAGGTAGTTAGACCATAACAATAATAATATATATTCATCATAAGTATAGTTAAAATGACAAATCAACATGATCATAAAGTATGAATATACTTACATTTAACTCATAATAGTGTAACCATGTAGCCTAAGCAATAGCCTACTTCCCCATAACAACATATATGTCACAGCTTATATTAAAATACCCAAATCTAAATTTATCAACTATAGATATTCATAAATAATCTAACAAATTTGCTTAGTTAGGAATCAGAATGTAACATCCTTCCCCACTAAATCTATTCATCATCCTAGATGACTCTTATCAAATATAAATTTTGAATAAAAAATATTTTTCAGAAGAGAAATAACTCAGTATAAAGTATCTAATCAACTAAATAAATGTGAAATTACTTAAAAAACTTACTAAATCTCCCTCAAGTTACACTATTCTCAAAGTAGTGATTCCATGAAACCTTGCTCTATGACATTTACAAATTATGTAAACATGGTTTGAGAGTATTACTTACTTTGATTGATTTTATCATGAACACCTCAGGGTCTAAAATCATCAAGATAAGCCTATTTATTATAAGTCTAACCACTTCTATTATCTTCAAAGGTCTCACATATCTCAGTAAAATTTTCATTGACTTACCAAAAGCACATAATATCATCATAAAAGTAAAAACAAATGATGAGGGAGATTTACATAAAATCTTCCAGCCTTTTTCACATCTCTCTATCCTAGAGAGTGTTTTTCTCATTCTGGAGAAAATTAATTAAGGAACCTAGCAATAATAATATGTATAAGTTAATACTATCACTAATTCATATAACTACTTATAAGTATAACATGTCAATACTATCACTACTATAAGGAATTCCTAACAAGTACGACATTGAATAAGAACTTTAAATATTACATTTTTAATGTATAAAAAATCATGGAATACATATCTATATTATACATGTGTATGGACATACAATAGAATTTGACAAGTTTTACCTATCAAATTCCATATTCGACAAGTCCATATGTCAGATCTAACTTAGTAATAACTATGTCAATGTGAGGCTAAGTAGGATACTATCATATTGCTTAGAACTAACGTTCCTAATTCACTACACTTTCTTCAGGTCTCCATAACCGAATGAAATCCAAAAGTGTAAAATGTTTAATGAATGACAATTTTATGGTTACAGATCAAAGAAATCAATGATATATGATAAATAATTTCATATGTAATAATATACATGCAATAAAAATAGGATAATCATTTTGAATTTGTATTAAGTTTCCACTAACTAAACACAACTAGTATCATATTTCTCAGCTTAACTTACAATTTTATATTCATAGTTAAGAGGAAAGAATGTTAAAATTAACATATCATACAAAGGCCAAGGATCACACTGTCCTTTTAACCTTATACAAGAATAAGTGAGATAATTTCTTCTAGCTTACTTGGCTAGAAAGCAATAAAAAAAATACTATCTCAACCCTTACATTGACAAGATGTTCCACACATCCTATACCCTACTCACTTTCAGTAAAAGGTACAAATATAACTATTAAAACATCATATTTTAACCCAAAAAGAGAAAATATCAATCTCTTCAAGAGTGAATAATAACATAATAATTATAATTCAACATATAGTTCATATAAATTTTTATATATGATTCAAGGTTTGATATTTCACATGGTCTAATTACACAAGATTAGATAAATTAGGGACTTTAAAGATTCAAAAGTGAAAAGTAGAGAATTATCATCTCAAAAAAAACTCCTACATACACTCTCACATTAAAAAGAAAACATTGTAACTTATTGTTGCCAAATCACTACCTACTTACCAAAATTTTAAGTATGGTATCACAATATATTTCTACAACCCAAAAAGATTAAAATAAAATACTAACCAAAAAAATGTATCAATTTATCCAATCCTATAAATTCTCTCTCAATAATAAGTAGAGACATTCTCCCACAAATTTCAAGGATATATGGTTAAACAACATTTCAAAAATAAATTACCATTGAAGAGAACACTAAATTAACATCATGCATCTATGAATACTCTCAAAATATTATAATGAATTCATATGAGAATAAGATAATAAAAAATCTCATTTAAATTAACTAAGAGGGTGCCAAACCACAAACAAGCTCTTAACAAAAAGGAATTCTCAGTCTAAGACAATAACACTCTACTACAAATGAATTCCCACTACACTAGGTGATACTAAATAAAAATGTTCTTATAAGACTTTCCATTTCTAGGACTAATAAACATAAGATATAAAAACTAAAAGCGCGCACGCACACGCGCACACACACACACACACACACACACACACACACACACACACACACACACACACACACACACACACACACACACACACACACACACACACACACACACACACACACACACACACACACACATAAAGTGACAAGCATTCTGTCTATAAAAACTCACAACACAAAACACAAATGGAAAAGGTTACATTATTACCAATATGGATGTAATCACACTCAAGGTATTCGATCTAAGTGATCAAACTATGGTAGAAATATTTTGTTCATAACACGTGAACTGTGTTACATACTCATCTACACAAGCCTCATATATGACCATCACCATTGGGAAATTTGATAATCCAAACCTATATCAATTCTATGAGGGTACTAGTGATCCAAAGGATCCATACTCACTATGCCACACACATTTCATGAATGTCACATACTTACAAAAGTCACTGATCCATAGAGGAGGATCTATCAAGTCTTCAAAACTCCAATCATGGTGTAACATGGTTTCACACTGAGATACTACAAATCCAAAATAATAGTGAAATACTTCATGTCACTAGATTCACACTAGTGAATAAAAAAGACATAAAAATCCTAATAGATTCATTAGGTCCTAGAATCGAACCACAACTATGATACAACATGTAACAACCCCATTGGTTTAGACATATAAATACGTGATTATTTTTTCTTAATTAAACACATATACCAATAATAGATTACACCATGAGAATCTATAGACACCACAATAAATACTCAAGGGGTGACTATAGAAACAAAAAAAATACATCGCATACCACTGGTCTCTTATATCATGAGAGTATATTAAAATATAATTATAGAAAGTAAATATATTAACTCAAATACTACTGATACAAGTGTACAACCACCATTGTCAATGTAAAATATTAACTAATCACAACTCTTCATGATAGTAATAAGTAAAATACAATATAATGTACATATAAGATACATGTCTTTCTAGGATCATAGTTTCTGAACTCAAGTAAATATGGCAATCTCAAGTGTCATCTCAATAAGTAGTACTATTATGGGGAGGGAGAGAATCATCTAAGCAATTTTACATACTAACCACAGACCAATGATCCCAAGCACTAATCCCATCAGTAAATGGCCCTCCATTTATGGATGAGTATATAGTGATGGCATAGGAATCTAGAAGGACAGGCAAGTAACCATGTGTTGTATGATTTCTAGACTAAACATGTAGTGTGTCATATAAAACTATTCTATTATATGATATCACACAAACATGTAAACCATACACATAAAATGATAATGTTACAATAAACATACTATATCCCAAAGTTTTAAAAATAATAAATAATAATGATCTAGATCAATCAAATTCATACATACCACTTGATCAGGCTGCCTTCATCTATCATTGTGACACTAGTAAGCTAGTGAAGTCCATCTCACTCCTTACTCCATATCAACAATGCAGATTGGTCAAATAAAATTCAACCAAAAGATTCATTTAATTTACATCCTATTATAAAACATATCAAATAACATGCTAAACATAAGAGTAACTAAAGTGTACATTTATTTCATCAAACATATGAATGAATCTTACATTATTTTTTATCCCATACTAGAAATAATGACTACAGTTTATACCACCTAGGTAAATACACATTCAACTATAGATTTTCACTATGATAATTAGTTTTCAACATGCTACACCCTATGGTAACCTATATTACCACTGTCTAATATTCTAAGACATCACTACTAGTTTTTTGCAAACATTCATAATAAGGTAGTCATAACTACATGCAAACACAAGCTTATATTCAAGCAATTACATATAATGAAGAAAATCATAGTTCCCATTGAACACAATAATATACTATCATAGCATTTTTTAAACTCTCAAGGCTATATGCACACATAATTAAAGTTCTTATAACTGTCATAAATATACTATTCATAGTAAGATCTAACACACATACATATAATCAATCAAATGTAGATATGAGTTTGGTAGATTTTAATATGAACCATCTGGGTATAACATACATTTATTCTATATTACTCTATGATATCCCTTATTATCATAGGTTCCCATCTACATAATAACACAAAATCTAAACATATGATATCAAGAACCAAATGCTCACATCCATAACAATAATCATGAGTACAAATTTATACTAGCCAGGTATACCCTAAGTTTAAACTACATATCAAAACTCAATAAATATAAATTATAAGAATACATCACAATGCACCATTATATTCTATGTATGACCAAATATTTAACCATATTATCACCCTCATAAGATGTACCATACACACACATTTAACTAACAGTCAACCAATTATTTACAAAGAAAAAAAATAACTCATAACCTATTATAACATTCATTTAAACATCTTGTTTTGTTTCTAGAAGACCGTTTTAAAATGGTTATTTATTTGGTTCCTCAAACACCTTATGATTAGGTTAAGTTATACTTCAAGTTATGGCTTAGGTTTATGATCCAACTCAATCATTTTCATTAAATTCTTATATTGTATATTTAAATCCATATATAAATATAAGTATGTTTTCAACATAATTTGTGCCACACTAATTCAATGGTCATTTTTATTGAAGAAATCAATTAATCATAGATATAGGCACACTAACCAATACACCCACAATGTTAGAAATATAAGTAATTTAATCATTAGACAAATATACTTCCATGATAAACTTGGCTATAGTTTAAAGTTAGGTCAATTACTTGGTTAATGAAATATTATTGGAAACATATTACTAATCATAATAATATTTCCATATTATTAAGGAAAAATTAATTTTACTCATAGGGAATAACAGTTTCTCAATTTTCAGGTCTCATGACCATTTATTTTACATTAGTTAGCAAAACATAGAGGTATACAACCTGGTATACCCAATTTACTCATGTCCATCAGTGCATATTATTTCAATAAAGTTTGGTTTTTTGTTCATTTGTTGAAAATGGTACTTATGCACACTTAAGGATTTCTAATTACATTAGATGAGATAAGGATACCTCTAGGTATGCAAATTCATATATATGTATCACATGTAAAAGATACCATAAAAATAAATATTCCAAAACACACACACACACACACACACACACACACACACACACACACACACACACACACACACACACACACACAAAAATAAAAAATAAAAAAAAATGAGAAACTCACACATAGATATAATATATAATATATCATCTTCAACAAATAATTATCAAATTCTCTCAATTTGATTTCAATTTTCTCTGATTCCAATTCTCTTTTACTTACTTAGGATCCATATTTATCTTTACATTTAATATTTTATAATACATCATATTAGGAATCTTGCCCCCACATAAATTATTCCATAGTAATTCCAGTTGTAAGACTAAACCATAGATGGTGTCACCATCTATTGATTATCTAAATAGCTTTACATAGTAACTTATCACATTGGTAACAATACCACACTAAAAATTTTAAGTTAAAACTATGCCTCATAATATTTATTATACTTATTATGCCCAAAAAAATATTATCACTATTATGGCTATAGAATCTATTGGCGACATCTAAGAAGGCCTTAATAAGTGGCTATCTAAGAATAACCCATAACATGGCCTTTGTTCAAAGGTGGAGACTACCAATATAAGTTCATTTCTCTTGATTTTTTAATCAAAATGCAATCTAGGAATTCTTATATGAGTGAATGTTGTAAACACCTAAAATTGGCCATCGATAAACTCCAACCAAGATTTTGGCTAATTTCCACTCAAAACACACAATTTGGCCTAAAAATACTAAAACATGCTAAATGATGTGAAATTGACATCTTTAAGTGCTGATTTTGGCCAGGGTATCACTAAATCAGGTAATGCAATTTATGAACCAACTAACTTTGATCAGTTCATTTTGAGTCAAAATGCCAATTTTGCACCTACGTGCTCTAGACTACTCTTTCTTATCAAATATTTTGCACAAAACTCATGCATTTTTTATTTGTTGTTGACAACATCCTAAATGGGAATACGGTTCTAATGCATCCAACATCACCTTCCAATTCTAATGCAGTCAAATTTAGGACCAATAACAAGGCAATTTGATCAATTTGGGTAATTTGTACATAATGTGATTAATCATGCTTAAAAAATAATTAACCCAAATCAAAGTATAATTAATAATTCCATGGAAACGTTTTGAATATCTACATCATCAAGTGACCTCATATCTTGGAAAGACATCCCTAAGCCATAAATGCCACAAATATCAGGATTCATGCCCTCCATGCCTCTTAATTTCCCCTTCTTCCAATGTCATGATGAGGATAATTAAAAAAATTGAATTAATCCTCAACCACACATCTCAATCTTGAGATGGATGGTTGAGGTTGATTATGATCAAATCCAAAAATCTTTAAATAGGAGGCCCACAACATCATTTCTAATCTTTTTTGATGAAAAGTTATAATGCCAAATTGGTTATAAAAGATTCATGCAATTAGTGTTACCATGAAAAATTAATTCCAAGCCAAACCAATCCAAAATCCAAAATTGACAAGGAGATATGGAAGTAACCAAGCTTCCATTTCCAAAGACTTCATGAGCACAAGCCGAGCAAGCCACCACTACAAAGGCATTTGGAGCATCCAAGGAAGGTGAAGGAACTCTTGTATTTGATCCCTTGATTTTTAGTTGTGCTTGTCATTTACTTTTGTTAACTAATATATCCCTAGTGCCTAAGCCTAGTTATGTTATGTTATTAATGTGTTTCTTTCATTTTGTTTTTATTTTAGAACTAACACCATACTAACCATCCTCTCTTGAGTCAAATTATTAGATAACATATGGCATGTCTGGTGGGACTAGATGCATCTCATACCTGAATAAGATCATTTTGAAATTCTAAAATATTTATTTGATCCTTTAAAACTCTTACAAAATGATTTTCTAACTTTATTTTTCCATTTTTTACACAGTAACTGATGTCGGTAGAAATATTGACAATGGTTACATGGTTTAACCGATGTCAATAGGCAAAATCGACATCAATTAGATTTTAGTTAGCTATAGTAATTGATGTCAGTGCTATAACTGACATCAGTCACTATGTTTTTTTTAAAAACATAGACCCAACAGCTACTTTTCCAAAGTTTATTGTTTCAAACTCAAAATGGCTTCAAAGCTAAAAGACATGATAACAACTTTGTTGTAGGACCAAGCTTAAAATTTGCTCAAAACATGTTTAAATCACCTTTACATGCTTAAAAATAAATTAGGAACCTTACTTTGGTGTTTAGCAAAGGAATTAGATGCTTTGGTGAATGTTTTCAAAGTTTCTAACTAAGACCAAGGGGTCAAATGAACACCACCAAATCTTTCATTTTAGGTTTAAAATTGAATACACTTGTTAATTCTTGTTTGAAATAGTTATTTGATTTATTTTATTTTTTTGGAAAGAAGAGGGATGTTGCATGTATGCTCTTCCATTTGTCCCCTTTAGGGAACCCTTGGAATCAAAAGTGCCATTCCTATTGTAAATAGCCTAGTCTGAGGCTTAGAAATAAAGTCATCTAAAGCACTCCACAAAAACTCGACAAAGTTTGGGTGACCTTGAAAATGACTCTAAACTCTTTCTATTTCATGTTTTATTTATTTTTATGCAAACTTTGCTTGTGAGAGGGACTTAATCACCTTCTTCAAGTTTTATAGGGAATCTTTGACCTGGGGTTTCATCTCCCAGCATTGACTTCAATTACTCCTAAGTTTTACATGAGATGTATCTATATTTGGACATCACACTACACTGAGCAAACAATAAGATGTAGTGGTTATAAAAAAGACTAGACCTTTTTACAACTAGCCAATGCTACAGTCACCTAATTTTTTTACTTGTCTTTTACATTGTTTGATGTGAAAGTGATTATACAATTGATTCCCCTATAATGATAAAAAACTTGCAAGTTTTAGTCAACCCCATTTTTCCATACCCTTTCTAGGATTTGGATGGTTATATTTAGAGTATTTTGGTCATTTTTACTTGATATGTTTTGAGACTAAAACTTGTTTATCTATTCATAAGCCATGTCAAAACCAATTTGTCTATATGTCACTCTTTTGTCTAAAGAGGTGTTATGCTGGCCATTTTACACCACACTTGTGCTTTGAAATTTTTTCTAAACTTGTTTGTGTGTGTGTCATTTGAGTTGAGGAGGGTAGTGTTATGCTGCCCAAAACATGTTAAAACCATTTTGCCTTTGAGTCTTTTGAATTATCACATAAATCATATCATTTGAGCATGTTTATGCCATTAGGATACTCAATTTATTTCAAGACTTATTTCACATTGTATCAAAACCCTTTATTTCAAACCATGTCACATCAGCCATCTGGACCTTATTTATGTGCCATCATGTTGTCTGATCTTGTCTAGCTTGTTTAGTGAATGCTAGTTTTCAACATTGAGTTTTCAATTAACCTTATCAAGTTTAGATTCAAACATTGATTGATTTTTATTTAAACCTCAATTCATGGGGTTGAGACATAAATCTTTCTCTTTTGGGTTGCATAACTTTGGTTAATTGATTAGTTAAAATTGAAAACTATTGATTGTTTATTTGTTTAATGCCTATCCTCATCATTGTTTATACCTTTATTTGGGAGAACACAACCTTTCTCAAAGATCCTTTTGTCTTATGCCTTATACCAACTAATCATGTTTATATTTGATTTCGTGTGCCAGGTCTATGTCAAAGTTGTTCCAAACTTGTTAGATTAAATCAAATCACATCATGCCTATTTGTTTAAGCCTAGATTTTGACTTTGTGTTTGGACAAAAGACTTAGTAACTCAACTTTTCTCTTTCCTAGTTTAGACCTTGTTCGGAACACTTTGACCTAGATATTTGACATATTGGTTTTTATTTAGATGCTTGACCTTTTGTGTGTATGACATTTGACATTAGACATTTGATGTTAGAATATTTTATACCAAATCTTAGCACAAACCATTTTAGAGATACAACTTCACTTTCAAACCACATTGGAGATAAAACTCCATCTCTTCAACCAAATTAGATCAGTTTTGAACCATTTGTCCTTTAGATCATTTTTTTAGAGTTTGTAGAACTCTAAGCATTTATGTTTCAGAGCTTTCATCATTTACGTGGATATGTCTCACTACACTTATAGTGGAATCACTTAAAATCCAACTTATGATAGAATTGCTACACAAAATGACTTTTATGGCTTTAGTCAGGACCCCAATGATGTTAGTATGGTTTGTGAGATAGATTTCTATCTACCTCATATTAATCATTCATGGGAACAAAGTCATGAAATAACTTATGATCTAAATCGAGACCCTGATTGGTATGAAGAGGCTTGTGAGGAAGACTTTGAAAACCCAACTAAAAATAATGTTATTTGGGATATGAATCCATACCCTCTTTTTAATAATTAGTGCCAGGAACATAGTCAAGATCCAGCCTATGAGCCAACTCACAACTAGGATGATATGGTTTATGAGGAAGACTTAGATGCTTTGGCTTATGTGAGTAATCAGACTCTGCCACATCAAACCATTTCTATCCTAGGACTATAATGTCACACCAATCCCATACCAAGACCTCATCCTTTGGTTTCTATGAGCAACCAAGTTCCACAATGCCAAACCATTTCTATACTAGGACCTTATCCATTGGTTTGTGTGAGAAATCAAGCTCCACACCACCCCTTCATCATTCCAAGACCTAGTCCTTTAGCTTGTGTAAGCAATCAAGCCCCTCAATGCCCTATCATTACAACCTTAGGACTTTTTCCTTTGGATCATGTGAGCAATCATGCTCCCTAAGACCCTACCATTATCCATTTTCATGTCATTATTCATCTATTACCAATCTTAACCAAACCTCAACCTATCATATCATTTGAAGACAAAGCTATGTTCAAAACTAGTATTTTTTAACACATTGGAAACCAAGGCCAAGAGAAAAAACCAATCAAAGATGTTTCTATTGAGTCAACCATTTGTGATAAGTCAGCCTATGATAAATTGCCTATTGATCCTATACCAGTTGTCAAGGAGTCTCACTCTGATGAGACATTATTTGATGATTCACTTCTTAATGATTATAGCCACCTTTGGGAAAATCATTACCTCGACTATATGCCTAATTTTCAAGGGCCTCCTATTGACAAGATAGTCTTTGAAGAGTTGTCTCTTGACCTTTTTCCCATCCTGGAGGAGTATCACTTTGACAAATTATTCTTTATGGAGCCCATCATGCCATTACAGGTTGTTACTTATCCAATACCAAATATTCAACAAGACATCATTATAATAGAGTACCCATCAGATGAAGAATCAGAGTTAGAGTCAAGTTTTACTCTTGCACTGACATCAGATTTAGCATCAAAATTATAATATGAATCAACATCAATCTCAACATCAGATTCAGAGTCCCTTGAGTTAGAATCAGATTTAGATAAAGAATATGTTGATGGCTATTACAACATTGGCTACACATACCTTGTAGATCAATTTGAATACATTTGTTATCCTTCTATATTTTTTGAAGATGAGTACTTTATCTTTGACACAAGTTATCTTAGTATCTTCTATGAGGATTATACAGCCTCTACTCATTTCATTACCATTCCACATGCCATTACCATCAACCAAAATCGCCATATTATCGACATCCCATCTCCCACAAGTGTTGATTGGGATCGATAAAATCACACTTTATTGAATTTCATCCATGGTGACATACCAGTTGAAGAAGAGAAAGGAGGCCAAGACAACATTCATGTAGCAAAAGAATAATCTCCTAGTGAAACTTTTTTGAAGGTGCTAGGGGACAATCAAAGTCATAACTTAGCATCTTCTAGTGAAATTTTTCTGGAAGCACTAGAATACAATAAAAGTTAAAAGTCAACATTCCTTAGTGAATCGTTCTTGAAGATGATATAGGACAATCAAGACAACATCATTGGTGAAAACCTCTTTGAAGCACCAATAGCATAGAAGTTCTTCACTACTTGATGAAGACAAAATCAAAGATCAAATCAAAATAGCTTCCAATCTACAACCTAATTAGATGGTATCTACTCTCAGGCCCAAACAACAATAAAAATATGATGGTACTATCAAGATAATATGTCTTCAACCCCACCATAACCAAAATTATGTTGAATCCGACACAACAACATTAAGTATGACTGAACATCTTGATCTTCATTTATTTCCCCACCATTCCACATTCCATTATCATCTACCATTCCATTTCACAATTAAACCTACCATCCATTATTTGTCCCTATTTACCATCCATGGTTGCAATTTCCTTTGTAGATTCTATAAAAATACCTTGTCTTGATGTTTGAAGGAATTAGAATCAATGACCAATGAAGATCACAAAAGCATTCTTGATAACCAAATCTACATCAAGTTTTTAATAGAGTAGCTATTTAGATGAGGTGTGGGATAGAAATTAACATGATCAATTATTATATTTGTATCCTTTGTTGAATAAGACATGCATCTCCCCATCAATAGGAATAACAGAATAAAAAATCATACCCAAGATAAAAACATGTACCATATAATTTCATTGCCATACCATTACCATTGTTAAATATACCTATTTTCCATTATCACAAATCCTACCATTCACCGCATCACTTGGGGGAAACCCTCCTACCATTTTAAGATAATTATCAAAACCATCATTATCTTAAATCAATACCATTCCATCCTATCATTACATTCCTATCTAGACCAAAGCCTATTTTTAGTCATCCTACCCAATCATATTTTGATCTTAGCTACCTTAGTTCTTCCTGCACTTTGTGAGAGGATTATGATCAAGTTCCAATAATCAATCCAATCTGTGTTTCAATGATAATCTATTAAAGTAATGTGACAGTTGATTTAGCAAGACATCTTTCATCCTATCAAATTTGTTTGTATGAGCCTGATTATAGCTGCATATGGGAAAATTAGTGTTTCACCAGTCTTGCTACTCATTATAACCACCTATGGTAAAAATATTACCATTAACCTATGCCATTGTATCCTAGCTATAACTACTTATGGGTAAACTAAGGACAACATTTGTTTATCATACATTATTACATCACTTTGCCATCATTATTTTCATTTGACTAGCCATTTACTAGATTTGAGAACTTGTTGAGACCTAGTTGGATTTTCCTCACCTTTTGTGTGGATGTAATTACTATGACTTGAGGTCATTTTAGGACTATGTGGGTCATGCTCAATTCATGTTGAGGTCACCTTAGTCCTCTTTTCCATACATTCTCATCATTTTGTGAGCAACCTAAGCCAAACGCTCTCACCATTTTGTGAGTAGGTATCTTGTGATTATCTAATGAGTTAAGATACCCTCAAAATTCCAAAAACATTCAAATATTTAAAAAATCCAAAAATATTTGTCCTATTTAAGCCTACTTAGTTATCCTTGATCAGCCTTACTGGGGCACAATCATTGTTAGGATGCTTTCTTTTTCTTTTATTTTTAGGCTTTCTATTTATTTGTTTATTTCAAGTTGTTTATTTATTTATGTGTTTTTTATTTGTTTGTTTGTTTTTTCACTTGCCTTTTTGTTTGCTTTTAGCACTATTGCCTTGACTCAATCTATATGTGTTCATTGGGTGATTCCTTTCACATAATATTCTTGAGTCTATCCATATTCATATGTAAACATTGTCATCATGGTTTCTATCATTGGGGCATTATTTTCAAGTGTTTATTGGATATCAAGAGTCAATCCTTATGCATATTTTGGGATAGTCTTTATGGTGTTCTCTTCATGAATCCTACCATCACATGCTATATAAAAAATCAACTTCAATAAGGTCTATAATCAATGGAGCCATATAATTATCTCCTTGGCACCTCAGCATATCCTCCCATCCCACCCTTAATCAAATTAACCCATTAGCCATTCTAGTTGTGTCATGGTTAATTAAGATGAGAATCTCCTCATTGGCAAGTACAACTGAATCACTCACACTAATCAATATTATTATTTTATTCATCTCTTTCATCACTTTTCACCCACTCATATTTAATCCATATTTTACGTTATATCCTTGAGTTATGATTGCTAATCAGCCCTAACTGGGGTGCAATCATCTTTAGCCAATATAGGTCCTCTTAATGATTATAAATACCTATGGGAAAATCATTATTTTGAATTTTATTCTTGATTATAGTTGCGTTTAGGAAAATTAGCATCCTTTTTACATCAATTCATGTAAGCATTTTCTAATTTTGATTAATCTCAACCACTGTTTAATTACACCTTTCTTCTTATTTATTTTTTAGGGACCACCCATCAAAAAAATGTGATGGCCACTCCCTTGAGGGGGAATCATCATAGGATTCCCAAAATCATTTGAAACTTTTTTCTTTAGTCATCATCTTCTTCTTAGCATATAGACCATCTCTCATTATTTGAGAAGACATTAATATGCTTATGACTTGTAATTCCTTCCCGAACAGGGGCAAATTGTAGACACCTAAAATTGGCCATCGATAAACTCCAACTAGGGTTTTGGCCAATTTCCACTTAAAATGCACAATTTGGCTTAAAAACACACTAAATGTTGTGAAATTGACATATTTAAGTGTTGATTTTGGCCAGGGTATCACTAAATGGGGTAATGAAATTTATAAGGTAGCTAACTTTGATCAGTTCATTTCGATTCAAAATGCTAATTTTGCACCCACATGCTCTAGACTGCTCTTTCCTATCAAATATTTTGCACAAAACTCATGCCTTTGTTATTTTTTATTGAAACATCCTAAATGGGAATATGGTTCTAATGCATCTGACATTGCCTTCCAATTCTAATCCAATCAAATTTAGGACTAATAATAAGGTATTTTCATCAATTTGGGTAATTTGTGCACAATGTGCTTAATCATGCTTAAGATATAATCAACCCAAATCAAGGCATAATTAATAAATCCATAGAAAATTGTAGAATATTTGATTTTATAAATGAATATTGAATATCTTCATCATCAAGTGACCTCATTTCTCAAGAAGACATCCCTAGGCCATAAATGCCACAAATATCAGGATTCATGCCCTCCATGCATCTTAATTTCCCCTTCTTCTAATGTCATGATGAGGATAACTAAAAACTTAATTCCAAAAATTTAATTAATCCTTAACGACACATCTCAATCTTGAGATGGACAGTTGAGGTTGATTCTGATCAAATCCAAAAATCTATAAATAGAAGGCCTCATAACAACATTTCTATGCTTTTTTGATGCAAAGCTATAATGCCAAATTGGTTCCAAAAGCTTCAAGTAATTAGTGTTACCATGCCAAATTAATTCCAAGCCAATCCAAGCCATAAGACAAAGGTGCTAAGGAGAGATGGAGGTAGCCAAGCTTCCATTGCCAAGGAATTCATGAGCACAAGCTGAGTAAGCCACCACTATAAAGACATTTGGAGCATCCAAGGAAGGTGAATGAACTCTTGTAATTTATCCCTTGCTTTTTAGTTGTTCTTGTCATTTGCTTTTGTTAACTAAGTTTTCCCTAGTGCCTAGGCCTAGATATGTTATTCTATTAGTGTGTTTCTTTCATTTTGTTTTCATTTTATAACTAACACCATACTAACCATCCTCTCTTGAGTCAAATTCCTAGATAACAAATACATCGATTCAATGTGTAGTGTGAGATGTTTATTCTAAAAGACAATACTGAGAAAACACAAGCACGTAACTGTAAGAATAAACCAAATAAAAATAAGCCTCAAATGATCCAAACAATATAGCATTGAATATGAAAGGGGAAAGGTACATATATAACTTTGAAAGGGAATGATACAACACATTATAGTGAATGTGGTACTAATCCTTTCCAAGTAACCAACATGACACTAAATCCCTAATCAAGCATATGCAATCATACAACCAAAACCCATAGGAAAAAAGGCATACACCAAAAACCCCAAATAAGCACAACTTAGGTAGTGATGATACAAAAAATGGGTCTTGGAAACAAGGCCTAATTAGGTACCCATGTACAATGAAATCTCTCACAAAATAGAGAAAATGAGAAAACCTTTAGCAAAAACTCTCCCCAAAAAGAGAGAAAAAGAAGAAGAGAAGAGGCTAGAAGCCCCCCTAAAGATGATGAATATACTGAAGTGGACCACACCTAAAGAAGGTCTTGTAGATGAATGAACTTACTCATATTGAAAGGTTTGGTGAAGATATCAACAACCCACTCTGAAGATTAGCAAAATACTAAGTTGATGACCTACTCATGATTCAGCTCCTGAATGAATTACATGTGAATCTTGAAGTGTTTGGTAGTTTGATGAAGGATAAGATTTTTGAAAATCTTAATGATGCTTTGGTTGTCAAAAAATATGATTGTAGGCCACCTGATATCGATACCAAGATAAAAAAGAATCCTTTGAATCCAAATAGCCTCAGTAACTACATTAACAACTCCCATGTATTCTACCTCTATGGAAGATATATCAATAGCATTCTACTTCTTACTCAACCAACTAATGGGGCTATAATCTAATGGGAAATTATATAACCTGAAGTGGAATTATGACTCCTAGTGTCTGTAACCCAATTTTAGTCTATGTAGTTAACCAAGTCAAAATCTAAACCAACCCTATAGTGTATCCCATACTTGTGTGAACCTTGAATGTAGTGCAAGATCCTCTTAACTACTTTCTAGTGTAACTCATGGGGTTCCTACATGAATCTTGAAAAATTATAATAGTATAAGAGATGTTTGGTCTAGTGTGACTCAAGTAAATAAGGCTACCAACAAGTTATTGATACAAGGTAGTATTGACCAATGTAATGTAATAATCTACCTCAAGTAAGACTCCAAATAGGAATAGAGTCTAAGATGGCTTATATTCAGCCATATAAAACTATAAAAAAAGATCAAGAGACTACTTGGGATATGAAATTGAAATCCTTGAATCTATATAAGTGATCTAAATGCCAAGGAAGTATTGTAGTAATCCCAAGTTAGTCATGGTGAATCTGTCCTAAAGAGTTTTCTTCACTAGTGAGATACTTTGAATAAGAACTCCTTGTGATCAAAAGGTCATCAACATATAATACCGGTATCAAAAATGAATCATCTTACCACAAGAAATACACATTGGGGTCTAAGTGGCATCTAGTGAACCCTAAAGTAAGAAGGAAGGAATCCATTTTGGCATACCAAGCCCAAGGGGCTTGTTTGAGGCCATAAATGGATTTCCTAAGTTTTCACACTAAAAAAGAATCTTGAACAAAACCATGTGGATAATCCATGTATATCTCCTCCTTAAGGTCTATGTGAAGAATTACATTATTCACATCCATCTGATGTACACTTTATCCATGTGATACAATGGTTTAACCCTCACCTTGTTTACACCTCAGGTTTACCTTCATGACATGTCACTTTAATCTATGGTTTTTTGACATGATGAACTTTTCTTTTATCTCAAGGCAAAGATACTAGTTTGTTCACCAATGATTTTATTGGTGACAACACTATTCAAATCTCCCAATATATATAGTGTTCTCTTTGGATTCATTATGAGTAATACATTTAAGACCAATCCTCATACATGTTTTCCTTTAATTTGATAATAGTTATAACCCACACTTGGCATATGCCATCTAATGATTCATCCAAGAATAAGACACAAAAAATTTAATAGATAAACACTTATTCTAGCAACACAAACATAAAATATACCTAATCTCACCTTTCTTGATCTTCACCTGGTGTAAAATTATTTAGAAATCTTAACAATCTTGTAGGCAGGCCTAAGATCCTTGTAGCCCTGCAAAACCTAATTTTTGACCATATATTTCTTCACATTAGATTAATCATGAATTTAAAAACACTTTTGGATACCCATTATTCTCTTACATAACATACCTAAAACTTATATGTGCTTCCTTTACATAGATTAATACTTCCTTCATTAGGCCCTACTCTAATAAACCTTCCTTTCATGCAAAACTCCTTATCCTGAGTAATGTATAGACTTTATGAACAAAATAATCACCTTTACAAATACCATTTACCTATTTATAGGTGAATCAAACATTTTTTTTCCCTTTCTTATGGACAAAAACCACTTTTCTAGATTGGCCTACTCTCCTTTGCTTGCATACACCTAGAACTTGACTTTGGTTGTCCTTTTCCATACTTATCTGTACTCCATAGGTATGAAACTACCTTAAATATTTATATAACATCACTATTGTAAATATTACAAAATTTTCATGTATTTTCAAGGGTTGAAATTCTTTCTAGCCTCCAAACCCTAGTTTAGGGCTTTCCCAAGCCTGCACAAGGCTAAGAGCACAAATAATTTAATTGGGAGAATTATGATATGTTTAAAAGTGTCTAATTTTTTTTACGTCTGCCTCAAATTCATACATCCTTTCAAATCATAAACCAATTCATATTACCTCTCTTTCCAACCTAAGCACATGGATCTAACTTATTTAGACTGTGTTTTCTTGATAGTGAGTAAGGGTTTGTCCAAGTTTTCATCATATATTTGATTCAACAGGTATAGATAAATTTATAAGAACATTTACCTTATATCATTATAATATTCTCATGTTTAAAATTTTTTCACCAAGTAATTATTTCACAAAACACACAAACTCTTTCCTTATTGTCTGTGAACTATCATCTACAGGCCTGAGAGTAGGGTTTTTGTGATTTCCAAGAATTTAAGAGTTTATAAGTATTTTATTCTTCCCATATGGAATCTTAATTGACCCACATACCTAATCCTATACTTATTTAATTCCCATTCATTTATTTCCATGTGAATCTAACCTTGAAATAGTGGACTGTGTGTTTGTATAAGTACCCTGTTCACAACCTTGTTTACGATCCTTTATTCATTTCAAGAGTTATAGACTTATTTGTCACAAAATATGATTTCAAAATTATTATTATAATACATCTAAGTTTTCATTATGAAAAAACATTATCATTATTTTTATATGATCTATAGATATCCTTATACACACATACACATGCCTATCACTATTGAAACCAAAATTCCATAAGTGAAACACTATTTATATAACTTTAACATGAGATAAAAATACCATTTATTCTTCATTATCCTAGATAATTACATAACGAGTGTTATAAAATCCATGATCCATGTCAATGGATTCTAAAGCTTTATTATTCATCTTCATATTTCTTCTTTCTCCTCACATCAAGCCTTCTCTTTCTCCTTTCAATCATGCATTCTCTTCTCTTTTTGGTTATCATTTTTCTCTTCTTGAATGAGATATCATCTCTTTCTCTCTCTCTCTCTCTCTCTCTCTCTCTCTCTCTCTCTCTCTCTCTCTCTCTTCTGTATGTTACCTCTCTCTTCTTCAAAGAGAATAATTTATATATTACTCTTTTTAAAATATTTTCTTCCTCCTACACCAACTTGGGCTTCAAAGCCAACTAAGATGATTTGTTTACAACAACATGCTAATTTAGAAGATTCCCTAACAAACATCTATGGTTGGAATATTTCAACCATTCCCTTGATTTGATCCACAATCCAGGATTGAATTCCAACATAAATATCTTCTCTAACTATTACCTTTTCACTCTTTTCCACTTTTTACATTTGACATTTACATTACTCAAATAAAATTTGGAGGGAAATAAAAAGATTTAAATTTGAATTCAAATCCTAACTATAACATGATTTAAGCTTTACATACTTGATGGTCTTAGTTTTACCATGTCCTCCATGAGATATTATAGATGCTCCTGCATTATATTCTCCTTCTATAAAGAATTTGAACCTTAGTTCAAATGAGATGCCTCCTCCATGCCTTTGTCTTCAATGTATGCCTAGATCCCATTGCTTTGTCTTCATTGATTGAGTTTGTCTTCATTTGAGATAGTCTTCGAATTTCATCTTTATTTTCTTCCTCTTTTGATTTGTTCTTATCCTCATCTTATTCTCAATTATAACCTCCCATCTCCATGCTTCTTCATCTTCATACAGGTCTTCAAGATCTTCTTGATATTCTCATTTGAAGAGCTTGTCGATTAAACTATGGACTTCATCCATGTTCATCTCTTCCAAACCTTCATAATAAAACATCAAAATCCACCTTATAATAAAAAAATTGAGAGAATGAAGTATATTTGATGCCTCCACTCTCTTGTTCCTTGATCAAAATTGTCCTTGCCTCTTGGGTTTGCTCTTTTCTTGATTCATTCTCACCAATGGTGTCATCATCATGACTTGTACCTTTACACAACCCTCTTGGATAACTAAAGAGTTCTTTCAACATTCTCAACTCCTCATTTAGTGAAGTATCATCTATCTCACCATTCTCTTCATCAAACTTGGGTCCTTCGTTCTTAAGGATTACTTGTATTTTACCCTTCATCTCATCCTTTCTTGGCTTGTCTTCACACAAACTAAATTCTTCATTAGTAAACTTATCAAATACATTTGAAAAATTATTAATTTTTTGCCTCCTTGTTCTCTTCAACTTATCCTTGAATCCATCTTATTTGTTCCTTGCCTTCAATGAGGCATTGTTTTGTTGTATGCTCACCTCTTTCCCCATTATCCAACCATTTTGAACTCTCTCCTGGCTACATGTTAGTCCATGGAGACACTTTTCATTCTTAATTTCTCATGAAATTATCATTAAAGGATTCAAAAAAATCATCATAAATAATTTGTTTACCTTTCCATGTAGTTGTGTCATCCTCATGCCTTTGGTTTCTTGTGTCGAATTCCATCTTCCTCCATTGACTTCTTGGTGTTATTACCTCAACACTCACATCTTCACTCTTTACCTTCTTAGGTACCCATGCTTGCCTTTTTATCTTATCATTTGTATTCTCAATCCATCTAGGCATCTTATACCTGTGTTCTTGTACCAATACTTCCTATTGCTTGGGAGTTTGCTTCTTCCACCATTTAGGCATACATAAACATGTCCTTGAGCCCTTTCTAGGGAATATAATTTTTTTCTCTCTATAAATCTACACATCAACAACCATCTTCTCATAATATCAATCATAATCAAGTCTTAAATAATTATTTACCTCATTCTAGGACTCATTTATGGAGCAATATTTCTTTTCTTTTGTGCTTGGTTGTTCTCTTGCCTCTTCTTGGCATTCATTAGAATCATGAAATTCATTCATTTTTTAATATCTAATCTTGCTTTTATGGCATCCTCAATATCCTCCTCATGCATTAACCAATGCATTTATCCTTCCTTATCATCATCAAAAAAAATTATTCTCTCTCTTGCACATTCACTTGTGTACTTGGTGTCTCCTCTTGAACCAATATTGTAATTCTTCAAGGCCTTTATTTTGACCTTCATAAGGTTAATCATGCTTAAAATTACCAATTCAAAGAAAAAATTAGATATAAAAACAAAAGACCACAAGGTCCCTATGAGTGTTATTTTCAACAACACTCTCATCTTCTCAAGTGCTCCTCTTGGCACTTCATCTTCTTTTTCTTCTTTCCTCTTGTTCTCAACAATTAGAACCTTCTTCACAACCTGTTTCTCCTCTTGTTTTTAACTTGAAAACCTTATTATATTCTATAAGCCTCTATGGGATTCTCTCTTCTTGGAAATCTCCTTTTGCATCTTTATCCTCTTCATTAGGAGATCTATCAACCACTTCAACCTTTTCTTTATTGGCCATACCCATGATTTCCTGTTCAACTGCATCCAAGACTCATATTCATCTACACTCTTAGTAATTTCTTTTTTATAACTATCAATCTCTTTATCAATTTCACTACTAATCATACCTCTCTTATTTTGGATGCTTGCTTCCTTCTTAGTACTCTCATGTACTCTGTTGCTTTGCATTCTTCTCAATGATATCTCCATCTCTGAGATATTCACCCAAGTATTTTCCACCTTGGTCTCTTAGTCTCTTCAAGTCCTTACTTAGGTCTTTGTACCCTAATATTTTGGTCCACTTGTCTCACCTAAGCCTTTCTCCTTGCCTGGTCTTTTGACAATTTCTTGGATCTCACCAAGGCCTTTTGCATCCTAGTCTTTTGATCCTTCTTCCAAATCATGTAGTAACTTATTATCAGACAATATAAATATCCAACATCTTCAAGCTATGATACCAAAACTAGTGTAACCCTCACCTTGTTTACACCTCAGGGTTACCTTCATGACATGTCACTTCAATCTATGGTCTTTTGACATGATGAACTTTTATCCTATCTCAAGGCCAAGTTACTAGTTTGATCACCAATACTTTTATTGGTGATAAGACTATTCAAATATCTCAAGATATATAGTGTTCTCTTTGGATTCACTATGAGTAATACCCTTTAAGACCAATCCTCATACATGTTTTCTTTCATTTGACAATAGTTACAACCCATACTTGGCATATGACATTTAAGGATTCATCCAATAATAAGAGAAAACAAATTTAATATATCAACACTTATGATAGAATCAAAAAACATCAAATAGACCTCATCTATCCTTTATTGATCTTCACCTGGTGTAAAATTCTTTAGAAACCTTAACAGTTTTGTAGGCATGTCCAAGATCCTTGTAGCCCTATAAACCCTAATTTCTCACCATATATTTATTCACATTAGCTTAATCAGGAATTTAAAAATGATTATGGATACCCATTATACTCTTACATAACATACCTAAAACTTAGATGTGTTTCCTTTGTATGGATTAGTACTTCATTAGGCCCTACTCTAATTAACCTTCCTTTCACAAAAAAATCCGTCTTGAGAAAATTACAGACTTTATGGCCAAATTAATCACCTTTATATATACCATTTACCTCTTTATACGTTAATCAAAATTTTGATTTCCCTTTCCTTTAGACAAAAACCACTTTTCTAGATTGGCCTACTCTCCTTTACTTGCATACACTTAGAACTTGACTTTGGTTGTCCTTTTTTGTACTTCTCCATACTCCATAGGTATTAAAACACCTTAAATAGTTATAGAAAATCACTAATGGAAATATTACAAAGTTTCATGTATTTTCAAGGGTTGAAACTCTTTTTAGCCTCCAAACCCTAGTTTAAGGCTTTCCCAAGCCTACACAAGGTTGAAAGCACAAATAATTGAACTAGGAGAGTTATGAGATGTTTCAAAGGGTATAATTTGTTTTTTTAGGTCTATATCAACATCCTAAATCCTTTATAATCATCAACTAATTCATATTACCTCTCTATCTAACCTAAGCATGTGGATCTAACTTATTTAGACTGTGTTTTCTTGACAATGAATAGTGGTTTGTACAAGTTTTCATCATAAATTTGATTCAAAAAGTATAGATAACTTCATAAGAACATTTAGCTTATATATTTATACTATTATCATTTCTAAAAGGCTTACACCAAGTAATCATTCCATAAAACACACAAACTCTTTCCTTACTATCTGTGCACTATTATTTATAGGCCTGAGAGCAAGTTTTTTGTGATTTCCAAAAATTTAAGAGTTTCTATGTGTTTCATTCTACCCATATGTAATCTTAATTGACCCATAGACTTAATCCTATACTTATTTAATTCCCATGCATTTATTTCCACGTGAATCTAACCTTGAAATAGTAGACTGTGTGTTTGTCTAAGTACCTTGTTCACAACCCTATTTATGATTCTTTATTCATTTCAAGAGTTCTAGACTTATTTTTCACAAAATACCATTTAAATTTTGTTATTATAATACATTTAAATATTTCTTATGCAACAAGATGATCATTATTTTTATATTCTCTGTAGAGATCTATACACACACATACACATGCTTGTCACTATTGAAACTAAAATTCCATAAGTGAAACACTGTTTATATAACTTTAACATGAGAGAAAAATACCATTTCTTATCCATTAAACTAGATACTTAAATCAAAAGAGTTATACACTCCATGATCCATGTCAATTTCTTCCAAATCCTTATTTGTCATCTTCATATTTCTTCATTATCCTCACATCAAGCCTTCTCTTTCTCCTTCACTCATACATTCTCTTCTCTTCTTGGTTATCCTTTTTCTCTTCTTGAATGAGAGATAATCTCTTTATCTCTTCTCTATCTCTCCTTTATACATTACCTCTCTCTTATTTAATGATAATAATGCATATAGTACTCTTTTTGAAAGACTCTACTCCTCCTACGGCAACTTGGGCTCTAAAGCCAACTATGAAGATTTCTTTACAATGACATGATAATTTAGATGATTACCTAACATATATGGTTGGAAGATTTAAAACATTCCCTTGTTTTTCTACAAAATCCAAGATTGACTTCCAACATAGATATCTTCTCTAACTACTTTTACCTTTTTACTCTTTTTCCACTTTTTACATTTGACATTTACATTTACTCCTCCTTAAACAACATTTGGAGGGAAGTAAAAAGATTTAAATTTGAATTTAACTCATAAATAGAACATGATTTAATCTTTTCATGCTTGATGGTCTTAGCTTGACCATGTCCTCCATGATCTATTATAGATGCTCTTGCATCATACAACTACAACAAGTGTGAGTCTAATCGAAGTCGTCTTGGCCATGGGTGTAAAGGTCTCTGCATAGTTGATGTCAGTTACATGTGAAAATTTATTGGCTAATAATATAGCCTTGTAATTTTCAATGGACCCATTTGTAACATACTTGGTCTAATTTATCCAATGACATCGAACCATCTTCCTTCCCTTATGAAAAGAAGTCAAATCTCAAGTGTGATTACTAATAAAGGAATTGTATTCCTCATACATGGATCTATCTCACTCAGGTATACTTGAAGCCTCTCTAAAAGTCTAAGGATATAACAAAAAAGGGAAAAAGGCATGTGGTCCACTTTAAAAGTCTTCCCTAGTATGTTTGTCATTATTTGGATCCTCTACCTAAGTACATACACTCTCAAGTGTCTGCCTAGCCTAAAGAGGGCTTGAAATGGGTGATTTAAGTGTCAAATCCTCATCCTTTCATGCATTCCTAGAAGTGGATGAAGATGACTCCCCATCACTCTGTTCATTTTAAGAATTGAAAGAAGAATAAAAAGTGGCCTCTACCTCAGGAACCTACAATGAATGATCTAAATCCTTGAATTGTTCATCCAAACTGAGTGAAATCGATGTAGAGGGGGAAGTGTCATGTAAAGAGTCAATAGGACTATCCCAAAACCTAACACTCCTATCAATGAACAACTGATGAGTCATAAGATGGAGTCTATAACCCTTGACCCCATTGGATACCCCACAAAGATGCAAGGTTTGGATTAAACCTCGATGGCCTTGAATTTCCTTTTGGGAATGCATGCCATCACTGGTGATCCAAATACCTTGAAATGTTACACCTATAGTTTCCTATTATGCCAAGCTTCATAAGGAGTGATGCCCTTTAAAGCTTTTTGAGGAACCTGATTTAGAATGTAACATGTACAATTGATAGTTTCTACCAAACAATGGAGTCAATGATATAGAGTGAATCATATAGTTAGCCATCTCCTTCAAAGATTGATTCTTGAGCTCTGCTAAACCATTATATTAAGGAGTGTATGGTACTATCTATTGAAGATCAATCCCTTTGGTGGTATAAAACTACTCAAATATATGGTTGATGTACTCCCCCCATTGTTTGTTCAAAGAATTTTGATGCACTTTTCAGATTAATTTTTAGATAAAGTGTTGAAGTCTAAAAAATTATCAAAAAATTTAGACTTTTATCTAATAAATTAGACTTATTTATATCTATAAAATTCATCAATAAAGGTGAGTAGGTATCTAGCCTTGGTAAAAGAAAGATGGGGAAATTGCCCCATGACATCACTATGAATCAACTCAAGAGGTACTAAAGCTATCCTATCTTTACCTTTGTGAAATTTCTCTTTGAGATGTGTGCCAAGGACACAACCCTCACATAGTCCCTTAGATAATTTAACTCTAGGCAATCTTATACCATATCCTACTAACTCAGCTGCTCAGGATAGTGATAGTTAAGGTGGCTAAACCACTCATGCCATAGTTTGCTAACTCCATATAAATGGGTAAGTAATGTGGTAGGAAGAACATCTAGAGAAAAATATGAGGTGTATATCCTAGAATGGTGATTATTCCTCCCCAATGTAACTATAGTGTAATTTTTTAGCTATCTAATCTCAACTAAATCTTGTGTAAACTCGATTCTCATGCCCTACCCTATGTGAGTAATATGATACACTAAAACAAGCTTAGTTAATAGTGAGGGTATACTTTAAACATTTGTGAATGTTCCACCTTTGACTTCAATAGTCCCTCTTCCTATAATCTCCACTAGAGTGTCATCACCCAAAGTGATAGAACACATGCCATGGGTATCTAAGTCAATAAACTCAACCTCTGACAAACCCATATGGTATGAAACACTAGAATCAATAACCCAAGATGAAGCAAATGTGGAAGCCACTACAACTAAAACTTTACCCTTAGGTTTCTCCTTACATTTTTCCTTTGCCTTGTAATATTTTTTGGCTGATGATGACTATTTAACAAACCTAATGACCCCTATATTGTTTTTCTCATGGAGATCAGTAAGGTGGTCTATATGTTTCTTCATACACCTGTGCTCATTGCGCGCAGTCTTCTTGAAATAGGATCACTTAACCTTTTCTCTCTTAGGTTTCCTTTTAGAGGATGAGGTTTTAGTGCTAGTTCTTGTAGTGGTTTTCTATTCTTTATTCTTCTTAGGATCCTTACTCTTTTGTTTATTATCTTTGTTGCTAGAGGATTTTTGTTACCCATTTCTGGAAATGAGGGCTGAAGGTTTGGAGCTTTGAGGGTTCTCATCTAAATTAATTTATCCTATTCCATAGTTAAATATGAAATGAAGTCATCTAAGGATGGCATTGGCTAGTTGGCTCCCATGGCTCTCTTGGTAATATAAAAGCTAGGGACAAATATAGAGTAATCAGGTCCTAGTTTTGTAAGCATTAAAAGAGTTAACTGCTCATCTTTCTTCTCAGTTCCACTCTTTTAACTTCAATCTAAGTGACTTAAGCTTGGTTAATAATTCTTAAAATGTGTCAAAGTTTCTAGGTCTTAGACTAATTAGCTCAATCTCAAGCTCATGACCCCTTCAATTTTTCCAAACAATTTTTCTAGGGTGTTCCATACTTCTTTGGGAGATTTGGCTTACTCTATATGAAATAGGAGTTCTAATGACACTGAAAGACAAAAAAATAAAATAAAAATATTCATCACATATATTAAACCATTTTATCTTATATGCTTCAGTTATGGGATCAACTTCTACACCCATAGTTATGCGAAATAACCCTTTACTTCTAAGAACCATTGTAATATTACTTTTCTATTCCTAGTAGTTGAAGGGTGTGAGTGCATTAAAAATTCTAAGATCCATTGTAGAATTAAGATTAATGTGTTTTGTTGTTGTTTCAGAAATCAAATGTGTGGAAAATGAGATAATTTTTAGAATAGAATCACAACCACAATATAACCCCCTTGAAACTATGTCAAGTGCCCCCGCCCCCTGCCGCCCCCCCCACACACACACACCAAATTTTGGCACTTTATAATTTAGTGCATTTTATAATGAAAATTGGCTAGCTACATAGGAAATTGATAAATAAACAATTTTAAAAAAATATGGTTCTTAATTTTGAGATACCATTTATAAGATATTAATGAAATAAATTCTTGTTAATAGCCCATTTTTAATAAAAATTACACTAAATGATTAAAAAAATACCCTTGGATGAGGTGAAATATGCCTTCTAACCATTTGTTGGAATTAGCTTAGAGTCTAGAATAAAGTGGTTTGGTATTTTAAGGGGAATTCATTCTCCTACCAATCTTGGCCTCAACTTTATCTTCATCAAGTGGAGATACAAGGCTTTAAAAGACTCAAAAATTGCTCTTTTTTTTAAATATTTTCAAATGACTTTGCTTTTCAACATACTAAATGATGTTGTAGAAATTTGATAAATTCATTAAAGGTAAAAATTTTATAAATAAAAATATCAATCTAGATGGAGGCTGGGTGTGGGCCCACCAAGGAGGAAAGGTGTCAAACTTATGCAGAAAAAAGGATACAACCCTAGTCTTTTCTAATCAGATTTGATCTTTAGCACTAAAGAAAAGATTTGAGACTTACAGATGATGGTGCCAAGCCTAGGATTAATATAAAATATATCAATAAAGAAATGTTATATCTCACCAATCTCCAATGACCATATCTGATTAGTACCAAGTGTACATCTATCTAATGCATAAGTGGTGCCACTTATCCAACAACTACACCTTTTCCAACCAATAGTCAGATCATATCAGAAATAAAAGGATGCCAAGCATTAAATTTTTCATCAAATTAGGTGTAGATAATAAAGCATATTAAAATGAAAAATTGAAATATGATGCCAAGGTAAAGGAAAACCCCTAAAAAATAACACATCCTTTTTTTTTCAGATCTAGTCTAAAGTAAGAATCAAACAGATAACACCTTAGTATAGATTTGAAACAAGAAAAAGAAGAATGTAATGCCCAACTTGTAGATTTCAATGCCTAGATCTCAATAGAAAAAATATTCCATATAACTAATAGTATATTAAATTTCTTTTATTATTATTACATATAGATCTTGATAAAAGAGGAATTAATCACAAACTAGATCTAATTTCTACAATTCCACAAAGAAAGGTGCTAGTGACAAATCAAATAAATCATCATATTAAATCTAAATCCCAAGAAAGATTATGATGCCAAGATTTTGTAACAAAAATAAATCTTAGAGAAAAAATTGCTAAGCCTAGATCTAAAGCAAACAAGGAGACAAATTTAATGCCTAGCGTCTCTCTTTCACTGCCTTAAAATGATTGAAAACTTGCAAACAAACTAGACAATCCTTAAATCTAGAACAACTCTGATACCATATCAAAATACACTCCAAGAAAAATGATATGACTAAATGCACCAATTAAATGTGTAGTGTGAGATGTGTATTGTATAAGACAATATTGAGCAAACACAAGCACACAACTACAAGAATCAACCAAATAGAAATAAGCCTTAAATGATCCACACAATATTGCATTGGAAATATGAAAGGGGAAAGCTACATATATAGGTTTGAAAGGGAAGGATGCAACATATTTTAGTGAATGTGGTAGTAATCCTTTCTAAGTAACTAACATGACACTAAATCCCTAAGCAATGATATGTAATCGTGTAGCCAAAAATTATAGGAAAAAAGGTGTACAATAACATTTTTATGTTTTTATGTTGTATGGCTTTCCAATTGTGTGAGTCATTACATTCCTAGTGTTGTCATATCCATGGCCATTCCATTCTGATTTAGGGTTACCCAATAACATATAATAAGATTGGAAATAAAGGGTAATAGGAGTATTGATGGTTTGTAATACATGCATATTTTTCAATTTAAACAAGAATCTTGGTGAACAAATATATTTGGCAGATCACATTTAAGCTATAGATAGTGTTAAGTGAAAGAATGCTTAATTATTTGAAGCATTTAAGTCTTATCCCATGTTTTTTTTGACCTAAAAGTTTTTGGCTATGGAAGGTTTACAATATATTGTTTTTGAAATTTAATTATTAACTAAAACACTTGTGCTACCCCCAAACTAGTATAATCAACATTTTTAATCATAATATTCAATCAGGTCTCTCTCTATGACCTACTTTCAAATTATGGGCTTGCTTTATATTATTACAGTGATAAATTTTCACTATATATCATATGTAAATAAGGATTTATTTTTATGAAGCTCTCATGTCTTCCGATATATGATTTTGTTCATGTTTCTATAAATCTTTGGCTATCACTTTAATGTGACACCCTTTACTATGCACATCTCTCAAAAAATCTCTTTCATAGAGTTTTACTCTTGTAATCAAAAGACACCAAGAATTTCCAGCATAATATAAACCTCACTAGACAGTTAATCACTCATGGCATCAAAAAATGATATTATAATCAAGAATTTTCTACATACATCAAAGGTAGATGTAGTCCTACTAGACTGAACATGAAAAGATCTCAAAGAATTAATTTTCTATTGTTTAGATATTTTTTCATTCTAGTTCAAGCATGATAACTTCACCACTAAAATTCTATTTTAAATAAATGTGAAATTAATTTTAGAACTTACTGAAGTTACCTCAAGTTGCATTATTATTGGAGTAGTGATTTTGAGAAACCTTGCTTTATGACATTTCATAATAATGAAAACATGGTTTTTGAGTAGTACTTACTCTGATTGATTCTATCATGACCACCCTGAGGTCCAGAATCATCAATACAAGACCTTATACTATAGGGTTGACCACTCCTATTATCTTAGAATGTATCTTAGTGAATGTTTCATTATCTTACTAAGAGCACATAAGATCATCATACAAGTCAAAACAAATGACCAAAGAGAGTTCCAAAAAATCTTCCAACCCTCTACATATCTCTCTATCCTAGAGAGTGTTTTTCTCATTCTGGAGAAAAGTAATTAGGGAACTTGAAAAGAATAATGTGTATAAGTTAATACTATCTCTACTTCATGTAGCTCTAGATAAGTATAACATGTCAATACTGCCACTAATCCAAGGATTTACTGACAAGTACAATGTTGAATAAGAACTAAAAATATTACATTTCCAATATATACAAAATCATGGAATACACGTCCATAGTATACATGTGTATGGAGATACAACTGAATTTGATAAGTTTTGCCTGTAAAATCCTAGATTTGATAAGTCTATCTATTGGATCCAAATCAAAAATAACTTATTCAATATGAGGCTAAGTAGGATACCATCCTATCACTTATAACTAGAGTTCCTAATTCACCATTCTTCCCTCAAGTCTCCATAACCTAATGAACTCCAAAAGTGCACAATGTTCAATGAATCATAATTTTATGCTAATAAATCATAGAATATAATTCTATATGATAAACAATTTCATATTTACCAACATACATACAAGAAAAATCATAAAATCATTCTAAAATTATATTAAGTTGTCACTATCTAAACACAACTAGTATCATATTTCTTAGCTTAACCTACAATGTTATATTCATAGTCAAGAGTAAATAATGTTAAAATTAACATATCATATAAAGGCCAAGGATCAAATCATCCTTTTAATATTATATAAGAACAAGTGAGATTATTTCTTCTAGCTTACTTGGAAAGTAACAAATTAAAGATTTATCTCAACCCCTAGATTGACAAGATGTTCTGCACATCCTATACTTGCTTTTGGTGAAAGTTACAAATATAAATATTCAAACATCATGTTTTGAGCCAAAAAATAATAATATCAATCTATTCAAGGGTGACTAATAACACAATAATTATAACTCAAATTATAGTTCTTTATATAAATTTTAATATACAATTCAACATTTGCCAATTCACATGGTCTAAGAACACAAGATTATGTAAAGTAGGGACCTTATAGAGTCACAAGTGAAAAGTAAATAACTATCATCTAAAACAAAACTCATACATACCATCTCATGGTAAAAATAAAACACCACAACTTATTGTTTTCAAATCACTACCTACTTACCAAACCTATAAGTATGGTATCACAATCTATTTCCACAACCAGGAAAAAAATAAAAAAAAATACTAACCAAAATTATGTATCAATTCATCCAATCCTACAACTTCTCTATTAATAAGAAGTAGAAGACATTCTCTCACAAATTTCAAGGATATATGGTCAAACAACATTTTAAAAAGAAATTCTCATTTAGGAGAACACTAAATTAACATCATGTATCTATGAATACTATCAAAAACTTATAATGATGTCAAATGAGAATAAGATAATAAAAACTCTCCTTTAAGCTAACTAAGAGGGTAAAAAATGAAAAACAAGCTCCTAACAAGAAGGAATTCTCAACCTAAGACAACAACACTCTACTAGAATAAAATTCCCACTGTACTGGTGGTACTAACTGAAAATGGTCTTATAAGATTTTCCATTTCTAGGGAAAACAAACATAAGACCCCAAAAACTATATATATATATATATATATATATATATATATATATATATATAGTTTTTGGGTCTTATGATTGCTTGCCCTAGAAATGGAAAGTCCTATAAGACCATTTTTAGTTAGTACCACCAGTACAGTGGGAATTTTATTTTAGTAGAGTTTTGTTGTCTTAGGTTTAGAATTCCTTTTTGTTAGGAGCTTGTTTTTCATTTTTGACCCTCATAGTTAGCTTAAAGGAGAGTTTTTATTATCTTATTCTCATTTGACATCATTAAAGTGAGAAGCATTTCAGACTTATAAACACTCACACCACAAAACACAAATGATGAAGGTGGCTTGATTACCAATAAGGACATAATCACACTTAAGGTGTTCAATCTAAGTGATCAAAGTATGGTAGAATTTTTTTTTCATAACTCATGAAATATATTATATACTTATATACCCAAGCCTCATATATGACCATCATCATTGGGAAATTCAATAAACCAATCCTATAGTAATTATAAGAGGGTAATAGTGATCTTAAGGATACACACTCACTATACCACACATATTTCATGAATGTCACATACTTACAAAAGTCACCAATCTATATAGGAGGATCTATCAAGTCTCCAAAACTCCAATCATGGTGTAACATGGTTCCACATTGAGGCACTACAAATCCAAAATATGAGTGAAATGCTTCATGTCACTAGGTTCACATTGGTGAATAGAAATACATGAAATACTAATTGACTGATTATGTCTTATAGTTTTAACCACAACTCTGATACCACATGTAACAACTCCACTGGGTTAGACATAGAACTACATAATTTTTTTAATTAAACATATATAAAAAAAATAGATTACACCAAAAGAATATATAGAGACCATACAAAATACTCAATGAGTGATGATAGAAACAAGTAAAATGCATCACATACCACTGGTATCTCATATCATGAAAGTACATTAGAATGCAATTATATAAAGTAGATATATTAGTTTAGCTATCAATAATACAAGTCTACATCCACCATTGTCAATTTATAATAATAAGTAATTATAAATTTTCATGATAATAATAAGTACAATATGGTATAATGTACATGTAAGATACATGGCTTCCCTAGAGCATAGTTCCCAAACACAGGTATCTCTGGCTATCTCAAGTGTCATCTCGATAAGTAGTAATGCTACGAGGAGGGAGAGCATCATATGAGTGATTTTAGACACCAACCACAGATCAAATATCTCTTGTAATAATCCCATAAATAAAATGACATCCCTTCATGGATGAATAAATAGTGACATCATAGGAATCTAGGGAGATAAGCAAGTACCTATGTGCTGTATGATTTCTAAACTAAACACGTAGTGTATCATAAAAAAACCATTATATTACAAGATATCATATAAACATTTAGACCATATTAATTAAATGATAATGTCTCACTAAACATAATTTGTACTAAAATTTTATAAATAATAAATAATAATGATCTAGATCAATCAAATTCATACACACCACTTGATTGGACTGCCTTCATCTATCATTATGATAGTAGTAAACTAGTGAAGTCTATCTCACTTCTTATTTTATATCAACACTGAAGATTGGTCAAATAGAATTCAAAGTAAAGATTCATTTTATTTACATCCTATTAGCAAACACATGAAATAACATGCTAAACTTAAGATTAACCAAAGCATACATGTATTCCATCAAACATATGAATGAATCTTAAACTATTTTCTATCCTATACTAGAAATAATGATTACAATTTATACCACCTAGATAATGACACATTTAATTGTATATTTTCACTATGACAATTATTTTCTATCATGCTACACTCTATGGTCACCCATATTACCACAGTCTAATATTCTAAGACATAACCACTAATTTTTTGAAAACATTCATAATAAGGTAGTCATAACTACATGTAAACACAGACTTATATTCAAGAAATTAGATATAATAGAAAAAATCATAGTTCCCATGTAACACAATAATATATTATCACAAAATTTATTAAACTTTTAAGGTTGTATGAATTAATAATCAAATTTATTATAACTGTCACAAACATACTACTCATAGTAAGATCCAACACACATACATATAATCAATCAAATGTAGATATGATTCTGGCATAATAGTTTTAATATGTACCATTCAGGTATAACATATATTTATTCTATAGTTTTCTATGATATCCCATACTATCATAGGTTCCTAACTACATAATAACATAAAATCCAAACATATGATTTCAAGAACCAAATGGTCACATACATAACAACAATCAAGTGATTACGATTTTATACCACCCAGGTACACCTTAAATTTAAATTAAATATCAACATTCAATAAATATAAATTATAATAATGCATCATGATGCACCATTATATGCTAAGTATAACCAAACATTTAAACATATTAACACCCTCATAATATGTATCATACACACATGTATAAGTAATAATTAACCAATCATTTACAGAGAAACAAAAAACTCATAACCTATTATAACATTAATTTAAACATCTCATTATATTTATAGAAGAATATTTTAAAATGGTTATTGATTTGGTTCCTCAGACACCTGATGATTGGGTTAAATCATACTTCTTGTTATGGCATAGATTTATGATCCAACTCAAACATTTTCATTAAGTTCTTATATTGCATATTTAAATCCATATATAAATATAAGTATGTTTTCAACATAATGTGTACCTCACTCATTCAATGGTCATTTTTATTCAATAAATCCATTAATCACATATATAGGCACACTATCCAATACACCCATAGTGTTATAAATATAAGTAACTGAGTCTTTAGAAAAATATCTTTCCATGATATATTTGGGTATAGTTTAACAATACAATAGGTCTTTTATGGTCCTAACTCAATTACTTGGTTAATGAAATCTTATTGGAAACATATTACTAATCCTAATAATATTTCCATTCTATTAAAGAAAAATTAATTTTACTCATAGGGGATAATAGTTTCTCAATTTTCAGGTCTTGTGACCATTTTTTAACATCAATTAGCAAAACTTAGAGGTATACAACCTAGTATACCCAATTTACTTATGTCCATCAATGAATATTATTTCAAGAGAGTTTGGTTTTTATTCATTTGTTGAAAATTATACTTACCCACACTTAAGGATTATAATTACATTGGATCTAGAAAAGATACTGCTAAGTATGCAAATTCATATATATGTATCACATGTAACGGATACCATAAAAATAAATTTTTATAGATATACAATGTTACATATATATAATATTATATACTATAATATACTCATGCATATTTTTTATATACTATATATCATCATTAACAAGTAATTGTCAAATTCTCTTAATTTAATTTCAATTTTTTATGATTCCTATTTTGTTTTACTTACTTAGGATCCATCTCTATCTTCACATTTCACATTTTATAATACATCATATAAGAAACCTTGGCTTCATGGAAATTGTTCCATAGTAATTCTAGTTGTAAGACTAAACCATAGATGGTGTTACCATCTATTGATTATCTATATGGGTTTACATTGTAACTTATCACACTAGTAATAATATCTTGCTAAATATACAAAGGTAAAACTATGGCTCATCATATCTATTATATTTATTATGACCTAAAGAATATTATGACTATTATGAATACAGATTCCATTGGAAACATATAAGAAGGCCTTAACAGGTGGCTGATTAAGAATATCCCATAATGTGGCCGTCATTTAAAGGTAAATACTACCAATATAAATTCATTTATCCTAGGGATCTTATGTTTTTATGTTGCATTGATTTCTAATAATGAAGTTTGTATTCATAGTGTTTCCATAGCCATGCCTATTCCATTTTGATACAGGATTGCCCTGGTGTAGAATAAGATTAGAAAGAAAGGGTAGTGGGAGTATCGATGGTTTGCAATACATGCATATTTGTCAATTTTAACATGAATATTATTGAACAAATATATTTAGTAGATCAAATTCAAGTTTTAAATAGAATTACATAAAATAATTTATAATTCATTAAAATGTTGAAGTGTTATCTGACATTTTATTCAATCTCAAAGTTTATGGCTATAGTAGGTTTACAATATATTTATTTTGAAATTTAAGTATTAGCTAAAGCACTTGTGCTACCCCCAAACTAATATAACCAACATTTTTAATGATAATGCTCAATCAAGTCTCTCCTCATGACTTGATTTCAAATGATGGGCCTACTTTATATTATTAGAGTGATAAAGTTTTTCTAGATATCATATGTAAATAAGGGTTTATTTTTTTGAAGCTTTGATGTCTTTTGATTTGTGATTCTATTCACACTTCTATAATTATTTGGCTATCACTTTGATGCCACACCATTTACTATGCACATCTCTTAGAAAATCTCTTCCATATAGTTTTATTCGTGTGAATCAAAAGACACTAAGAATTTTTAGCATAATATTAACCTCACCAAATAGATATGCACTCGTGGCATCGTAAAATGATATTACAGGCAAGAATTTTCTACATGCTTCAAATATAGATGCAGTCCTACCAGACAAAAACATGAAAAGATCTCAAAGAATAAATTTTCTATTGTTTAGATATTGTTTTCTACTGGTTCAAGCATGCTCACTTCAAGACTAATCTTCCTGTTTTAAAGGCTTTTTCATTTTATAAGAATTGATGGCCTACCTTATTTGAAATTTTATCTTAATAAATATGAATTATTTCTCATATCCAAACCATGGAAAAATGGATAATTTTTAAGGGAAAGATCTTTTATTGTATATAACCATTTCATTCTCTGAAACGTCATAACAAGAAAACAATCAAAATTAGATGGAAAAGTTAGGGAAGAAAAGATAATCACATTCCTGATCCTATGAGTAATATGAAGGTGTCTAATTCCTTATGCTTCTGTATGAAGCACTTTTTCTCCTTTCCTATATGCTACACCATTCCTATGCTTCTATCCCTTCAAATTTCTTTAAACGTCTTATTTTATATTTTTCTTCCTTAATTTTCCCCTTATAAAATTAATAGGCGTGGTTTTGTTTCAAAGAGTCTTTTTTGATTTTTTTGCTTTAATTTATTCTATTTTCAAAATTCTTTCTTTATAATTTTATTAAATTAATAACTTTCCATTTCATTTTTTAAATTGTTATTTACTCAATACTTTTATTTATTTCCTTTTTTTAAGCTTTTATTCTTATTTACTGGATCATATTGACTTACCAGTAATAATTAATATATGTTTGTAATTAAATTAACATGTCTAAAATGGTTTGATGATTAAATTTATAGACCAATAACCCAAATTTTTTGTATTTAAGCAAACCTCAAACATTCAAGGACATACACATGATATTATATTATCTATGCACAAATACATACTAACATGCACACATAAATAATCACTTTAATGTAGATAACATAAGTAAGGTGCTAATTCTAACCATTCAAATTATGTATCTAACGTGAATTACTTATGTGGTGTGTGCAGGGTATTGATCCATTTCAATTTCATCCTATGATAACTCGATCTACATCACCCTCTTTAATGATGCTCTCCTTTAATCACACTCTGAGGGATGGATTTTCCTACATCAACCTCATAAAAAAATAGGTATTTAGACCATAATATTCATAATATATATTCATCATAAGTATAATTGAAATGAAAAATCAACATGATCATAAAGTAAACATATACTTACAGCTAACTCATAGCAGTGTGACCATGTAGCCTAAACAATATCCTTGTACCCCATAACAACATATATCTCACAACTTGGTTTAACATAGCTAGATATAAATTTATCAACTATAGATATCCATAAATAATCTAACAAGTTTTCCTAGTGAGGAATCAGGATGTAACACTTTTAGTTCCTTTTTTGGCTTTATGTATCTAATATTCATGACATGGAGTAACCATTATTATTTTATTTTGTTTCTCTCATTACACATATTCTCACCTTTTTCTTGATAATGGGAGAAGATATAGCATTGGTAGGTATTCCATCATTCATCAGTGATAGTATAAGTTGATAGGTATTTATAACACCAATAGTTATAAGCAAAGGTCATCAACATTTTTTGGACATCAAGGAGATGTGCTATACACATTATGGGTTGGTCACTTTGATGGTCTTATGGGTGGAGCCTTATACATATTGATGTAGGTGGATATGCTTTGATCATGTTATACTATACTATAGTATGATAATCAAAGTATATGAGTAGGCCTTGATCTTGTTTAGTAGCATTTTATGACATAACTTGTAGGATAGAATTTTGTATGGAGTGGCATCAATTTTGGTTAGTACCAAGACGAAAAATACACTAGTTGCAATTACTTTAGAGTTTCTTTGACAAATTTAGAGTCATTTCTCCTATTATTTCATATTATATACCTCTTTGGATCAATGGGCAGTTTTTTGGGTCATTTATGATACAAATTATTATTTAGTTTTGTTTTTTTTTGTTAATTATGCATTAGGTTGTTAGTTTTTGGTTTTTCATAATTTAGTGGTAATGTCTCATGGAAAATTAATTTTAACTTACCATTTACCCTATATATTTTGGATGTACCTATTTTGATAAATATAATGATTTTACAAGAATGTATTTTTCCTATTTAATTATCTCAATTGTTCCTCTCTATCCAAGCCTGAACACTAAGTGTAAATAGTTTCCAATTTTTTGAAAAGACTCTATGCTCTGAAATCATGTCATGTTGCACAAATCCTTGATCGACACATAATATAAGGGTTAACCTAGAGTTTAATAGTCTAAAGGCTTTGATACTTTGAGGTATTGAGAATTAATCATGTGATACTTTTTGTGGGCCATAAAAGCTCATAATGATTAAACCCTTTAGATGGATCTAATAGCCTAATGAATCCAATGTCCCAAGGCCATGTGGCATCATCTCAAGGACCTAGGCTCCCAGAGCCACATAACTATGTTTTTGGCTCCCTGGTCCATGGGTCCCCAAGATGATGCCATGTGGCATCATACTGAGCACTTGATATCCTAGTGCAAGATCATTGTGTTCTCTTTCTAATTATGACCATGTCAATAACATCTCATTCAAAGCAATCCAAAAGTAGCATAAGAAAAATGATGAATGAATAATTAAAGCATAGACTTGCATCTATCATTTCCTCTCTAAAATATTGAGCCAAACATAACATAGCTATAACCATGAAGGTTAAATCCAGCCAAGCCAATTCTATTTCCATGGCAAAGGAAAAAAAAAGATTTAGGCAACCTAGGGCATAACATTAAATCTCCTTGAAAAAATCCAAATTAAAAAAGTGCAATAAAAAAATCCCTTGTGCATTTATATCACATACACTAAGAATTTATAATAAAATCAATATAGGATTATAAAAATTGCAAATACATTGTTATGTTGGTTATTATAAAATATGTTAGGTATGTTATTCAGAGAGAACATGTCACAAAAAATTTAAACATGGTTGCCTGCAACCATACTTGTAAAAAATCAAATGAATGGTCACAAAAAATTGATATTTAAAAAAAAAGAATAAAAAAACATCTATCTCTAACTCCAACAAACAAAAGACCATAAACCACCTGATGAAAATATTTTAAAAAAATATACATACCTGCTAATATTCTAGACAAATAATTACTTTAGAGAAGAAACATATGAATAGAACAAGAGAAAAAAAAATATATTTTTTGAATTACTCATAACTAACATAATAATATGTACATAATAGTTACTTTATTTGTTTGATTGTCTTGGGTGAATAAAAAATAATCTTAACATACAACCCATAATTCAAATGCAATCATTAAAGTATTCTTTGAAAAGAACATCAATAAACATTTAATATATAAAATTTTGTAAATGATAATCTATTCACTTAACACCTTTTAATTGTCGAGCTCAAACCAAAGTTAATTAACAATCAAGAAAAATGAACAACTTCTAAAACACATAGATAACATAAATACCTAAATAATGATTAGCCACAATAACTAGAATTTACTTATTTATAGCTTTCCCTTCAATTATAAAAAATTGAATTTATTTTCTATATTGAACATAATATTTTTCGTGAGATTATATTTAATTCCTATCTTTGCTTGTACATTGTAATCTTCTCTACATTATGAACATAATATTTTATTTGAGATTGGATTAAATTACTAGGTTTGCTTGTACATTACAATCTTAATATGTTACTTAATATTACATTTAACTCATATTGTTACTTGTACATTGGAATATATATCAAATATTTCAAACAAATATTGAATTGTGTGAATGCATTAAAATATTTTATTAACACAAGTTCATTGCATATGTGCACGACCAAAACTGAAGGCATATTCATAAGTATGAAATTATTTTTTTAGAAAATTTATATATAGTTAATTTCTATGCTTTTGATACTTGGTTCAGAATATTACCCACACTACTCATTTATTTATCAAGCTCTAAGTGTTGTCCTAAAATAAATAGTTTAACATTGTAGTTTGGTATTTATAATCTCCCCAAACTTTAAATTTTTATTTGGAATAATTTATTTCTCACAATTATCACAAGATTAAATTTCATATTTTACCTCTATATGCTCTCAACACTTCAAGCTTACTATAAATTTTTATAGAAAATCTCTAAATCATTTATCATTTATCCATTATTTTGATTCAATGTATGTATCAATTCCCCTATATTTAATCATGATTATTGCCTTTTCATGTTATGTTATTTTCCTACCTATGCTATGTTTATGGCTTTTAGTCTTTGAATATTATGGTTCTTATGCACATCAATTACTGCATGCTTGTATCATCTCTTCAAATCAATTGAATAATGTCCTATTATTCCTTGTTTTGTGTTTATGAGACTCTAGGATAGTGACACTTATCACCATCTTTAGTCTCTATACATTTTTTTCTATATGTGGGTCCTCTAGGGTTCTATAACTCTATCATTATCACCCTTGTCATCATCCCATGCATCACAAACATTATTTTGTATACAATTTCTCCAGGCCTCTGAGATTTTATTATTGTGACACTTATCACCATTTAGTATAAATTAAGGAAAAAATGATTAAACTAATCAATAAAATAAAAATAAAACTCTTGAAATAATCAAATAGCTTACCTAAACTTAAGGTAAAATGGTCTAAAAAAATTTTGTACCCACACATAAGCCAATAAAAAAATTAAAGAGTGACACATTTTGATCAGAAAATATTTGTTTTAGGGCCAATTTTAACCTTATAAGGATTTTTTTTTGAATTTATGTGTATTAACCTATGGTTGTTTCCATATTCCAAATTTTTTCTTCAAATTTATAGCAAGGAAAAAATTCACGTCAAAATTACATATTATGGAAGTTCTAGGCTAGAGGGTGTCCAAGATCAGATGTGTCCTCATCTCATTAAATCATTATAAGAAAATCACATCGAACAAGTGGAGAAATTACAACCATCCATGTGTCATTATCTCACTCTCTTAGAGATTGACATATCAAAATTACATTGTATAGATAACCTATACAAGCAAATATCTAGTATCCTAACAAGTTTCATGATCTCATTACCAGCCCATGACACACATGAAAACACAAAGTTGAATCATTGGGATAGCATATCCACATTATCCTACCAAATTACACAATTTCGCTCACATATAGTGATGATAACAAAGAATAGTGATACATCAAGTTTTCATATTACTAAATTTTTGGGCTAGCAAGTTTTTAGGATCACAAAATGAGTCCTCATATCCTTAAAACACTATGATTAAATTACTTAAAAAAATAAAAAAATTATAGTAATAAATTAAAGTAGTGATAGTATTTCACATGTCATGATCGTACTCACCTAAAGACTGACACAACAAAATTTTGTCATATAGATAACCTAGGCAAGTGGATCACCAGAACCCTAAAAAATGTCATGATCATTTTAACCCATCTCTTGACACATGTGAAAGCATAAAGGTGAATATATGGACTAGAATATCCCTAGGATCCTACCAAATGTCACAATCTCACTCACCTACATTCATGATAACAAATAATACTAACACATTAAAGTTACAAATTACACAAGTTTTGGGCTAGTGGGTCCTCGAGATCATTATAGGTATCCTTATACCCTTAAACCACTATGATATAATCATTTCAAATAATTATAAATTCTTATAGACAAGTGGATCAATGACATATTTTCATGTGTCATGATCTCATTCATCCTTGGTCTTAAACATTAAAATTCCATCGCATGGAGAACCCAGGTAAGTGGATTGATATAATCCTAACAAGTTTCATGATCCGATTAACCTATCTTTAAATGCACATGAAAGCCCAAACATTAATTATTAGTCTATAATATCTTTGGTATCCTTCTAAATTTATAAATACCACTCACTCGTAGCCATGATGATAATGAATAGTCCTCAAGGACTAGATTCTTATGGAGTGATATACAAACAAGTGTCCTTGAGTAGCATGATAATAAAAAAAATGCCAGATACTAGTCTAAAGTCCCAAAAAAATACATCTTTCAAAACTAATATGACAAATCACTCGGAGGCAAGGATAAAAAATCACATCAAAATAAAAGCCACATACATTAACATTATCCATAAGTAAAATTCAAACATGAAAAATGTAAAGAGAAGGGAGATAAAGTCATTACTTCCATTAATTTTCATGAATTTCCAAACTTAATGCATTTAATTCAAAAATCCTATAAAATATAAAGGCAATATAGGTGGTGTATTCACATAATATTTTAAAAAGTTATCAATTACTGATGTTGTCTCTTTTGTAAGAACCCATCAAATCTTAATCTCTTCATGTGCACAAGTTAAAGGGTGCATCGAGAAAGGGTTTGATAGAATTTTGGTGCTTCATAGGATTGTTGGCCCCTATATCACCACATAAAACCATCATGAGCCATGTATGTATGTGTACCTAGAATTTAAAACCCTACTTATACACTTTACTAAGAAACTCACCATCCAAAATAGACCCTAACTAAGAAAAATCCCCTTTTTATGATGTTTCCTAAAAGTTCAACTTGGTTGACCCCATTTTGGGATTTACTACATGTTACATAACTAGCTCAGACTAATACAACATAGTTAGAGGCCTAATGACTCTATTTCCCACTTAACAGGGTTGACCAGGCCAAATTCATTGGGTTAATTTTTGGGAGGGTTTAGAGTTTATATGTGTCTATATACACCCCTTTTAATTTCATTTATAATAGAAGGTCAATAATTAGCACATGATTTATGCTCTTCAATATACTTATATAATCAATAGGAGGTTTCATTACTTAGGTTTTTTCCATGAAAGGAGTATCATGTGTCTTTTGGAAGTCTTGGATTGAGTTGATTTATCGTCATGATCATTACAAACACACAATAAGCTCTTGCAAAGTATCATTAGCCAAGTGAGAGATTGAGGCATGATGATTTTAGTTCAATAAAGGTATGCATATTTTTGATCCATTCATATATATGTAAAGATATATCATAGAGTCAATATATATATTGGATTATATCTCTTGTTGCTTAGATCTCCTTTATGTTATAAATAGATTTGTCTTTGCATGCTATTATCTTCCCAATTTGTGTCATAAGATTTGGTGAGCACTAGATTAGCCTACACATGTATTTATTATATTATATTTCATATTTTTTTAGTATATTAACTTTATATGATATTATTATAATCATAAATACCTAGTTAGGGTTATCACAAAATGGCATTTTCCTAGAGGCCTTAGAAATATCTCCTTTGCCATAGTGTGATAGGATATCCCTTAGTGTAGTTTTAGTGGTATCCATTATTGGTCATTAAACTAATTTAAATGTATCACCAAATGTAATTGTTACTTTATTACCTTCTCTGAGCTCAAAAATCATTAAGTAGGATAAGTTACATAGCTGTCTAGTTTTGCTTGCTTAAATTATAGTGAACCTAACATGAATCTAACCCTTACAAATTTTTAATTTTTATTAATAAAAAATTATATCAACCTTGATGACCCAATTTAACATTATGTGCATATATTTTCATATTCTCTCAACCCTGTCAACCTAGTTTAATATTGTGTTTTTAAGTTTTTATACTAAGTCAACCCTATTGATTTTGTTTGGCTCTATGCATAGGATTACATAGCCTAATTGACATTTAATTCTATCTACCCAGTGAAAATGAAAATTCTATCTATACTAAAATAAAAATACCTTCAACATTTTAGATAACTATATTTTCCCATCTAAATTATAATGGTGTCCGTATATCACATTATTCCACCTACATCTACTTAATCTACTACTAGATAAATCGAGTATAAATATATAGTGTTCGATTAAGATACTATTTATCATATCTTTAAACATGATTATGTGATTTGGGAAGTGGTAAAATTAATGTAACCTTACATCTATAGAGGACTAGTTATTAATATTCATCTATAAATTCATGGATGACCTTCTTGAAATCAAGGCAGTAGGTCTGCATAATATTGTATTTAAACCATAGGTAATGCCATGCATTCAATAGTTGTTTTATTTATTTTTTATTTCTTTTTATAAATATATCATGCTTTCAACAAAAAATTTTGTTATCATAAAATAGTTGGAATCCATTTGAGAAGTATTATAGGCTCCATATCTGTGAAATGGATTATAGCCAAACCATGGTTAATTATTGGTTATTTTCCAATAACATTGTTCTCACATTATGACAATAGGAAAATAACCCAAATAAATTTACTATTCAAGTCCCTATCTATGTTTTTCCTATAGTCAACTTTAGTATTGGAATGAGGATTGATATGGCCTTATTAAATGGGGTGTATAGTTTCCCTAGCATTTCTTATGTCAATGAAATTTGGATCCCATAGATTGATAACATCCTAATCTTTAACAAAAAAATTACTTTTGGTGAAATTATTAACTTCAATTTGATTCATATAATTCTTAACCCTGAAAGTGTATGAAATTATAATTTTTACATGATGTCTTAATTGGTAGATGTTATAATTAGAACTATGCATCCAAGTTATGAGGATCCATGGGAACTATCCATATAATACCCCAAGAAAATAAATTATGAATAATTCAATGTCCTGCACATTCAAAAATTCATGAAAAATATTTAAAGAATAAAAAATACATTTTATATGATGGTGTATCAAGTTATCTATGGAAAAAACATGCCTAGGTTATCAGATCTCATCATGAGGATTATTGGGAAAATAAGTGACTAATGACTATAACCTAAATGTAGTTTAATTAGGATATATGACACCAAATCACACCCTATATATGTATAATATCTTTTTCTAAACAAGATAACATAATAAGAGGGTGAAACCCAATTGGATGATAGTTTAGATGTCCAGTTGAGGGATGCTAGGAAAGTAGTTGTCCATGCAACCCCCTCAGCATTGGTCAAATACAATATACACAATATAACAAATTTCATCCTATGGTTATAATTAGGGTAAATAATGGATTTAAATGGGAACCATTCTAGAATTGACATCCTAGGAAAATAGTCAGAGAATACCTAAAGAGGTATGAGAAAATGGAAAGGGCTAACTATGGACGTCAATCCTTTAAACATAATGATGTATTCATGAATGTATGGAATGACACTGAGGTTAATATAAGTATTAATATATTAAATATGTCTATTATTTTATCCCAACACATATATGACCCATTAATTACTAATGAGAATACCAAGAGAATTTAATGTCAACAATGGGTTTCTTCACCCATTCATAATCCTCCTCCTAAAGCAACAACAAATAGGCAAGATAAAGTTAGACCATCTAGACAAGTAGAGGTGTAAGATACATAAGAGGTTATTCAAGGATCAACTCCACATACTATCATTGACCCATCCTCTACCTATATCTATCACAAAGGGTCCTACAAGTTTTATTGAGGCAACTGGTTTATTTTCTATGATGCATTTTTCTTCACTCACCATTGTACAACAAGTCTTCTTGTTTTCCTTACTTCAATTTTTATTATTTATTCTCCTTCATCACTAGCTTATGATATTAAACCACCATTAACGCTATACTAATCACTTGGTAAAATATTTAAACCTCCTAACATACCACTAACACCTTAAAGCTACTCTCACTTGATCTCCACATGTTACCTTAGTAATCCCATCATTTGCCACATCACCTCCTATAGGGAAAAATTCCATTCCTAATAACACACCAACTTTATAAAATAAAAATATCAATACTCCCCTACTCCAACCATAGAATGTACCAATATTTCAATGGCATAAAGAAATATTAGGCAAAGAAAAGGAGAGAAGAAGACATTGATGAAGGTCAAAGTGCCTTGATGTATTAGATAGTGATGAATAAGATCATAAATAGGATACATAAGAAGAGTGGGTGTTTGGGATATAAACAAAAGGATAAAAATATATCATTGAAACTATATAAAGTGATACTAAAGATGAATGGATGAACTAAGATGATGCTCAGTGATGAAGAACTAACATATTGGGAGAGACTAAAGAAGAGATGATTGAGCTTTTTGTAATATACATAAGAATACAAGGAGGGTGAGGTAAATTAAAAAATTCAAACCTCATCATAAATTCCATCATCAACCACATCTCCATGCTCTCCAATTATATCTATTTCAATTGCAACAATAGTAACTTCCCAACTTACCTCTTCCCTAAATGTAAGTGTACAGGTCTCTTATTCTCTAGATACTACAACTAATTCCACTATAATATGTATTATATGGATTTATTCTCATTATTTAAATTATTTTAACCTAATAAATAATACCTAGACAAACACATTTCCAATTCAATCAACCACAGTCCAAACACCTCTAATTTCATATTTCCCACCTCTAATTCAGTCTCCTAAGAGCCCTAAAACCACTATCAAAGATTTAAATACATAAATTACTAATTATATTAAAAAAAATTCTTAACACACCAATGGCATACCCATTATTTGGTGCTACTAACCCTCAAACCTCTCAGCCAATAGGACAAGTGAATTTTGAGAGTCAAGTGTCTACTTCTATTTTTGCTACATAAGCTACTCTCTATAGGCCATATATAGAAAAAGGCATATCCATTTTATTATCTTCCAAGATAGATTATTCTATAATTACAATTCACAAATATTTTAGGAAGGCCAAGTATATCATATACACCTCAACATATAAAATTTTTACTGGCTTGAAGAAGGTTATACCTTATTTTCCTCAGTTAGAGGCATCTTACCCTAAACCAATGCTTACCCTAGGGAAATATCCTACTTATAATCCTACAAAAACAAATAAAATATATCATTTGATTGCATTTAATGTCCCTTCATGGATTCAAATGTTACAACAATAAGAAGCAAGAAGGTAGGATTTGGTGATTGTAGAGAAACCAATGGTCAAATTCAATTTTGACAAACAAACAAACACCTTAATAAAGGTAAAGATTAAAACAATAGTCACAAAAGGGGAAAACGTTTAGTTATAATATAGAGAAGACATATTTTATCTAATAAAAATAAGGAAAACTATATCCTTTGACTTAGATGAGTACATGTAATATCCCCATAGTTTTGTATACACCATGGGGCATTAATAAAAGAAATTTTTATAAGATATCATAAAATCATTTATAAGTCTAAAAAAAGAGTATTATTTATCCCCTAAAGTAAATCATTAACAATATACAATATGTAATCGAGAAGCTATATGACATAGTTATGCTGATAAGGTTTGTAAAGTTTGAATCCCAACCTAAATGGGGAGGCATATATCAATTAGTTAATACAATGAAGACAACAAAGGCCAAGCTCAATATTTTGAGCTAAGCTAAAAGAAACATGGCATACACTCACTTAAATTTAATAATAACACTATATGTTGAACGGACCCAAAATTATGTGGTTTCCATAAGAGATAGCTTGACTAAATGGAATCAAGAGATGTGATCTGTAGTATAACAAACTATAAATATAGAAAGACAAGCTATCTCTATTTTGTAAAACATGAGGTTTCCTTGAGTAATTAATTTCCTTGCGTAGTTGATTCTAAATATCATATTTGAGAATTTTTTCTAGGTTATAGGTGATAACTTTAAAGCATATATTAAAGTGACTATTTATAAAACCAATGAAGAAATTTTATAGTTAATAAATATTTATAAAGACAAGGTTACTATGATAGAAACCCTTTATGTAGAGGTTAGAGTGGAATTGATCACTCAGAGGAGGATGGTGAAAAATATCCCATAATTTTTCAAGTGACCTTTGTTGAATATTCAGGCTATTTATATTAATTATTAGGCTAGCCATGACTTGTAACTATAAATAGAAGAAGTAAAGTCATCAACTTTGACACCAAAGGCTTCCATAACACCTCCATAAGGAACTTAGACTATGACGTCAATCATAGCTCCAGTTGGAATGTCCATAGTAGATATATCCATTCAAAGTAGAACACAAGTCATGAATATATCTACAAGTATGGCTATAAACATGCAAGTTCCATCCATGTCCTTTTGCATGTCATGAGGTAGATTTTGTAATTGCATGTTCACTTGTAACATATATTCTTGTCTTTACTTGTGTTATTTCCTATGACCAAGTATTATTTTGAAAAAAAAATTGTTATTATACTATAAACATGCATGATATACATAATCTTATACATACAGTCTATTTTTAGTAGTTTTTTTTTACCTAGGATTGTCATAACAATGACTTCAATCATCCACTATTCTTATAGTGATTAGACAATTTACTATTTTTCACATTCAACTATGATCAATGCAATTTGGAAACTTGGCCTATCTTCATTTAATCTCCCAATCCAATGCATTTAATGAAAATGGAGAAAAGTCAAAAATTACAAATAATTATTTTTTATGCTTACTTCAATGCTACATTTTACATCATGAGAAACATAAAAGTAGCTAGAGAAAGACACATCACATTTGATGCATCAAAATCAAAATTGAGATCTGCTTCACCATAAATAGATCCTGTCAATCCCATCCAAATCTAAAGCACAAGTGAATAAAACATTTTTTTTACATAGAAGGACTATTTTGTATAATTTAGACTTATCAGTAGTCTAAATTTTTGAAAAATATCATAAATAAACTGGACTATATCCAAAATAAATTGGACTGTATCGAGATTAAGTTGGAATTATTACAAATAACTCATAGCTATCTAATTTATTTATGATAATTCCAAATTATTTAAAATGATCACAAATTATTTATTTATTATTAGTTTAAAACTATCATAAATAAATTGGACTTCATGAAGGTACTTGGACTTATAACACATAAATCACATCTATATTATATATTTTTAATAAGTCCAAATTATATGACTATTCAAATTAGTTCACATACCATGCATTTACAGATATTATAAGACTTGGTGGTAAATTTATTAAGAAAAAATAATTCATACATCAATCAAGCACTTGACCGATATGTGATTTAGAACACCTGAGATGATTGGGATGCAATGTGTTATCAGTTGATTAAATCATGAACTATCTATTTAATTTTATTTGAGTGACATCTTCATAACTGTCAAATTTTATCTCATATTTGTGTACCTATCTTGTGTTAATCATGGGTGTTATATTATTAATATAATCTCCCACATAGTCAAGTTATTGATATTGTGATGCGTATTGTAATCTCAGGTGCTCACATTGCTGAGATTTTGTTTGTACTAGTCATACTTTTATACAATCAAGTCATCAAGATTGTGCCACATGGCACAATATTAGGTGCCATGTAAAACTACAAATAACATTTGTCAATACACAAATTTTGAAGAATAAATTTTGATGCACAAGTGGGACATTCTAAGGCATAAACCTCAAAGACCTTTTTGAATACATGGGAATGTTGAATTGTATTTTCCAAAACACAAAAGCCATAGTGTACTAAATTATCATATGTGCAAATTATGAAGATATTTTTATAAAGACCATTTTGAAGGATACAAAAATGTGAAGTGGATATTGCAATAGTCAAATTCTATTAAATAGATGTAAAGTTACCAAAATACTGAATTGTCATAGTAGAAAATATAAAACTTAAATGTTTAAGTGTATTTTCTAAGACCAAAAATGTGAAGTGCCATTAGAAATAAATATAAATAAATAAAACAATCAAACATTATACATTATAAAAAAAATGGAATAAATTTTGAAAATCAAAATTCATATTTCTCATTCCAAAATTAAGGAGGCACCATTTTGAATTTCCCAATCCTTTTATCACTATTTTTGTTAGTGCCTAGTGGACAATGAATTCAAATAGTTTGTTATAATTCCTTTCAAAAAATTAGTGAGAATAAGTGTATCACCTCTCTAATTTTTATTTGGTTTCCAAGCGTAGATGATACTATCTATGAGTATGGATGGTAAAGATGTGTAAGTTGGGTTTGGCTTCTATTTCTTGTCCAAGCATCCTAAATAAATTTTTTATTCTTCTATATATTTTTTCCTTCCATGAAATTAGATGAACCAAGACACATTTAAACTTCATTATATATCCCTATTTGTTTGTAGTATATCAATATTGCTTTTAGCTCTAGCAAACCATACTATGTAGTCCACTCCTATAGAATCATCAAGTTTGACAAATAATATATCTTTGATTTACACATCTTGAGATGGATCAAATTAATTTTTTGTTCTCTTTCTTCTTAGATAAAAATAAATAATCTATAGATGCCATTCCAAAATTAAGGTTCCTATCATGAACTATTTTATGTAGATCCCTATGTAGGGGTATGTCGTGATGAGTTCTAGGCCAAAACTCTCATGTGCACTCAACTTGAAAAGGGAACATGTCTTCTTTCATTATATCATGGATGTTTTGGAAGTAATATTCTAGATCCTTCCACTTACTATTTTTGGTCAAACTAGATTTATTAAATTTGTGTACATACTTATTCAAGTTATACTTAATTTCTTTTTCACTCTTTTTTCTATTTCTATCTAAGTCTTTAGAAACAATGGAATCTTAAGACATTTATCTATTTTTAAAGTCTTTGAAATATATTTTTATTGAATTAACTTCTAGAAAATTTAGCTCACCATTTTATTTCATTCCCCATAATGTAATCGAAGGGGGGGGGGGGGGGGTGGTGACTAATTTCTATCTCTTATAGATTTTTAATAACACATAATGGGATAACCTTTCTTCATACGTAGAAGAAAGTATTGACCTTTTTTCAAGCCTAATTTTAGTTTCTTCCCTTCATCTAGTAACTATTAACATATTCTTTGAAAACTACTACCTCTTTAATCACATATGGTGTGAAGTTTCTTAAATTTTCACACGTCCCGTAAGTGTCCATCATCTCTACCACACTCTGTACATCTTTATTATTTATACATTCAGATAGCTTTCCAAATTTGTCATCAATGTTGTTATGGGTATATCCTAAAGGGAGAAATCCAACCTTGACATTGAGGAAAACACGTTTGTAGACAAGGAGAGATAAATATTGCAACACATACCTATACAAAAGACATGATTTTGTGAATTTATAAATGTAACATTAGTTCCATATAAGGTTTGACATTTTTAAAATATAAGTATCGATGGAAGTACCCATTTTTATTGTCCCCATAATATTTTTATAGTTAAAGGTATAACTTGGAAGGTAATTTCTTGAAGGCACCATTTGATTGTGCTTCTTTTCTATGTTTCTTGCATTCATGGTAGTAGTTATTAGACAAAAGTGAATCATACAATGGATGTTTTGAAGATCTAGGTTTATATAGTAAAGATACATAAGTATCTGGCACTATTTTTTTCACATCCCTAAAGTACTTGTTTAATGAGGTGATAGTAAATTTATACACTCTAAGAACGTATGGTAAAAAATACCCATATTGACTTGCACCATGACCATGTGTTATAATCCCTACCATTGACAACTCTAATATTCTATCGGTAACTCTTTGATTTTTGTCACTATCCTTGACACAAATGTTTTTTGATGTTCGACCTTGTCATGAATGACACTGAGGCAATCTTCAGGGTATTGCTTTAACATTTGTTTATGGGTGTAATACATTTGTCTTGCAGAAAGTATTTGATTTGAGTTCATCATGAATTATTAATTTATATCCTCTTATTGATCTCTAAACAGGGACGCATAACATTTAATTTGAGTCAATAATATGCTTGTTTTTCACTTAGTGAAGTCATCAGACATGGAAATGGTCACATCATGAAAATTAGTTCTCCACATGTTATATAATTTTGGTTGGGATATTGGCTCATATTCCATATCTCTCAATTGTGCATTGATGTGAAACCTCATAAATTCTTGAGTTAAAAATGAGTAAAGATGTAAAAAAAATTAGCATGAGCCATCTATATCTACCTAGCATGTTAGTCATGGACAAGCATCTGCAAAATCATCCACCAATTAGTCCAACAAATCTTTAGCTTCCATTGTCTTCTTTTGTGGATTTCATCAAAATCTTCCTATATGGAATGCATTTCATTCCCCATTTTTGTGACAATTTTTAATTTCAAAAAATCTACTTCTCTTCAATCCATATATTTTAAGCCAAGCTTCCAAATAGATCTTTATGCCCTAAAAATAAATGCTAGTTTTTTTTCCTTAAACTGGCAGAAAGGGCATCTAAGACATTTTGCCTCTTATCTATTGTGGTCGAAATCAATAAAATTCTTATTTTAATATTTTAGAATCTCAAATTACAATCCTAAATAATTTTTTTTGATGCAACATTTATCCACATACATTGTTGAAATTTCATTATCTATGCTTTCATCAAACTCCACTTGGCTGAGTGAATTGTTTGGCTAACTTCTTTTTCAGCCTGAGTATTTGTACGGATGAGATAGTTTTTTTGGATTAATTTACACTATTAATTTGATTCATTACCCACTACATCCTAAACATTTCCAATTTCTTTCTCCTTTAGTGTCATATATGGTAAATTGATTACTCTATAAGTCTCAATGTCCACTATTTTGTTGGAATGCCATCTAATGATAGATGTTTTAATTGCCTCTAAACTAAAATTCTCCCAATGTTGTATAACATGCCTTATGTAAATTCCTAATTCATTGTCTAAAATTGGAACATGAATGCAACAAAAAATCTCCCTTGGTTATGAAAATTCAACATAACTAAAAGCAATTTTTTCATCATTTGCAAGAGTTGTACATTTGTTCAATAAATGCAACCTTTTCCCAATAAATTTTTTTATTAGGATTTTCAATGTGGTAGAATCATTGATATATAGATCAAATGAATATAATCAAGGGTTTTCTTGTTGTAGTGGTTACATATGTAGAACTAAACTCAAATTATTTTAACTTTATTCCATGTCATTATCTACAAAAAACTTGTTTATGATGTGTTACATCATTTTTATGTTCCATATTGTAAAACTATAATCTACATCCCCCAAATTATCCATAAAAGCTATAAGAAATGGAAGTGGTAGAGTTAGATCAAAAGTGTTAGTCACATTAACACTTACACATCCAATAGGTATTTCCTCATTGTGGCATGTGGAAGTGAAATTTATGGGTTACAAAGATTCAATATCTGGACCTGCCACTTTGTGTATTATTTCTTTACCAATGACCTTACCATTATTTATGAGAGAAACATAGTCTCCACATTGGAAAGCCATTGACATATGATTTTTCAGCCTAGACATTTGTAAAATACATGAGAAGAGTTGTTAATCAGATTATTTATAAAATCAGTCCAATTTATACCTATATGTAGGAGATAAAGCTATATTTATATCATAATATAAGCATGAAGATATGTTAAGGTAATGCATAATTTTTTCTAATGACATGGTTTATGTCAATCTAAAAAAATAATAGCTTTTAATATAAAATAGTATACACTTCAATTCTTGCTTCATCCTACTTTGAAGGTATCTCCTAAGAAATAAATTTCAAACATGCATGAGAGTGGAATAGATGCATAGATAAAAATAGCTAATTAAGTCAATATTCAACCATGTATATCATTACAATACAAAATGATAATGAGCAATGGGGGTTTTGAGAAAAATTATGGAAAATAATTATCTTTTTATATTTTGGGATCCTATATTTGACTTTAACCTCTATTGTGGACCCAAAAATTTTAATGTATCTCTTAGGAGATACCTTTCAAACATGTGTATGGGTACCCTTCAAGGTTTGAAGGTAGTACTAGGTGATACCCTGAAGGGCCCTATAATATCTTTAAGTTTACCCATGACATTAATATTATGCCTTCATTTTCCAATAATTAAGGATATGTGTCATGCACCGCAAACCCACAAAATTTCAACACTCAAAAAATATTTCAACTTCATTGGGCAAGTGACTCTCCATGATTATGCCAAGTGTCTCCATCCCATTAACCTGAATACTGACAGATGGAACTTCATGTATGAAATATTAGGGATATGTAATAAGCAATATGGTGACATGTGTCTCCCTTTAAAATATATTTAAAATTATTATTTGAAATGGGGACCACTTCCCTAGGCCAATGATGCACCTTTTATTTAAATAAAAAATTCCTTCTTTTTAGAGGAGCACCGTGATGACATATGTCATCAGTGGAAGGGAATGAGATTTCAAGTTTGTGGACATAATCTCTTGTGTGCTCAATCATTATGAGTCCACAACAAACCCAAGCATTAGCTTCAAGTTTATGGTCATGATATTTATCATCTCCTAGTAGGATACATACAATTCTTGGACCATGTGGAGGATACCTATGATCTGGGAGTGGGTGGTGAGGTCATTCTTCAATTTCTATATTTCTTGGTCTTTGATTGAGGACTCTTATTCCATCTATTACTATGCACTTGTAGAGTTCAAGAGACTCTTATGGGTATGCATAATACAAATTATTAAATGAATTTAATAATTTATTTGAAATGTAAAATATCATTATTTGTACTTTGCCAAATAAAGGAGATTAAGGTGAAATCTGATAAAAAGAAGTACATTAATATTGAATTAAGTTCAAGAAATTGATAGTGATAAGACAATAATGGCAGAAGGATAGCTAATGGCCATGCAAGACCATTAATGACATAGTGTTTGCAAATATTACATCTTGTGTGAGGTAGATTTATTTGGGACATGACACACTATGGGTTAATATCAAGATTTGTGAGACAAAAAAGGTCACCATCAAAACCAAAATATTAAATATGAGGAAGAGCACTCATGCACAGGTAGTCAGTGCATTGAAAGAGGTTGGCAAGAGCAAATTGGATGTTGAAATCCATAAAACAAAGCAAAGGAATAATGCAAAACAATTACAAACTCTGGCAAAGAAGAGTATTATAATATTTACTCTCAATATACTCCCATGCATAAAAATTGATACCTATATTTTGGTAGAATAAATAAATTAAACAGTGTAGATTATGGGTTTAGTCATGGATAAGAGCAAGTTATTAATCCCATTCATAGATGTGGAGAAATAAAAAATAGGGATTGGGATAGGTCTTCAACAAACCAAATTCAATGACCTAGATCCCTTTGAATTTGTGGAAATGGTTGAAGTTACTCTCTTCACCCTATCAACACAACTAGGTACACAAGCAAGAGCTCTTGCACTTCAACATCTACTTTAGGGTTTTGATGTAGAGAGGATAATCAAGTTACCTACATTTAGGTAACTAGATGTGGTCATGCATACCTTGTTAAGTAGATACAACCAAGTGGCTATTCATTTATCTAGAGATATCACTATTTGGATCAATACACAAACCATGGTGAGAGCCACAGGTCTCCCAAATCATGGAAAATCATTATTACCATACAATTCCACCACACCACCAATATATCCATATGTTCAAGATAATTTTCCCTTTAGGGCAGGTAGATGTACCCCAATTGATTCCATTGAGGATGTTGTAATGCACATTCTGGTAAAGTGTATTACAAAGAGGTTTTGGTAGATAATGAAGTAGGCCAAGCAAGTAATAAAAGAAGTAATGAACATTATGTATCTCATGATACAACATAATGAGAAATTAAATTATCCTGATTTTCTCACATCTGAGCTTAACACTAATATCGAGAAGGTACTTTCAGGTAGCTCATACAATTTCCAATATCAATTTCTAGTTTTGTTGTTATGCTTCACCCAATGGAAGTCCCCGCTAGGCCAAGTTAATCTTAATATGGAATTTTGGCCTATTAATACCCACATAGGCATCAATTGGACTAAGAAAAGGTAATATTATGAGAAATTGGGGTGGTTTAACATATGGTGGATTGAGGTGCTAGCTTTGATTAGGTTGCACCCTCAAATTCCATAAGATGTCATGCAATATTTGGGGTAGCATGCATTGATAACCAAGTTGTAAAATGGTATTCAAATTAGGATGCATGAGTTGGACACACCAATTGTGACTCTAATACCATTTTTTATCACAATTTTTGAAGCACAAACCAAAGTATCAAGGTAGAGATCCCTAGTCAGATAACAATGATAGCAAGAGCAAGAACAAGTGTATCCAATTTGTGCAACCACATTCCTCACCCCAATATTTCATAGATCTTCCACAACATGAAAAATGTAAATAAAAGGGACTTACATAGAGAGCCTCACCACCACTAGCCAGAAAGAGATCAACAAAAATCAAGTCTTGGTTGGACAACCCACATGTACTAAGGATAGATTGGGAATATGATCTTGCAATATTATGGGTTGATGAATAGGAATTTCTTCAATGCATGATCAAATCCATCAGTTAAAAGGTCTATGATAAGGAGGAGTTATTTTGATAGAAAGCAATGTGTACTTGCTAAGTGTGGAATAAGGTAAGTAGTGACCATTTGGTTGGCATTATGTAACACCCTCCCTTCATTATTTTGGATAGTTTAGGTCAAGAAGAAGCTCAACATGAACTTGCAACAAATTCTTTTAAAAAATATCTAGAAGTTGGTTCATCATCTATATATTTTGTACATATAATAGAGGAAAGGTGCCTGATACAACCACTAATTCACAAAATATGTATTCATCATTAGGTGAGTCCTTCAACCACCATACTCTAATGTTTGGTACCTTTTGGAGAGCTGGCCATAACAAGTAATGCCCATCAAGTTAAGTCTAGGGGCATGATGAGACACAAGGATACACTTGTCCTTTTAGCTGAGTTGAGAAAGTTTTTTATGCATATAGGTGTAATGGTTATCAAATCTGAATCTTTGGAGCACTCATAATATGATATGGAAATAGATTATGTATATGTAATGAAGGGATCCCTAGATAACATTATTCAAATGAGATCCACCATGATTGATTCCACTTCCATGGAGATGTCTTTGGATGTTTCAAAGCTACCATTATCCAAGGAAATTGAAGGAACAAATGCATTCCAAAAATCCATTGCATGAAAAGATCCAAACTTGGAATATATGATTTTTTGACTACATGAGGATAAAGTGGAAGCATAAATTCAAACTGCTAAGGCTGGGAAGATCATCAATGCCTCTTGTCATGTTACGGTTGCACAAGTCCTTGGTGATCATGTAATGTTTGAAGACAAACAACTCACTATGTTTTTGACTCAACTAATAAAAGATTGGGTGAGTGCACATAAACTATGCACCCAAGGGCAGGCTATCAATGATGAGACATAAGGTATTTATGAACTTCTAGAGGAATATGTACAAGTCTTGGATACATATATGCATCAAGATGAGTAGATTATGAAAGGAATGCTTTATTGGAGGAATCATCTCAATAAATCCTTGGAATCTACTAAACCAAAGTTTGTAATGGTGGATAAAGATAAATTTGTAGTGAATGATCGAATGGCTATTGGGGAAACACTGAATGATGCATTAGAATCCAAGCGTACCATGATGAAGAAGCTCCAAGTCTAACAAAATGAGATAATGCACAACAAATTTATAGCTATTCAATCCCAAAGGATTATAGACAAGTTGGATGATATTATGTTAGATATCCATCTTAAGATATCAAATGCTAGAGACTTCTTTATCATCATAAAATAAGTAGATGTGCATAATTTGATGGTCATTCAAATTTCACTACATATTTTACTTACCATGGTGTAGGAAATAGTTAATAATTGGAAATTTCTCAAGCATGAACTCTCTCAAGTTGAACCAGCTATTATGCATATCATATATGAACCTAAGTTCAATCCATCATAAGATCCCTAAGTAATTTTTTAGAAGAGAAAGATAGATATAAAGGCATAGTCTAGGCAGTCACAACTTACATAGTAGGTAAATGCGTAGTTCAAATTTTGCATTTTCATAATAAAATTCTACTTTGTAACATAGTCATAAACATTCAAAGTGGGTCCGAGTTGTTTGAATACCCCTAACATGGATGGCCACCTAGAAAACTATAAAGGGAGGTAAGCAAGTGTGGAAAACTAGAAAACCTAGAGTGATTACTTCTACTTTTGTGAAAGGATAATCTTTTACATCTTTAGATAAGATCAAAGTTTATATTATATCTTGAGATGAAATAATAATTTAAGTCCTTGAAAGTGTTAGACATTGAGTAGGGACATGTGTAGATCATATCATTTTGTCATCTACATTATCTTTTGGATGTGTTCAGCCTTGTCAGGCAAGCGATAGATATAAAAATGCCATGTCTCTTTTCTTTTTATATCCTAAAAAGTTGTAATGTGAAGAGACAAATCTATATAAAAAGATACATATAGTGCTATGATGTAATGTAATATTATTTTAATGTTATTATTTTCCTAAGATTATTTTTACCTATGCATGGTGTGTAGTGTTTACTCTATTTTGTTTTACCTTGTTCTATCTTGTATTATGTTGTTTATGATCCAAAATTCTTAACACCATGTTAGTTTATCTTTATATTTTTTGTAGTTTATAAAATTGAATATTTTGTAGATTCACTCATGCTATTATGATTCTTTTTCACTTCCTAATGTGGAAGATATACGTGTAATTTCCATGTTTTGGATGATTTAAAAAAAAACTTACTTACATTCCTTCAACATGCACATGATTGGGATTTTATTTTAGGGTATCTCAAAGGAAATACCTTGAAGTCATTTTTAGTACCTTTTAGTGTACCCTAATGCATTTTTTTAAGGTATTAGTTATCTCATAGGAGAGACTTTCAAACATGTTTTTGTAGTACTTTCAATGGGTATCCTAGTAGATACATTGAAAATGCACATGATTGGAATTATTTCAATATAATAGGACCTTGCAATACCTTAAATGGTTCCTCTATGTATAAATGTATTTCTTAGGAGATACCTTCAAGGTAGCCATGAAGTTATTACAATGCCCTTCAATGTATATTGGTTTTTTTTTTCTATTATTTTTTCATTCGATAGGTTAAAAGCCACGTTAAAGGGGACTAATCCCTTTATATAAGAAACCTAAAAGATAGACATGACAAAGACAAAGGATAAAAAATGAGAAAAATATAAACCTAATAGGTAAATCCTCCTATCACTAAACTTATGCAAAGTATCAGCCAAAAAACCTAAGACCAAACAAAAAGAGACAAAGGAAGCCCATATATTCTAAATTAGAAAAAAGACCAAATTATTGGTTTTATTACTATCACCTTTATTATTCCTTCCTATGGTATGATTTCCCATGAAATGATCCTTATCTTTTTCCTATCTTTTGTGTTTGAGGCTGGAAGACTAGATCTATGCTTTTTCCTCCTTAAGATCCCTATTGACATCCTCCTTTCCACCACTTTGAGTTGATTTGTTGCCTTGGGGAGTATGTTATAGATGATCCTTGCCCAATTTAAAAACTATTGACACATGAACTAAGATCCATTGTAAATTTTTGAACTCCTCCACAATTTTTTTACACACAAGTTTATAGATGAAAATATTTGTGTGAAACTTGTAGAGGGAATTTGTGATATTTACATTGGAATTGGAATCAAGAACCCATCTATCTCTGGTAGCTAATGGAGGGATAGAGGTAGGACTCCCCATGTTAAATCTAGGCTCCTCTTACATTGGTTCATTATAAACCCTGACATTTTATACCTCTAATTCATGATTAGAAGTTGACTCTATGGAAAATTCCTCCCCACTTTAGTTTCTTCCTTGTCACTGGGGATATCAATCACCTTAGTGATGATTTTGGAACACTATAGTTCCCATATCTTAATCAACATCAAAATTATATCTTGGTGAATTAAGTCTACTGAAGGGTTCTTCTTGAAGTTTAGTACTGAAGCTTCCAATGATTGTAAAATAAAAAATGGAATCCTAATGGTGTGGCCTTTGAAATGTTTGAGTAATAAGAAGTGATGCTAAAAAATCACAATATGTTTCCCTTATAAGAAAATATACCTCATTATCTATAGGTAGAATTTAGGTCATTTCCTTGGTAGTTCTGACCTCATGAAACCTTTCAAGGATGAAATCATGGGTTTCTTCATTTCCTTCTTAAAAAAATATCAAAAAGTTTCTCATTTCTCTTCTTGTCCTTGAATGATTTATTCCAAAACAATCCATCCTTGTAGTCTCTCCAATGGGCTCCCCAGTGATCAATATTCTCAAGCCATGCATATGGACTTCATGATCTTTTTAGCCATGACTGAAGTCATTGGAAAGCCTTGTGTCATGTCCAATGAGCTATTCCATAAAGGGAACCAATCCACTTTTGACCATTTTGTTCCAAACCTATTTTTTTTATTGACATCAGAGCATGAAATTAGTTTGAACTGATCTCAGTTCCCACCTATATTGTGAATTTAAAGACTTCTTCTACAAGCTTCATTGTTCAAGGTTTTAGAAATGGAAATGGATAGGTTATGGTACAAATAACCAAATAAAATAATGTGATTCAAGCCTAGAGAGCCCTAAACATGAAAGGCCTTAAGTAAAATTACCTTTCATGTATAATATCTAAGCTATTGATTTAAATGTGTGTCATCATTAAAAAAAACCATCATGACAATGTAGGGTGTGTCCTTTTTCTTATTGAGTAATTGAGATGACACCATCAGGAAAATCCCTCTCATGTTAACTAATAAAATATCTTATTTGGACCTTGATATTGGCACATACAGGTATTCAACATTGGTTAATATGTTGATTAAGATAGTTGAGTTCAAGTTATTTCATATTTCTAGATGTGTACTAGTGCTTTCATTGGTGTAGTTTTCTCTGTGTGCACAATAGCCACCTCAAATAATTCATAAGCCCAAGCCAGGTTTTTGGAATATTTTTTTGGGACTTTGGGTCTTTGAACTTTTTTATTCATAGTTTTCATATCAAAAATTTTATGCAAACAAATGTTCCAAATGAATTGTGTAAACAACAATGGATTTCCCCTTCAAGGTATCTCCTAAGAGATACATTTAATATTTGAGATCTAAATCTCTAGGTTTAAATCTTGGATCTGATGACTTTTAATCATACCATTACTTATCTGCTTATTATCGCATGATCTTTTCATCACTTCCTTGTTCCTTTTCCTCTAAAATTTTGAGTAATTCATCAAGTTTTACCTCTTAGGAGATACATTTCAAATAAGAATAAGAGTGCATTTATCCAAGTGCAATTTTCCTTTACATGGAAAAAGCACTACTGGGTGATATTTTGATTCCCCTTGTAATAATGTCAAGGTATCTCCTAGGAGATACCTCTCAAACATGAATAAGAGTGGATTTCACCTTTCAAGGTATCTCCTAGGAAATACGTTTCAAATAGGTACAAGAGTGGATTTCTCCTTCAAGGAACAAATGGAGTTTTCCTTTACACACAAGGCACTACTGGGTGATATTTTGAAGGCCTCTATAATACCTTCAAGGTATCTCTTATGAGATACCTTTCAAACATGTAAAATAGTGTATTTACTCTTCAAAGTATCTATCTCCTAGGAGATAGATTTCAAATGGGGACAAGAGTGGATTTCTCCTTCACAAAAGGAGTAAATTTTTTATTTACATAGAAGACACTACTAGATGCCTTGGATGAAGCAGTCTAGGATATGAAGATTCATATGAGAAGATATAAATATATATAGGTCTCCTTATATACATTGATTTTCTACCTTATGATCGAAGAAGAAATGTTCTGGGGCCTTGGGTGAAATTGTCGTGTTGTACCTTCAATGTGTTTTGGTGACTGAGGTTAGGAATTTATCAATGAGACAAATGAAAGACATGTGGTTATTTAAGGGGAACCCTAAGACTATTTTTGAGGATCAAAAAAATATTGCATTATTTTTTGTATCAAAAAGGATGGTGTAAAAGTGGAAAGTTGTTTGAGAGTTTGAGCTAGTATCTAAGTTAGACATGTGGTAGTCCTTGAGGTTTTATTAGTTCTGGACCCTTTTTGGAGATTTCCCCACTTATATTTTGGTGGACAAGCTCTAAAGAGTTCCTGATGGCCCGAATTCCTATATTTGAAAAGAGAAGTGATGACACATTGTAGATCCTTAGGGATTTTCAATATCTGGGCCCTTTTTAAAAAATACCTCACTTACCTTTGGGTGGGCAAGGTGTAAAAGGTCACCAAAATCTTGAAAAGCACCAAAATGAAAAAAAATTCTTATATGAATCCATGTGTTTTAAGGAGGATTTCCAAACATAAAATAAACATTTACACCTTCTCTTTCCTTTTTCAAAAAGAAGTTCAAATAAATTAAAGAGGGTAGTTGGTAATTAACTATTAAGCTTCAAATCATTAATGGTAACCCTAATTTAAAATTTTAAAGGATTATAACTAAGGAAATTACCTTCATTCACATTTACCTTTTGAATTCAAATATTGTACTTCCATCTTCGAGCCATTTGTGTGCCCTAGTTACATGCAACATGAAAGAGTGATTACGATGAATTATTCAAATGTTCAATTTCAGTTATGCATAGCCCTTTAGATATTAGTAAGTGTTTTTATAGATCCTCATATTATGTTTTTTAGGAGGTTTTAAGGTTTTTATAGGGTTATCATAGTGATTTATTCATTTGAGTTCAAGTTATTTCACTAAAAGAGATAGGGAACAATGGCAGCTAATTTAACATCTATCTGATGTGTAGCTTGACACATAATAGGAAATTCTAGGGGATCACCAGGAATCCTAGTGGGATGAGAATATATGAGGTTTATCTCAAAACAACTCTAAATAGATTCAAAAAAAAAATTTGTAGAGTTTACAATTTTTTCTTTAATACTATGATAAGTGTCTTCTATCCTCTAAGAATATTGAACAATAAGTCCAAGGTAACCATAAACATAATTGGTAAATATGGTGCCTCATTTATTTAATTTAGATCATTTACTTATATCAATGTAAGTGTCTACTCAGGGTCTCCATACAAACTATTGAAAAACCTAGATGATAGACTAATAGTGATGAAGTTATGCAGGTAGATGGTGGCCCCACATGATATGATAGTGGTGAAGAAGGTAAAAAACCCTTTCAAGTTTCTAGTTGAAACTAGACCTTATTAATTTCCTTATATTACCAAAGCTAAGGGACTGCAGCAAGAGATGGTCTAGTATATGATTGACAAGATGCCATCTAGGATAAACTATGATATCATATGTTGGATGAGCACGATGACCAATGTAATTATACATAAATCACATTTTGAAGACATCTAGTATATTTTTACTACTGAGGAAGATGTCAAAAAGTTAGATTATATGAGACTGATAGTGTAAGAAGTTGTCACTTTCAATATCATTCCCATGCCTAAGGACATGGAGGATGATAAGAGGACATTATCTATAGTATATAATCAATCCAATATTAAATCTCAATCCATCTCATTGGTGGATTTCACTACTAAGGAAAATGATTCCATTCCATGGAGGGCCAAAAAATCATGAGAAGAATCTTCAAGTGGTTGAAGGAACATGTGATTGATATCAATCCTTATGACAACCCTAACCTCTAGGAACCTAGACAAGTTTGGGAGTGAAAGGGTTTCCTCTAAAAATGTAGTGGTGTTCCCTTGGCTCCACCACTAGTGGAAAGGGCAAAGGGAAGAGCAAGGTTGGTGATGTTGAATTCACCAAGCCAATTGATGTGGAATCTATAACCGTGTCATAGTCTAAGTTAGGATTATCCTTCTCAAAGGTAATAAATATGGCTAAAAATTAGGAAAATAATTCTACGAGAGAGATTACATTGGCCAGTGTCACCCCAATATCCATCACATCAGAAGGAGCCCCAACTATACCATCCATCCTAGCAACCATCCTAATGGTTAATCCAACTATTGTCCCAACTTCTCCACCAACACAACAACTAGATATTGTCCCTCCCCAAAAGAATTATTCAAATAAGAGAGGAGGTGAGGTAGAGGTAGAATAACCTAAGAAAAAAATATTAAAAATGGCTCTGTAGCCTCTAGTTGGGATTCATAAGAAGAGGAAGGAGGTTGTGTTTAAAGACCTACCTTTTAAGGAACTCCCCATGAAGAGGAAAGAGGATCAATCCTCATATGCTCTAAGATTGAGAGATATGAGTGATGAAGAAGACTCAAATGAAGATAGGCCCATTGCAAAGGTGATGAAAAAGCAATGAGCATTCACTCATCCACAAGTAAGAACTAGCCAAAGAACTCTAAGGGAAAGACCCCAGACCCCAATGAAGGTCCCAATGGTTGGTTTATTTTTATAATAGGGTCCTTTAGGATTAAAAATTAAGGGTGATAAGGAGGAATTTATGGCCTTAATTAATGCCCTCTATTTTGAATATGTTTTAAAGGTTGGAGTTGAGGTGGCCACTCAAGTTTAGGCCCCTCAAGAAAAGTAAATGATGTCATCGGATATAGAGACATTTATTGAGAATGTCATCATCCAACCACCAAGAAAATATAATTAGGGTGAAGTTAAGGAAATGAACAAATCCAATGAGAAGGATAAGGTAGAAATAGAGTAGGATACTCAAGTCACCACTGATCTTGAAAGGGTAGTTTTACAAGGACTATAGACAATTCCAAAGCCATATCAAGTTGTCCCTTCCCCTCCAAAGGTGTGAAGTTCATCACCAGAGGAGAAGGAAAGTATAGAGGAAGGTGGGGGAGCAAACCTATAAATGGGTATCTCCACCCATGAAAAAATAAATAAGGAATTGGACTAGTCTAATGAAGGTGTTGAGGAGAGTTCTTCAAGTAATTTTGATTCAATTGAAGTACCTTGAGGTCTCCTTCCTCACATCAAGGTCCATGATCCAACCCATAATAAAGGTCTAGAGGATATGATTGGTGAGGAGTTGCCTACTGGCAACAAGGAGGTCACCATAGTCTCACTTATAATTAAGGCTTAGACAAATAAAGAAGGTGAAGTGGATGTAGAACCTTTTAGTCAATCAATAGGATAAGGAAGCTCCACTAAAATGTTGCTCAAGGAGTCTCACCAATTTGATTTTAGATTTTGAATTTTTAAAGTAGATAGAGCCAAATATAGAATGGGAACCAAGGGTGGTAAGGAGATAGAAAGTGTTGAAGAAATCAAACCCTTCATGTTAAATACACATTCCTTTCCTATGGCACTTCTTACATTAAGTACTATGATGACACCACCCTTTACTATTTTGAGTCCTACATCTATGTCTAGTACATCAATGGTATTTCAGACTAGAACCCTTCTTTGGGTCAAGGAACAAGTCAAGCAGAAGAAGGAAATTATGAGTAAAATTCGGGATATCAACGTAGTGAATATCACTCAAGCATATAAGGTAAAATTCCCCAACATGTCCAAGACACATTCCAAGATCACATTCGATACCATAGGAGAAAGGAATGTGGAGGTAGTCATTTCCCCCACTAGATGTTATGAATAAAGATGCTCCCCTTGAGAGTTACACTATTTATAGCTAAAATTTATGGGAGCCATCAAGGAATGAGCTGAATCACAACTCACATGTTTTGGCAAACATGGTGGCTCATAGGATGGATAAAGACAAAGCCACCATGGAAGAGTTGAAGGCATAAAATTAGGCTATGATATAGTACTTGTAAAAGGTATTGAGTGAGCCCAAGGTAGTAACTCTAACTATTAGTATTTATCCAAAGCTTCCTCTCTTCTCAATATCATAATTGAATTTTGGCCGAATTGATGATTTGAAGTCTAGAGGAAGATAAACAAAAAAAATTGGCAATAAGATCTATGCACCAGGGCAAAAGAAATAATCCACTCGACATTGAAATGTTTGAACAACATAGTGGATAATAAGAGGGAGTGTGATGTTCAAATGATTTTCTATGAGATGGATATAAATATGTGGGAGGTCTAACATAAAATGGATGAGCTATGCAAGATGGGCATAGATACTTTGATTGTAGAAAGGATCATTTCTCCCAATGATCACAATAATCCCAAGGAGTGTCAAATGGTAATTAAGCATTATTTGATGATGATAAAGATGAAATATTTGATTTAAAAGAAGAAGATCAGTCCCTTAAGACTGTAAAAAAAAAAAGATAAATGCTACATTAAGGAAGATAGTAAGCCTTAATGGTGTGACTTGGAAGAAGAGATGATATGCATCGCTCTAAAAAACATCATCAATGTACCACAAGAGTCTTTTGATGTTGATAAAATAAAATAATTGGTGTCACTTGAGAAGTCTTATTACCATCTTAAAGAACCCATTGGAAGAAAGCATACCATGCTTCAGAAGATTGCCACTTGGCTTGAGGAGTATAGTATAAAATTCAAATACCCAATAGGACCAAACCAAGGGAATCACACACTTATGTTCGAAGGATATACTAGGTATAAAAACATGTTGGTGAAATATTCCATCATCTATATCAACTCTGAATCATAACCAAATATTTTGGTTTTTCTAAGATAGCATCACTTCTTTCTTCCTTTCCCTCCCTTCTCCTTTCGTCTCATTTCCCATTGGGAAACCATTGTAATTGGCCTGATAGTGACACATCCCTTTTAATTAGTTTTTGTGTAATCATGAGGATAGGAAATGGAAATATTTGTCTATTGTGCAAGAGGACAAAGGTTTTTTTTTCCCTTGCAAGATCTTCCTCCATTTAGATAAATATAAAATATCCTATCGAGGTGAAGGATTAATTTTACCATCATCACATGATCATGATCATATACATGCCTATTTTGTATGTACGTAGTTTCAAACTCTCATTTGGATTGATGGACATGTTTTTAGATGATCATGTTTTTACCCCTTCCAATGTTGCTATGAATTTTTGCTTGTGTTTCTGCAATAGGTTCAATGGACATGCTTAGGTTCTTTCAAAGGTATATCCTACGAGATACCTCGATGGTCCTTGGAATACCTTCCATGTTAATCGAAAAGGTCCTTTGAAGGGATTTGATATAACCATGAGACTTATTTATTTGGAAAGAACCATGATGCACATGATTAGAATTCTATTTCAAAGTATCTCCTAGGAGATACCTTGAACATGCACATAATTGCACTTCTAAAGGTATTTATCTTTGTGTATACACAATGCATATTTTAACAAACATACACTAGTATACTTTAGCACAAAAATTTCAATCAAGATGGGACTCTCTTCATGGATGCTCTAGATCAAACAATGGCATGGAAGGGGAAGAAAATAAAAGAAGTGGTTCCAATTAACAAATTTAGAATGGGCATACGCATTGGCATGGCACTCCTCAATTGACTCTATGGTATGTCATGTGTCCACTTTGTCAATTTATATTAGGTGCCATTATTTCATATGATGCTCACCCATGATGTTGTGTATATCTTGGGTGAGATAATCATCTTCCAACTTAGAGATAAAATAATCAACAAGGACAATCATCTCAATCCTTCAATAAATTTTTATATTATGTCCTATGTTCTTGATGCAATCATGGATACCTATTACAGAGACCTTAGAGAATTTTGGACTCTAGACATAAACTATGAGAACATAATCTATGTCCATTATCAGTTTATGAATATATATGCTTATACTGAGCATATGGTTAAGATATCTAAAGATGTATATCCATATGTTTGGAAATCCATTCATGGCTTGCCCATGCCCAAGATCAGGACAAAAATTACAAAGAACTTGGTACGAAAATGGGATTATTTATTCTACCCAAATTTCATAGTAATCATGATTTGGGGTAACAAAGTTTGTACTAGAAAATCTATCTGAATAGGAAATCACCTTTCATCTATGGTGGAGTATTAAAGAGGACCTAAGTAGAAGAAATCTTTGTATTTTGGCCACTTTACAATAATTAACAGAATGGTTTATAACATGAGGAAGAATTTTTTAGAGGTGGGTAAAAAGCACAAGAGTTATCCTTTCCCCTAGCTTCCACATAGAGCTTGGGATCTATGTGAGATGATTCAAAAACACATACAGGGATTGAACATTGGTGAACGTGTTGATTAAGATAGTTGAGTTCAATATTGGTGAATGTGTTTATTAATATAGTTGAGTTCAAGTTGATTCATATTTCTAGATGTGTACTAGTGCTTTCATTGGTGTAGTTTTCTATGTGTGTGCAATAACTATCTTAGATAATTCACAAGCTTGAGCCAAGTTTTCATACATTTTTATTTGGCCCTCTTATTAGATTTTGGTCTTCAATTTTTTTATTTGAATATTTTGTCTGATGGATTTTGGTCTTCAAAATTATTATTAGGGTATTTGGGTCTTCAAAATTTTGTGTTTTGAGTTTTCACATCAGACATTTTGTGTGAACAAATGTTCTAAATGACTTATGCAAACAACAATGGAATTCCCCTTTAAGGTATCTCCTAGGAGATACATTTAATATTTGAGAACTAAATCTCTAGGTTTAAATCATGGGTCCAACAAATTCTTATCACACCATCAATTTTTAATTTATTATTGAATGAGATATCACTTGACTTTTCCCTTGCCTCCTAGAGTTTAATTAATTTGGAAAGTCAAACCTCCTAGGAACTACATTTAAAATAAGGATAAGAGTGGATTTCTCCAAGTGAAATTTTCCATTACATGAAAAAGGCACTACTGGGTGATATTATGAAGCCCCTTGTAATACCTTAAAGGTATCTCCTAGGAGTACCTTTCAAATATACATAAGATTGGATTTCCCCTTTCAAGGTATCTCTAGGAAATACCTTTCAAATAGGGACAAGAGTAGATTTCTCCTTCAAGGAACAAGTGGAATTTTCCTTTACATAGAAGGCACTACAAGATGATATTTTGGAGACCTTTGTAATAGACTCAAGGTATCTATTATGACATACCTTTTAAACATGTACAAGAGTGGATTTCACCTTCAAGGTATCTATCTCCTACGAGATACATTTCAAATGGGGACAAGAGTGGATTTATCCTTCAAAGGAGTATAATTTTTCTTTACACAAAAGACAATACTAGATGACTTAGATGAATCATTCTAGGATATGAAGGGGTGCCCAAACTTTCTTTAAAGTTTCACCCCTATAAGTAGATAGTATAAGGACATCTAAAAATTTAGAGAAAATAGAATGAAGTAAACTAGAGAACCTTAAACTAATATTATGTAGGCACTTAGTTCCACACTTATAAAGGTTCCCATAGTGGTTGTTTACTTTTTTTGCCAACAATTTTGCTGAAAGCACTCTAGGATTTTTGAAATTACCCTTTGGGAATTTGGAAATCACCTTAATGGATTTTTTGGAAAGACCCTAAGGGATTTTTTGTAAATACCCTTTGGCCTTTTGTCCTAGGAATTTTTCCCTTTCAAAATGAACCTTCAGAAATTTTGTCTGATGCAAAAATCCCTAAATAATTCCCCGCAAAAAATCTTCCTCAATGCAATTTTTCCAAAACAATGACCTCAGGGGTACATACCCTTTGGGATTTGTGCAACTTACCCTTTAGAAGTTTTGGCAAGGAAAATTTCCCTTCAAAATCTCTTTTTGGCCTTGCCATTTGTCCTTTGTGATTACCCTTCGACATTTTTGGAATGGTCCTTTGCGCTCTAGACTTACCCTCCAGGACATTTGTCCCAGACCCTTTCCCTAATGATAAGTTCCCTTTAGACCTTTTTAAAGTTCCCTCCAAACCTTTTAAAAGTTCCCTCCAGACCTTTTTAAAGTACCCTTTGGACCCTTAAAAAGTGCCCTTCAAAGCTTTTGAAAGTACCCTTCAAACCTTTTGAAAGTGTCATTTGGCATTTTTTGCATAAACCCTTTAGAATTTTGGTCATCATCACTTTGGCCTATGAAATATTTTTCTAGAAACAATTTCCCCAAGACATTGATTTAACCAAACTTTTTTTGTGCTGCAGTCATTTTATCATGTTGAAAACTTTAGTCTATGTCACTTTGTTTAACATTTTATATGTTCCCAAGCCCTAACTTTAATATTTCCTATTGTCTATAGAAACCAATATCATTTCCAAGAGACATTTTATAATTTGGAGATCATCCAATCTTGTTTTTTTTTACATTAATCCAAACTCTCATTTGGATTAATGGACATGTTTTCAAATGATCATGGTTTTAACCCTTATAATGTTATTATGAATTATCATTTTTATTTTTTTAATAGGTTCAATGGATATGATTAGGTTATTTCAAAGGTGTCTCCTAGGACATGCCTCAAAGGGCATTGGAATAACTTCCATGTTTATTGCAAAGGTCCTTGCAAAAGATTTGATATAACCATGTCACCTTTTTATTTGACAACGACATTGATGCACATGATTAGAATTTTATTTTAAGGTATCTCCTGGGAAATACCTTGAACATTCACACAATTGAGTTTTATTTCAAGGTATATATCCTAGGAGATACCTCTAAGGGCCTTGGAATACCTTCCATGTTTATTTAAAAAGTCCTTGTAAGGGATTTGATATAACCATGACAACTTTTTATTTGGCAAGAACCCTGATGCATACTATTTGAATTTTATTTTGAGATATCTCTTAAGAGATACCATAAACATGCACATGATTTAGAATTTTATTTCAATGTATCTATGAGGAGATACTTTTAATGGCCTTGTAATAACTTATATGTTAATTGAAAAGGTCCTTGAAAAGGATTTCATATAACCATGGCACCTTTTTATTTCACAATAACCCTGCTGCACATGAGGTATCTCGTAGGAGATACCTTGAACATGCACACAATTGGAATTTTCTAAGAGATACCTCAAAGGGTCTTGGAATACCTTTCATTTTTATTACAAAGGTCCTTGAAAAGTATTATCTATAACCATTACAACTTTTTATCTATCAAGAACCTTGATGCACACTATTGGAATTTTCTTTGTAGTTATCTCTTAGGAAATACCTTGAACATGCACATGATTGGAATTTTATTTCAAGATATCTCCTAGGAGATACCTAAAAGGGCCATAGAATACCTTCTATTTTGACTGTAAAGGTCCTTGCAAGGGATTTGATATAACCATGACACTTTATTATTTGACAAGAACCATGATGGAAATGATTAGAATTTTCTTTGGAGGTATCTCTTAGGAGATACCTTGAAAATACACATGATTGGATATTTTTTCAAGGTATCTCTCCTAGGAGATACCTCAAAGGGCCTTGGAATACCTTCCATGTTAATTTCAAAGGTCCTTGAAAAGGATTTGATATAACCATGACAAAATTTTATTTGGAAAGAACCCTGATGCACACTTTGAAATTTCTTTCAAGATATATCCTAAGAGATACCTTGAACATGCACATGATTGGAATTTTATTTCTAGGAATTCCTTTGGGGAAATTATTTTGGACAAAATGTCTGCAACAATTTCCATAATAGAATAAGTTTAAATAAATTAGGTCTGCCACAACTCCTTGAAAGAATTAAGGTTAATCAACACATGAAATGTAAAATAATTCCAAGGTAAAATAATTCCTATTTATAATATTAAGGACCCCCACCAACTTGAGATAATAAGTTTTAAATATACAACAAATTAAAATAAAGATAAACATTGCATATTTATATCGCACAAATTGATATTCAATGCAGGATCCCATATAGATACGTAGATTGTAAAGTAGAGCTATCATTTGCATTTTAGTTAAATTTCATTTGAATCCTATCATACTAACTAAGAGCCATAGTTCACATCTTTAGATTTATTCCCTATTTCATATCTTGAGAGTTCTACAAATAGAATGGTGACCAAGTTAAAGCTATAGTGTTTGTGCAACATAGAAGGAAATTGTAGGTATCTTAGATTACATAGAAATGGATTCTACATATAAAACATTTTGAAGAATAAATCAACCATTTCCATTTGAAATTAATTATTACATAGAATTCAAAGATACAGTGTTTGATGAAACAATATTTGGAAACCAATATAGAAACTACTCAGTGTTATGGGATGTCATAGATTTAATGGACATGTTTTCACTTGAACATGATATGACATTAGTAGACAAATTATTTGTCAAGGAATTACTATCACATAAATGCCAAGTATTTCACTTTTCTAAGGCAAAACTAGAAGTAATGTCGTGCATAGAACTTTTGAGGGATTTGTTCTTCTTTGGCAAGATATCATATGACTATTTTTTACTTCATTCACTCATCAATACGATGGTCACGTACATCTCCTAAATAGATTTTTAGAGGTATTTATCTCTTATTATACGTCATGCCTACTATGAAAAACACACACAGTGTAATTAAATGCAAAAACCTCAATCCCAAAGGTGTTATACTCGTGGCTACCCCCAGACTAGACCATCTCATGGAGAGGGATGAAGCTAAAGGGACCAATTTAAATTGATAAATTTAAGATGGGAATTCATATTGGTATGGATTTTCTCAATCGACTCTATAGTATGCCCAAAATCTATTTTTTGAATTTAGATTGGGTGTCTTTATTGTATATTATGATTATTCATGATGCCACCTTTTCCCTAGGAGAAATTATTAGCTTAAGATTTAGGGAGAAAATTATTCATAAAGATAAGTATCCCACACCAATAGGATATTTGTATATGATGTCATATTTATTGGACATAGTCATGGGCACATGCTATAAGGACTTGGGAAATTTTAGGACTCTTGCCATGGATTTCATTAATAATAGAACCTACGATCACTACCAATTCATGCACATATATTGTTACACCCAACATATGGTAAGAATCTATGAGGATGTTTACCCACAGGCATGTAAAGCCATTCATGGCTCACCTATGCCTCATATTGGGGAGATAATTCAAAATAATTTAGATGGGAAATGAGATTATTTCCTCTAATTAGATTTTACTATCATCATGGTCTAGGGAAATAAAGTTCAACCCCTATGTCTCCAAAAATATGTACCAGATAAATTGGTTAAACAAGAGATTGATTTCCAGTTATGGAATAACATTGAAAAATGTTAGGAAAGGAAAAGGAAAGCCTTATACTTTGGTATCTTGATTTCAAATAGAAAGATGGTGTATCAAATAAGAAATCATCTTAGAGATATAGGTGGAAAGTGACATTGCTATCATTTCCCCACATTTTCATGCAAAGACTAGGATCTGCATGGGCTGATCTAGAAGCATATTCATTGATTCAATAACCCTTACTTCCACCATCCTTATTTATATGATTTTATTTTCATGAATTCAAAATTTGATGAAGTGTGGGATCGAGCTCATATTGTTGGGCTATAAGAGGATCATTTAAAAATGATCGAAGCTGAACTTGATATTTCCAATAGGGATTTGGATAGTCAAAGAGCCCTATTTGAAGGATGGAAACATTAAAAATTTTGTAAGGGAAGTTCATGAGAATAGGAATCTTCTTCCTCCCAAGGACTTCCTCTAAAATTTAAATTGAAAATAGTGAAGAGAGAGCCTGGGCTACTTGAACCTAGTACTCAAAGAGGAGGACAAAGAGGATATCCCATTAGCTTAGACTATGATGAGGAGGGAGATAAAGCACAAGAAATTATTATTATGAGTTTTTGTAAATTTCCTATGGCTATCCCATAGGTATATACTATTTCATCTATTGAGGTAGCTGCTTCACAAGCAACGTCATCCACCTCCCAGGGCTCTCTTACATAAGGAAAGACCCTTTTAGTCTATACAATAAGCCCAAGACTCCAAAAAGTATCCCTATAATGTAGATATCTTAAGGATTACCCATTTCACCTCCAAAATCATGGCTATCAAGAGAAGATGAGGTGATCATCAAGGACATTACAAATGATTTAAATGAGGAGGCAGAGTTAGAGACATCCAAGGCTCTGAGTCTCCAAGTAGACCTAATAGAACTCTTCCTCCAAGTTTCTCAGACCTTTTAAAGTTATCCTTTGACTTAAATTTCTATTATTGATCAAGTTTCAGTCTCTTCTATTAAATTTCCCATTCCCCCTACTACATCCATCCCCTTTATCCCTTCCACCTCTATATCTACTCCTTCCATTTCCACCATGACCATTGATCCCTCTCTTTCCACCTCCATCCCACTTCCTATGGCTATTCCCTCTATCCCTACTAGAACCTCTAATGTTAGAACCCTTAATAAAAATAAGGCATCTAGGAAGATACAAACTGATCTAGCCACCCCTCAACTCCATGTTCAATCTACATAGATTTCTCTTCCACTCCCTACCACCACTTCCACTAAAGAGACTATAATCACAAAAACCAGTAGGGGATGGAAGGAAAATCCCTAAATATTTTTATTATACCTAATCCCTCAATTTGGAGGATTATATTGGTCTAAAAAAATATGGCCTTCGCTACCTAATGTTTTGACAAAGGCCTACAAGAAGTAGAAATGAGTCCAAAAAGAATCTAAAAAGGAGGTTATTATCACAACTTCTACTTCATCCCAACTAGATTAAATGCCTAATTTTACAATAATAAATCCCCCCTCGGTGTCCAATTTGTTTTATCCTCCAACTGGAACTATCCAAAGGGTGAGGAAGAGGAAACTAGAATATGACTAGGGTTCCAAAATCATCTTTGAGGAATGACAACCAATGTTCTCCCTCACTAAGAGGTAGAACAAATAGCTAGGATAGTTTGTATATGAGGAAAATCTATTAGACCTAGTTTAAACACACAAGGATGTTGTGGTGGTCATCCATGAAGCCATCGAGTTATCTCACTAATAGATAGTGGAGGAGGTGCAGGAATTAACTATAAAAATTAAACAACTTGGGGAATAATCCAAGATAGTTCACATCCTTATAGGTATTGAATCTAAATTTCAAGAGGTCACTTAAAAGTGTTACAATTCCTTAGAGTCCATGGAGTTTATGAGGGCTAAGATGGCTCCCCATGTGAACCAAGTGAACTATCCATGTAACTCTTTGGTTTAAGATAGTGTGAAGCATAAAATACTAGTTGTCTATATAGGCAACTCTTTTTAAAGCCATCTTGATCTGAGGACAATTCTCAAGGCATCTAATGCCTTAAACATAGTTATCATTTAGTATGAGGAGGTGAAGGCATGGTTGAATGTAATTGGGGATTTGATCCCTAAATATCATGTACATGAGGCTTAACTCCTCCAAAGTTTGGATGAGTTAAAATTGTATAAGTCAAGATATTCTAATGGTAAATTGATCAGTAGAATCAATTTTGATAAAATTATCCAAGATGGTGCAAATGAATTTCAACAAAGCATGCAAGATTTATCAATCAAAGAGATAGAATCTAATTTAAGCAAAACCCAAATGAAGGTAACTAAAGTTGATATTTTCAATAATAAAATATAAATAACTAAGGATGAACATGAGAGACTTCATAGACAAACAAAGAGACATTACCGGCCATCATTTCTTAATTTAGACATTATCTAAAAATAACATGGTGTAGCGCACAAAGTCTATGAATATAATGAGGTGAAGAAGAAGCAAGATTCTCATGGTGTTATTGTATCTTTGATGGCTACTTATACTTTTACATAAATTAAATTTCATGTTACAATCTAGATAACTTAGCCTTGATAGGCTAAAATCCTTATGCATGTACAGTTTTTTTAGTGGCCTATATACTTAGATTTTCCTTGTAATTGGAAAACATCATTATAAAATTGACTTTATATTTTTTTGTATAGGCATATGTTGCATAATTTTGTAAAACTCAATTAGTGTATTTATAACCAAATTTTACCCTTGAGATGTCCTTTGCTTTTGATTACAAACATGTCTTGGTATCTTCTAGCTAAACCTTGAGATCATTTAAAACATTCTCATCATTTTTGGCATCTTTATTCATAATACATATCTGATCTTCAAGTGCCTTGATCATAGCCTTCCACTATTGATTCTCTTTCTTCAACTATTTATCCATCTTTGTACCTATTCAAAATCTTTTTTAAGTTATTAAGATTCCTCCAAAGGACCCACTCTAATACCAATTGTTAGAGGTAAAATTATTAAGAGGAGGGGTGAATTAGTGAGCCTAGATAATCCAAATTCAATTTCCAAACCCTTTCAAACTCTTAATCAATTACCACAATCATTCATGAAACATACACATCATTCATAGAAATGAACAAGAGAGACAATGCAAGATCAATTACATAAATTTAGTTATACATGGGAAACCCTCTTGGGGAATAAAACCCAGTAGAACCTACTATTGAACTACTATCTTATAATAATAAAAACCAATCTAGACCACATATAACTGATCAAATAACTACCACCCTTATTTAGTGAGACTACAATACCATAAGGTGTTACTACACCTATCTAGCCAAGCAACCATAACAACTAGACTTTTAAAAAAAATTACCTTGCAAAGAGGAAACAACCACATTATATGTTGATCAACCACAACAACACCTATGAACAACTCCACCTTTGACTAATGTCTTCAACACTAGATGATGAAACTATGATTATCACTCTTCACCTTCAACAAAAACTCTATCACCCAACACACCCTATTGGCCAAAACACATTACATAAATAAACCAACACACAAATATAAATTAGGACACATTACATATCCAAACTAACCCCACTCCTCAACTCTACACACTAAATGCATATAAGGGAACTTTCTTTTATGCCATACCTTACTCCCTCTTTTTGAATTTTTTTAACATGAATCACTTTAGATTAATGCTCATATTGTATATCCATTTGTTTGTTTAAGAGTTTAGGCTTAGATTGTTAAATACAAATAAATTTACATCATAATAAATTTAGGTATATTGTGTCACTACCATATTCTTATTGTCCCTATAACCTAAGAAATGTTATTCTGTTGTTTGCATTACATCTTTGACACAGACATACATCAACCATATAGAAGGACCTGAGGATGAATCTGATTATTCTCAACCTATTATTTCTTTTCATTTACTTTTAGGTATTAATATTCCTCCAAATATTAAGGTGGTCAATTTCCTTAAGAAATAAAAGTCAACTATATTTATTTACTCTAGGAGTACACACAAATTCATCAATAGTAAGTTGGCTAATCAATTAGACTATTGCATTTACCCAAATCCAAAATTTCAAATCCTAATTATAGGTGGGGGTATATTCAATTATTTTGGTAAATGCCATAGTATAAAGCTATGGGAGGATACCTATTACATTATATTATGTTTTCTATTATTATGGATGGGACTGGTATTTTTTTTTAGATTATAATTGCTCACCACTTTATGCATAATTGAGATGAATTTTGAGTAACCATTAATGTTCATTAATTTAAAAGGAAAGGAATTTGAACTGCATGGTTTATTGGCTAAATTTACGTAATTGGTTATTTTTCACCAGATGATGAAGATGATAAAAAAAGGTGCGAAGTAATTATTGTGTGACTATTTTCCATAAAATATAAACCAAACAAGGAGTCTACCCATATTGAATGATAACTAGTAGAGTCTACCCATTTTTGTCTTATACACCCACTTGACTCTTTTGACCTAGTTTCCTTTTGAATCAAGCTTTACAATAGGGCTCATTACTATCTAGGCGAACGTAGGGCCTCCCTGATTTCGACACACATTATTAATAATTATACTATTTTCTATTAAAAATTTATTGAAGTACATATAGGTAGAGAATTTGGAATTATAATTATTGTATTATTTTATAAAATTTTAGTGTTACAATTTGAATTTTTTTCTTGAATAATAGACATGTGCATGCTCCTTCAACAGAAGGCTCACTGACATCACAACTAGGCACGCTTCAATAGGGTAAAAAAATATTTCAATAATCCAAGTAGACTATCATAATATTATTGATTTCATAAAATATTAAGGTGCTAAATAATGAATAAAAGGGCCATGTCAACAAAAATAAATCACACATTTTAGATAGAGTAAAAATATGTATTAAACACTATTAAGATTAAATACCTAAAAATAAGGATTTCTACATATTTTAGATAGATTAAAAAATATATTGAACACTATTAAGATTAAATACCTAACAATAAAGATCTAAAAAAAATGACAGTAACAAATATGGTTAATGCTTCAGACACTCTACAACCTACTTTGTTTTGATCTATCAGTGTTTTACAATGTTTGTTCAAAAAAAAATGAAGAATATGTAGGAATAGGAATATATCTAGTCAAACATGTTTGATGGTTCTTGTTCCTCTTTAAAATGTGTGAAAATTATATAGACCCTATTTTTTAAAGTAAATTTGAATTTCAAATTCATTAGGGACTCTTGCTTATTTCTGAATGCAAATGCACCTCAAGTAGTCAAGTCAAATTAAAGGCGAGTGATACATTTAATATATTAAAATTATATTTATATATATTATATTAAAATATATAATATTTATTTAAAATATATATTATATAATGTAATATAATATTATAATATTATATATCATATAATATATTTTATTATTATTATTATTATTATTATTATTATTATTATATAATATATATGTTAATATACTTTATAAATCAAATTATAATTATATATTATATATTTTAGGTATAGGGGAAAGGTCCCAATAACTGTGCACCCTAACTTTGGACATCGAATTAAGGTGCCATAATGTCACATTAGATTTTCAAAATTTTACCCATTTTAATATCTTGTCTTAAATACTTATAACTAAGGTTTCAAGGTCTAACACATTATAAATTTTATGATATAACCAATTTTATCATGAGAGGTCATAAAATGCATTTTTTAAACCTATGACCAAAACTTAACCTTTGGAGTACCAATAGCTATGTATAAGTGTATCAATACTTGAGTCTTACTTGTCAAGATGTGATTGGTTACTTTTAATTTTATATAATAAATGTTTAACAAGTTGTAGATACTACATGTTCATGTTTTGGTGAACATTAATATTTATACACACCAATATGATCCATTGATGGAGCACATGTTAACAAAAGCCTTGTTCGATAATTGGAACATGCACACCTATTGGTACCTTTACTCTAATATATTTAATATAAAATATTTAATTTATATATAATATTACTCAGTCTAATTCACACACACATATCATGACATATAATGTATGTATATATGTATTGGTGAGAGGGGTTATGTAAAGAAAAAGAGTGTAAAATTATAATTGATAGTTAAACCCAGTAATTCCAAACCCTTGACAATGTCAAAATATTATTTAATTTCATATTTAAAGATAATTGTGGGTGTAAACCAATTAGGATCTGAATCACCATGCAAAGATTTAGTCTGTGATGGCTTTCATTCTACATGTAAAGACAGAGACTCATTGCAATGTTCCAAAGACACCATATATTCCAATGCATTATTATATCATAGAGCACTAGAATTGGTTTACATTAAAAGCAATTAGAAATAACACCATAATTGGTTTACATCGAATCCTTCTCCTCATCTAATTTAATTTATAGTGTGTAGAACACCATAAGACTGCATTAGTGTGGTCGAGTAGTAGTGTTAGTTAGAACCTCTATGTCCACTCTCATAAGCATCAATATGAATTTTTTTTCTCATATGTTACACGAGGGTGTCAGTAACTACATCAAGTTCATGTAAAATATTAATCTCTATAAAATCCTTCACTGTAGAGGGAATTATCTCAGGCTAAAGTGGTTATTTGGTAGAGATTCTCACATTTGATTAGGCACATGATATGCACCCAACCTATCCCATTGAAAGCCTTTTTATTGGCCCTAAAAACTCTTAATAATAAAATTAATAAAGAATTTCATTTAGATTATTAACCTTTCATTAAATTTTCCTCATAAAATATGAAGGAACCTCATTATTTTTATAAGGTGGGACATCATAACCATCCACCATTAGTCCCAAGAATTCTTTCTCATCAATGAATGGTGGCAGTAGTGGATTGGGAAATGTTTGAGTTACATTAGAAGTGGCACATTGGTTTTTGGATTACTAAATAATGAGATTTTTTTTTTTTTTTTTTTTTTTAGAATAGATTAGATCTTAAAGCATCATAGACCATAAAATAGCATAAAACATGAATTGCAGTCTATTATAAGATGAAAGACCAAAACTATAGAAGCAAAAGAAAAGAAATAGTAGGCAGAGATAATTTTACACTCTAAATAACATAGAACATCACATCCTCATAGATGGAAAATAGAATTTATAATGTATTAAGGTCACATACAAAGCATCCAATCACATTTGTGAGGTGCACCTACTAAGGTTGAAAAATAAAAAATGCTAACTATCACTAATCCTAGTATATTATAATGGACGGTTATCATTTGTTTGTATTCCTAATTTTATAAATAGGTGCATCGAATACATGAATCTTAGTAACTTTTCATTACAAAAAAACCATAAACAAGGCCACAGTATACATGAATCAAAAATTCCAAATAGTCTTCACCATAGAAATTGATGAACACATCTCTAGCTCACTTTACGATACCTATAGTCAAAAACACAAAGAAACACATCTCACAGTCAGGCTTCAAAATTGAATTTAGTGAGAAAATTATTATTCCAATTTTATGAACTTGATAAATAAACCAAAGGATTTGAGTGGAGAAATAAACCCACTAGGATAGATATTCATTAGTGATTTATCATAGTTTAAATCTATTCAATAGAATAATTATGTATCACTAATTTAAATTGTAGCTCAAAAGATCTGATGGTTAACTAAAATTTGATGGTCATTTTTTAAAGTAGAATAGATTTGATTCCTTTGTATAATTTGTATGTAATCTAACAGTTCATAGACTTTTTATAACCAAGTTTGAAGGGCTACTAAAAATTAATAATTTACATGCTTTACTACCAATTTTCCCATGTCAAGTGTCATCTACATCATCAAATTTAATGTTTTTGATAACTTCATGATATGTGATTTCAAATTTTAATTTAGTTCCTCTCAAACATAATAATTTTTGATAGATTTTCTCTTAATCTACCTCATCTGTTGTGCACATGGTGAAGCATCACAAAGTTTTAAATCCATACTTGTGATCACATTTATCCATTTCATGATGTTACATGGAATTATATGGCATAAAAATTCATTTAATTGTGTTAAAATTTTAATATTATTTTTGTACCATTAACAATAATATATAGATATATTATAATTTTTATAATCTTGATAAATGAATTTTTTGTGATTCTTGTATTGAAATATTTTTTTCAAGAGTAAGGTTGCTTGGCTTACAGTTTCCTATTTAAATTTAATTGATTTTACTACATTGATGTGATTTGGCCCTATAAATGACAATTTTAAAATCACTTCACCACATATCTAATTGATAATGACGCATGGATCATTTACTTCCATTAATAAAAATGCACCTTTTGTGATGGAGAAGGGATATGTGATTTCACCTTGCTGATACATGATTATTTTAATTTAAATCCCATTGCCTACAAAACATTATTAGTGTTTGATATATTTTCTCTTTAACATTATCTGCTCCACACATGATGAAGTGCCAAAGAGTTTTAAATCCATACCGATGATTTCATTATTGACCCCATAATGTTAAAGCCCATTTTCATGCTACGTGATATTATAAACTTCGTTAGAGGTATAAAAAATCATTTTATTTTATTAAAAAAATAAATTATTTATTTACAATTAACAATAAATAGATGTATTAAAATATATTATACTAAAATATATAATGTTGATTTATAATATATATTAAAATATATATTTTATGATATAATAATATTGATTAATATTAAAATATATTTTACAAAATATATAATTTATATATAATATTAATATATAAAATTATTATGATATATATTATAATATTTCAATTATATTTATTTAATAACTAATATAACTTTTGTGTGTGGGGGTTAAGAGGGGTTATGTGAAGTGAAAGAGTGTAAATCGATAATTAAACCTACTAGTTACTCTAAACCTATGACATTGATGTCAAAATAAGTTCATATTAAAAACAATTGTGGATGTAAACATATCGAGATTTGAATCATGCAATGATTTAGTCTATGATGGCTTCCATTCTTCATGTAAAGAGATAACCTCTTAGCACAATCACTACACAAAAATTTGCTTCTCCTTGGTTTCAATTAGGGAGCATCTGTATTCACTAGATAAGGAATGCCATAGTTGTGGGTGATCAAGGTTTGTCTTGGTCATAGAAATGAAGAAATTGATTTTGTTACAATGATGCTAAAAAATTTAGAAGAGAACAATAATAATTTTGGGTTTAGAAATATGATAAATTTTTTAAGTGGACATATATGTTCTAAAGACACCATCTATTTCAATGTGTATGCCTACTATTATAGCACCACCACTTGTTTCTCCTAATAATTAATAATGTTACATCTTCAAAAAAAATTGGATGAAACTCCACTTATTATGCATTGAAGATCTTAATAACTATTTCTAAATTATTACCGTCGGTTCCAAAGTTCCATGATGATAATTTTACTTCTATTTACATATTTGAACTTCTAAAATATTCATTGTACTATGGTATTGTATCATATTATTAAACATTTTATAATTATGATGATACCCTGGATGTGATCCAAAACCCATGGTAGGGGACCCATCATGTTTATTGTGTTGTGACGAGTTTGTTGCTATTTGATTGGAATGAAAATCCCTAACTTATATAAATCTACATTTAGATACAATCTATAAATGTATTCAAATTATATATATATATATATATATATATATATATATATATATATATATATAAAGTAAGTGTTTTAAGGTAGACTACTTAATATGCCCTTGCATTACCATATTAATTTAGATAAGCACACAAAATCCTTTTCGAAGAGGTCTTTTAGTTACTAGGTATGATTTTATGTCACTTATTTAAGTTGCCATTTTAGGGTCGAATTCGTCTCCAAATATTAGTTTTAAAGTTCAAGAAAGGTGACTCTCACTCATAGGTATTTGAATTGGTGAATTAAATTATCTCAACAGTAAAATTCCTAGGGCAGGCTAAAAATTAAGGAGTCAAATCCCTAATAGACAATTTGATTATTTTACATCCTCAAAAATGTGGATGAAACTCCACTTATTATGCAAGAGCATATTATTTATATATCATTAGCACAATCTCTATGTCAAAATTGCAACTCCTTTGGTTTGGATCAGGGGGCATCGATATTCACTGGATAAGGAGCATAGTTATGGGTGATCAAGTTTTGTCTTGGTGATTATAATGGATAAATTGCTTTTGTTACAATAGTGCTAAAAATATAATAAGCGATCAAGAATAATTTTAGGTAAGAAATATGATAAATATTTAAAGTGGCCATATATGTTTGAAAGACACCATCTATTCTAATGTGTATGCCTACTATTATACCACCACCACTTGTTCCTCCTAATAATTAATAATTTTACATCTTCAAAAAAATGTGGATGAAACTTCACTTATTATGCATTGAAGAGCCTAATAATTATTTGTAAATCATTACCATCGGTTTTAAAGTTTCATGATGATAATTTTACTTCTATTTCCATATTTGAAAGGCTATAATTTTCATTATACTATGGTATCGTAGTGGATTATTAAATATTTTCTAATTCTGATGAACCTCTGGATGTGATCTAAAACCCATGGTAGGAGACCCATCAAGTTAGTAATTTGTTGCGATGAGTCTATTCCTATTTTATTGGAATGAAATAATTTCCCTAAATTATACAAATCTACATTTAGATACAATCTATAAATGGATTCAAAGTCTATATATAGAAATACTATATATAGTAAGTGTTTTGAGGTAGACTGCTTAATATTCCCTCATATAATCATATTAATTTAGATAAGCACACAAAATCCTTTCCCAATAGGTCTTTTAGTTACTAGGTATGATTTTGTGTCATTTATTTTAATTACCATTTTGGGGTCAAATTCATCTCCAAATATTAGTTTGTAAGTTCAAGAAAGGTGACTCTCCCTCACAGGTATTTGAATTGGTGAATTAAATTATCTCAAAGGTATAATTCTTGGGGGGGTGGTAAAAATCAAGGAGTCAAATCCCTATTAGACAATTTTCTAATCTTACATCATCAAAAAATGTGGATGAAACACCACTTATTATGTAAGAGCCTATTATTTCTAAATCATTATCACAATCTCTACATCAAAATTACAACTTCCTTGGTTTGGATTAGGGGGCATCTATATTCACTGCATAAGGAGCACAGTGTGGGTGATCAGGTTTTGTCTTGGTTATTTCAATGGAGAAATTACTTTTGTTATAATGATGCTAAAAAAATAAAAGTGATCAAGAAGAATTTTGGATTTATAAATATGAAAAAAATTTGAAGTGGACATATATGTTTGATAGGCACCATCTATTATAATGTGTATTCATATTGTTATACCAGGACCACTTATTCCTCGTAATAATTAATAATGTTACATCTTCAAAAAAATATGGATGAAACTTCACTTATTATGCATTGAAGAGCCTAATAATTATTTATAAATAATTACCATTGGTTCTAAAGTTCCATGATGATAATTTTACTTCTATTTTCATATTTTAACTTCTATAATTTTCATTGTACTATGGTCTTGTAGTAGATTATTAAACATTTTCTAATTCTGATGATCCCCTGGATGTGATCCAAAACCCATGGTAGAAGACCCATCAAGTCAATAATTTCTTGCAATGAATCTATTTCTATTTTATTGGAATGAAATAATTTACCTAAATTATATAAATCTATAGTTAGATATAATATATTTATGAATTCAAAATCTATATATAGAAATACTATATATAGTAAGTATTCTGAGTAGACTACTTAATATGCCCTCACATAACCATAATTTAGATAAGCACATCAAATCCTTTCCCAAGTTGTCTTTGAGTTACTAAGTATGATTTTGTGTCACTTATTTTAATTACCATTTTGGGGTCGAATTCATCTCCAAATATTAGTTTGTAAGTTAAAAAAAGGTGAGTCACCCTCACAGGTATTTGAATTGGTGAATAAAATTATCTCAAAGGTATAATTATTAAGGAGGATAAAAAATAACGAGTCAAATCCCTATTAGAAAATTTATTTTTTTTACATCTTCAAAATGTGTGGATGAAACTCCACTTATTATACAAGAGCCTATTATTTCTAAATCATTAACACAATCTCTACATCAAAATTGAAACTCCTTTGGTTTCAATTAGGGGGTACATGTATTCACTAAATAAGGAGCACAATTATAGGTGATTAGGATTTGTCTTGGTGATTTAAATGGAAAAATTACTTTTGTTATAATGGCATTAAAAAATTAGAAGCGACCAAGAAGAATTTTGGATTTAAAAATACAATAAAAATTTGAAGTGGACATATATGTTCAAAAGACACCATCTATTCCAATGTGTATTCCTAATCTTATACCACCACTACTTATTTATTCTAATAATAAATAATTTTACATCTTCAAAAAAATGTGGATGAAACTCCACTTATTATACAAGAACTTAATAATTATTTCTAAATCATTACCATTGGTTCCAAAGTTCCATGGTGATAACTTTACTTCTATTTTCATATTTGAACTTATATAATTTTCATTGTACTATGGCCTTGTAGTGAATTATCAAATATTTTCTAGCTATGATGAACCTTTGGTTGTGATCCAAAACCCATGGTAGGAGACCCATCAAGTGTAATTTCTTGTGACAAGTCTACTGCTATTTTATTAGAATGAAATTCTCTAAATTACAAAAATATACATTTAGATACAATCTATAATTGAGTTCAAATTATTTATATAGAAATAATGTATAGTAAGTGTTCTAAGGTAGACTACCCAATATGCCCTCACATAACCATAATTTAGATAAGCACACAAAATCCTTTCCCAAGAGGTCTTTTAGTTACTAGGTATGATTTTGTGTCACTTATTTTAATTAACATTATGGGGTCAAATTCATATCCAAATATTATTTTTGAAGTTCAAGAAATATGACTCACCCTTAGAGGTATTTGAGTTGGTGAATTAAATTATCTCAAAGGTATAATTCTAGGGGGGGCTAAAAATTAAGGAGTCAAATCCCTATTAGACAATTTGCTTATGTTACATTTTCAAAAAAATTGGATGAAACTCCACTTATTATGAAAGAGCCTATTATTTCTAAATCATTATCATAATCTCTACATAAAAATTCTAACTCCCTTTGCTTCAATCCTAATATTGGGCTTCAAATTTGAATTACTCAATGTGTTGTTGGCCAAAATGTTTAACCCTAACTCTTCATTGAAATATCACATGACTTGTTATCATTAATGAAAATTTAATGTTTATAGATTGGTATGGTGTAGACTACTTATGCCCTCACATAATCATAATTTAGATAACCTCACAAAATCCTTTTCCAAGTCTAGGTTTTGAGTTACTAGGTGTGATTTTGTATCACTTATTTTAATTACCATTTTGGGGTCAAATTCATCTCCAAATATTAGTTTGTTAATTTAAGAAAAGTGACTCACTCTAACATGTATTTGAATTAATAAATCATATAATCTCAAAGGTATTCTATGGGGACCAAAAATTAAGAAGCCAAATCCCTATTACATAATTTAATCATGTAATTTAATGAACAAATATGAATAAACTTTTTTAATTATAATAATTATAATAAAAAATAAATATTTATAAATATTTTAATATTAAAAAACTATCTGAGTTTATTATTTATTTTTATTTTTGTTTAAATATTTAAATATTTTTATTAAATAATGTACATAGTTGTTTAAATGTTTAATATTTTTAAATATATAAACATTTTTTTAAATAATTTTCCTACATGCTTCAAAATTAGGGTTAAGTTTATATTTTTATCTTTCCATTATTTTCTTTCAATTTTTCTCTCTCCCTTTTGAATGCCTAAAAACATTCTTTTATTGATTAATAGGTTAACTGTGGCATTAGTGGTGAAAGCGTTGACCCCATTTTTTACTGTCATTTCAGTAGGTGTGTCTTGTTAGGTATTTAATCTATGTAATGTATTATTTTACTGTATCTAAAATGTGTGATTTTTTTGGCTTGACATAAACCTTTTATTCATTGTTTACTTATTTAAGTTATGAAATCGCTAAGATTTAGATAGATCTATTTTTTTCAATGAAATGGATGAGATAATGAAATGGTAGAGATTAAGATTGTTTAGCACTTACTTGTATTCAATAGGGACCCAAATGGTGAATGTGATGGAAAATCATACATTTTTTATAAACTGTAAGACAATAATGAAATGTTTAAGATAATGAAATGGTGAAGATTAGGATTGTTTAGTGTTTAGTTGTATTCAATAGGGACCTAAATGGTGAATATGAGGGAAAATTTGACATTTTTTATTAACCATAAGAAAATAATAAAATGGTTGAGATAATTAAATGGCAGAGATTAGGATTGTTTAGGGACTACTTGTATTCATTAGGGACCCAAAAGGTGAATGTGAGGGGAAAGTAAACATTTTTCTATTAACCTTAAGCAAACAATGAAATGGGAGATAATGAAATGATGGAGATTAGTATTGTTTTATGCTTACTTATATTCAACAAGCACCTAATGGTGAATTTGAGGGGAAAGTAGACATTTTTTATTAGCTGTAAGCAAATAATGAAATGGTTGAGATAATAAAATGATGGAGATTAGTATTGTTTAGCACTTGTATTCAATAGGGACCCAAATAGTGAATGTGAGGGGAAAGTAGATTCTTTTTATTAACTGTAAGCAAATAATCATAATAAAAACGTACCATGATGCAAGGTGGTTTCAATGGTTCCACTATCTCTATCATGTTGCATCATTCATCTATTGGCTCTGTTCAGATAAAATGAATTGTTTCTATTTTAGACTAAGTTGAAAAGTAATTTTTGGCCTGTTCTAGGTTATTATTATTTGAGTTGAATTATTTTCATTTTAGACCAAGTTTAAAAGTCATTTTTTGGGGTGGTGAACTTTTCCCTCATGCCACATCACAAAATTTAATGAATAAACTATTGAATAACACCTAGCATTATTATTTGGGGTGGTAAAATTTTCCCTCATGCATCAATATTCTTAATTAGAGGGGTCCCATGCATCATTATATATTAAAATTTTGTTTATAACATATCTACACCTATTATATATGATCAAATATTGGAAAATGTTTTTGAGGGGTGGGAAACAACAGGGGATGAAGATTTGTATGGATCCTCCTTTTGATTTCCATCTATCATTTACATCTAATAATTTTTTTTATTTTTTTAAAACAAAAGTTTTGTACTTAAATGCTGCTAATCTATCTCAACATGTATTACACATAATTTTTTTAGTCTTTGGAGCACATCTAGATATCTTTGGAATATCTAGTATAAGTCTTCTGATCACCCTGTATAAATCTTTGGAGCATCTTAGACTTATTTAGAGCATCCCATGTATGTCTTCAGATCACACTTAGAGCATATTTGGAGTAATTATAGATAATCTCTGGAGTGTCCTCTTAGCGTTCAATCATCAGAGCTCACTTGTTGAATCCTCAAAATTGTAGTTGAAAGAGTTTTAAAAACTATGTGTTTCCTTCTAGAAATTACCCCTCATTGGGATGTTTTGTTGTACTCAAAATTACCCCGTCCTTGGAATGTGTTCCTCTACTTAAAATTACCCCATCCATGGGATGTGTTGCTATACTCAAAAATATGTTATTTATTCGAGTAAGACACAATAACAAGGTAAAGAATCAATAATAAAATATATACAAACAATGAACAAATTACATTCATATCCTACTTAGATAAGAATTTAAATATTAAATACAATACAATATATAACCAAACACAACACTTTAGGGATAGTTTATATAACTATGATGAGTTATATGAAAAGATCACCATTTATCCCCCACACTTTATCTTTTGTAAGTTCTATTGTAAAGAAGTGGGATGACTGATCCTTAATCTAAATTCCCTGATTTAAACCTCTAACTCAGATCATAAACTTCAAAATGATGGCCGCAGTCATGGTGGCCCCTTGGAAAGAATCCAAGATCTCTGAAAACTGTATGTACTCAGGCTTCAAATTCTACTTTTGCTTCATAATTCCAAGATTACCATGGAAAAAGAGGACACAAAATAATGGGATGCCTAAACCTCATCCCAATCCAAACATTTGAACCTCTTTCCTCTTAGCACCGAGTGATTATCTAGTAAATTGATTTGGATCTTCTTAGACTCCATTTAATATTGGTGGTGCTAAGGACTTCCATGTGCTACAAATAAATAGGTAATGTCTCCCACGTGGAAAGACTTTCATTGAAACTAATGGCATAATGGTGGTTTAGAAAATATCTAAAAGAAGCAATATTAGATCTCAATAACTCATGATACTTGTTCTTCATATGCATATGATATAGTGGTTGAAAAAAATAAATAAGTTTCTTTGCTTCTAAAAATTATGATCTCATGCATAACTCAATGGTGATTTTTAATTATATAAGTCTATTATTGTCTTGTTACCATTCCATTTGGTTCCTTAGAGTGGAAAGAAATGCACACAATTATGTCTCTCCAACAAATAAATTTATCATAAAACCAGATTGATATCCTAAAAATAAATTGAAAGTATAGAACTCATAAATGGCATCCAACCTTTCTTCAGTGATCTTTATAAAAATATCCATAAATACGTGATCATAATCAATGATATGTGATAAACCAATGAAAATTAACTGAATCTATTCTTTATAAAACTACTCATGTAAGAAAAGAACATAAATTGATGAAGGTTGTTTGCATACTAATAGTTTTTCAAAAATATCACAAATATGTTAGATAGAAGCCTATGCTTTCTATAATTTCAATTGGGATTCTACCAATTTGTTTTGAGATTCCTCCTTAAGTTTGGCTATTTCATCCTTCAAATTTTGAATTTTCTTTTAGGTGATATGCCAGGCAGAGATTATTTCATGTAATGGAACAAGAAAAGAGGGAACTATTGTTGGACCCTCTGTCTAAACTACAATCTCTCATGTTTCTCTTTGAATAGATTGAATAGAGGCTTGTAACTAAAAACTATTAGTGGTGAGCTCTATTATTCTATTAGTATGTCAAACAATCATTGTATTTATATCATAAATACTTTTTCTCAAATTATAAATTAGATTACATTTATCAAGATTAGCATTTAAAAAATCAATAATTTTAATGTCTTTGATAGAAAGATAATTTCAAATATTAGTAATCTTAGTGTCCTTGATAGTAAGAGAATTATACATATTACTCAATTCTTGGGTCTATGAAAACATTACATTGTGGACCATAATTTATTCAGCTTGTATTCCTTGAAGAATTATTTCTTGGTCACTAACTCTCACAACAGATTCTTACCACCTTTGTTTCAAATTAGAAATAATCAAGTCCTTAATTTTCAATGTTGAATGAAGAACATCTAACTCTGTTTATTGTAGTCTGATTGTTTCCTCATGGCATGATAAAGCCATGGCATGTTGAAATTCTTTTTCTTCATTGATATAATGTGGAGAAGATGGATATTTTTTAGTCAAGGGTGAATTTATTTTATTAGTAACATAGGGCATAAGATGATCTAATTCTTGAGGTATAACTTTTTTTTCTGGGTTCCCTCTAAAAATACAAATTCTAATGCAACCTACACATCTTCTTCTTCTTCTTCCTACAAGATAAGTTGGTGAATGCACTGGAGTTTATTTGGAGGAGGATGAGGGGTTTTTGAACAAAGTCTCATTTATCACTTTAATCTCTAGCATCGTATCTTTGGAACCAATGGTGGTGGAGATGGCCATTCTACCATTTCAACTTTAGGTTCTTCAATACAGATTATAGTGGAAGGAGGAAAGGTAGAGCATGGTGTCTGTTTGGTAGGAATCAGAGAAAAATTTTAGAGGAAAAAGGACCAAGACATTTCACCACTTTATTTACTAAGGAAATAATTGCAACAAATGAGTGTAACCATCCCATAATTGTGGGTATACCTAGTACCTCATCTTATCTTTTGAGAAACATTAATCAGAGAATTGTGAAGGAAAGAGGGAAGATTGATCTTATATTCGTCTCAAATAGATCCTTTCCTCAAATGAAGGAGTCTCATAACATCTCTACCCACTACTATAAATTAACCATCACAAGTGATATATTTCATTATCCAAAAAATAATATTTTTCCAAAGTTGAGGAAGACTTTCTCTTAGAATTCTATTCAACACTTATTGGGGGGATTGGGCTAGTCTATGGTGTGGCTCATTTCCTTCAACAAACATATAAATTAGGTTAGAAATACTAATATTTTCAATGTCAACTACTCCATCCTCAAGAATCTTGGATAGAGCACTGACTATAAAGGGATTCATTAGAATGTTCTTTCCTTTGATAGTAGCATTATCTTCATCAAAATTCTCATAGAATTATTCCACAATTTCTTCATGGAATCCTTGAAACATTTTAAAGAAATTCAACCAACTTGCGATTTCAAAGATGTCTCTAGATATTTCATCTTGTAGCAATACATTAAAGGATTCTAGTTCAATTTTTTCTTTCTCCCACCCATATTCAGAGCAAGTACTATATAATTGCAAATCTGACTATACTGTAAAAACACATAGCTCAAATTCGCATAAGGAATAGGGGAAGCAATATGTTAGAGATACAACACAACAATTATTGGTAGTGATAATGTAAAAATGAATATCAAAGCAAGTTATATGATGTGATTATCATAAGAATGAAGGCTGTAGTTATGGTTATCTCTTCGAAGCATGCAAGATATAATGTGAAGGTGCTTTATCTGGTCAAATAGTAATGTGTTATAAAGGTCATTATTAGCAATACTGGGAGTAATAATCATAATTAATTATGCATTACACCAAATATTTTTTAAAAACCCTCTATTTAAAACATAGTTACATCAATCTTGTTTGAAAAGACCATTTGGAAACATCGTCAAAAAATACTGTCACATCAATTATTTTGGAGATCTTTTGTAAACACTATCACATCAAATTATGGATTGTAGTATTGTTGTTCTACTGGAATTTTTTTATTCTCAATGATGGAGGTTGATTCTTCCCATTCATGATTTTTCATCTTAGGAGCATAGCTATCAATATTTGGAGCTAAGTCACTAGTCTTCAGAGCTAAACCTTCATACTTTGGAGAAAAACTATAGTGCATTTAGACATTATTTATATATAAAAGTATAAAGCACTTATATATATATATATATATATAACACCTAATTTATTAAAAAAACCTCATATATATTTAAGACCTTATATACATAATTAAATAACCTTATATATATGGTGTTGTTTGTATGTATTTGTAGCCAATTTCATCTGCTTAATCCATGTCTTGTTTGAAGAACCACTTAGGGGATCCTTTGATGGAGGCAATGGCTGAGCTAGAGTTTATCCCATATGAATAGAGAAATAGGACCTATTATAACTTGGCAATTCAAGATGTTCCTGCTTTAGCCATGGCTTTCAAAGTTTGATTGATGAGATTGCATAGTGTCTTAATGTGGGATAAATGCACATAAGACCTTTTTGGAAATCTTGATTAATGAAATGTTGATGGTGATATTGGTTCATGTTGTATTAATGGGCAATATTTTCAAACTTTTAACTATTGATTTTAGTAATTAATTTCTCCAAAATTCAATTTAGATTTAATTTAAATTTGATTTGTTGTCAATTTTAGCTTTAAATCTAAATATTTCCACCTTTTAACACATGGCTTTCAAGTGGTATGAATATGACTAAACTATCTAGTTAGCTCAAGATTCACACACATGGTACTTTTTGATTTCCTTTTGGATTCTCAAAATGTAGCTTTGCATGATGACTCATTTGTTTCTCACCACCTAGTGACCCTCAATTCATAGCGAGTTCTCAAGTGGTGCCTTTTCATTTTTATACCTTGAATAGAGAATCCACTGTTATGCCTATTTGAAAGGTATCTCAAGAGATACCTTAAAGAGGAAATCCACTTTTTTCATGTTTGAAAATTATCTCCTAGGAGATACCTTGAAGGTATTACATTGGCCTTTAAAATATCACTCAATAGTGCCTTCTATGTAAAGGAAAATTCCACTTATTCTTTGAAGGAGAAATCCTTTCTTGTGCCTACTTGAAAGGTATCTCTTCGGAGATACCTTGAAGTGGAAATCCACTCTTGTGCTTGAAAGGTATCTCCTAGGAGATACCTTGAATTTATTATAAGGGCCTTCAAAATATCACCTACTAATGATTTTTATAGTCATAAAAGATGTCCAAATTGGTAGTTTGAATGTGGCTTGTGACACCCCATCCACAGGTCCTTTTAACATGCTCTTGCGACCCTTCTAGACACCTTTTTTCTCATTTCCAATCATCTAGAACCTTCTAAATAGTCATTCCACCTCAGACAAATAGTATTCACCATGCCAATCTTGTTCTCCTAGGTCCCAAGCTTGTAGGATAGGAGTGCCCCATTTGGAATATAGCACCCCATATAGAAGTATCCTATTTTTTGTGGTCCTATCCATCTATACTTGGAGCCCCAATGCCCATTTTCATATGATCTTTATCCTTAATTAGGTTATCCTAGTGTGAATACATCTAAACCATGATCAATTATTCCCTATAAAAGCCCACTCAAAGCTCATTTACAAAGGAGGTGACCAAACTTCCAAAGTAATCAAGAGCACAAATAAATCACTAAAGCAAACTTCCCTATTCTTTTTGCATAATCATCCAACATAGATAAAAACCTACTTAAATCCTCATACCAATCCCTAGCCACCTCAAACACTCTCAATATAGCTGTGCCACATAGGAAGATCAAGGTACCTCTAGACCAACACCTTGGCATGCCATATTGCTTCTACACCATTGACACTAGGTTTTGTTCAATATAGGCTCACTCTTTATGATGACAAGGGTGATCCAGTAACTCAATTAAGAGATTTTCATGCAACATGATTGTACTATGTGCCAAATGACTAGTTAATAACCAATCTATTTCCATGAAGTTTAGAGGATTATGCTCTATAGTGGTTTTAGAGTCTACTGAATCAGTCGGTCAAAGAATTTAATCTTTTAGTTGACTCTTAGCTCATTTCAACATTAACAAATGTGAAAATGTTTCTTATGTCCAAGTTGCACAATACAATTAAAGTTTAAATGATCATCTCACATATTATGTTCTTAGATATAAGACTATCTTGGCTAAAATGATTAGCCCCATGGCTTATCAAGAATTATAAGATCTCTTCAAATAGAGTCTTCTGCCAACTTTACATGAGTCAATAATGTTTAAAAAAATTTCTTCCTTCACTGAGTTATGTCATACACTAAAGAAAAGGGAATTCAAATTACTTTCAATGAGCAAACTCAATTACACAAGCATATCAGAAACAACAAACAAGAGTACTAGTAATGTTCCATACAAATTAAAGTTTAATGATAGCAAAAGTCAAAATCAACCTACAATTAATACAACTTTAGATCCCCCTCAATAAATGGTTTTATTAGCACCTCCTTGGTGAGCCTTTACCTATCTACTAGTATCTTCAGCTAGAGTCTTACATTAGCTATTAGAAGGCAATGTCTTATCTCTCCCTCCTATTAAGGAAGTTGATACAATAAAGCCTCTTCTACATGGATATGATCAAAATGAATTCTATGATTTTCATAGGGTGTCAAGCCACACAATGAATAAATGCATTAGTTTGTGACATAAGATATCAGACTTCACAGATGGCAATCTTATTAATCTTAGCACTCTAGTTGAGCCTCATTAGGTAAAGCAAACATAAGAAAAGGCTCTAAAAATATTCTCAGATCCTTTCCTAGAACATAATAAATAGAATATAAGGACACCTCAAGTTTTCACCATGCATATCATGTACACCCCCCCCAGCTACATACTAGGCTCTTTCAGTTGAGTCATAACCTTTGAGTAACATGATTGGTGTGTATAATTCTAGAATTCCATCTAGACCTTTGATCTCCTTCTCAGAGTAGGAGATATTTGAGGATGATTCAAATTACTATGCACTCTTTATCAGATCCTACATTTATCACCATCCCATTCATAGTGTTCTCATAGATAATAAATATAGTGTGAACATGTGCACTATGAGATTACTTTGGCATTTGATATATTCAAAGCAAGATATCACCTCAACGGATAAAGTTATTAGTAGATTTAGTGGACACATACAAAGTTCTTTAGGTGAGATTTTACTTCCCTTACAGGTTGGTCTATCACATCTGGCCATACCATTTACTATTGTTCCTAGTGCAATAGTCTTTGACATGTTTCTTGTTTGACCATGGATCCAAAAATTTTATGTAGTACCTTATACAATTCATAGATGCATGAAATACATTCACACTAATTAGGGTGTTATAGTTGGTGGATTTTCATATGAGTTACCACTCCCCACTTCAGAGCCATCTCCTACTCTATAATCATGAGTTTTAGCTCCTCTAATTGTTATAATTATTCCTTCAATTGAGATTCAGGCACAATTGAGGCATTCATCACCAACATAGAGAGTTTATATACTTTCATGGAGGCCTCTCTTAGATCAACCACTACATCAACAATAGTTTCAAGACTCTAGATAGTTTCTAGTTGTAATATTCACACCTAGGGAAGTATCATTGAGGTCTCATGCATATACACATAGAGCACATTTTCAAATAGATTCTTCTACTACTAGATGGGTCCATAAGAGCCCCATAGTTGTATCCACTTCTCAGAGTTACAGGGGGACCCCATAGTTAGTTTTCACTACAACAATTTTAGAGCACTTATAGCATGCACAACTTTCAAAGTCACATTCTCATTCCTTCCATTTCTTTTTATGATCATGCATAATCCCTCTCTTTTATACAGGACACCATGATAAGGAGTCTCTTATGAGACTCATCGATTAGTATCATTTCTTCTCAGTCTTTCTTGTACATAATTTATTAGCTTACTTGTACATAGTTTCTTTTCACTTTATTGTACATAATTTCCTTATGATTACTTGTACATATCTTATTTCAAAATATGAAAAAAATATAAGATTTAAAAGTACCAAAAATAATACAATATCTCAAAATACCAAAAACAATATAACATGTCAAAATACAAAAATATTCAAATAACTCAAAACACCAAAAACTTTTCAATTATACACATTATCCATGATTTACATTTATAATACCATGCTAGACTTAAATTTCTCTATTCTATTCTATTCTATTATATTTTTTGTCAATTTATCTACATTACTATGCTTCACTTGATCTGATATGAGTGTGTGTAGTGCCACCTAGATCCTTGATTGCTTCACTCTACCCATTGAGGGCGTATCCTACTTTTACATTCAAGACATACATTGACATATCTACCCACTAGGAGCATGTTATACATGACTACAGCATCAAAGTCATGACATTCCTACACCACACACTCTATTTATCATGTTAATTTACATTACTTACTAAGCCTACATAGATTATTCTATCGACACTCATTAGTATATAACACTTGTGTATTTCTTAGCATATATCTAGTCTTATACTACATGTTTTGCATACTTTCACTTCTTGTATTTCCAGTATTTAAATTCCTTCCTTTATTTATTTGAGTATATAGATGTGATTTCATTTCTTAGTTTCTATTTTGTTATTTGTGTGTGCCTTAGGGAATTTTCCAATATCCTTTTCTTGTACTCTTGTATGTGCTTATGGCCCTCATGCCAATCTTTTTTGTTTACAATTATATGTATATGTGGGGAATTTGAACATGCCTTATGTTCTTACTTTCCTAGTTTGAGTGACATGTGCCCATGTCTCTTGTTTATTTCATCCCTTGGCCTCTTTTTTATGCTTCTTACTTCTTACCTTGTGTGCGTATTTGCTTCTAAGTTTTTTGTACTGCCATGATCCACATCATGCATTATCTTTCCTTTTTGGATGCCATGATGGACATCATTCTACATCCCTCCTCAAAAATTAATGATATTTACAGTTTTAGTTTAGTATACTGCACATGCTATTACATTATTACATCTATCTAGGCATACCCTTATTGATCTAACAATCTCCAATACAAACTATGCTATATGTTGAGACATATTTTGTATTATCATTGTTATATCATGTATTTCATAGTATAACACACTTTCAAGGATCTTTATTATGAGGACAATCATTTCAAGGTCTTCATTCCTTCCCTCAAAAGAGGGGGTAACAAATTGGGGTTTTGTCATAGAGATCACAACCCTCTACAAGTTATAAAAATAGTTTTCAAAACACTTAGAACAATAATTAGAATTCAAAACGCACACTATAGACTAGAAAAATAGGGATGAATACAAAACAATCATAAAAAATGTTAAAGGACAAGAGTGCCCCATTTGGATTACAACTCCCTACAATAAAGTCTCTACTTTTTGGTGCTCCTGTGCAAACAACCAAAAACACAAAAATTTTAGAAACAAATAGAAAGATAAGGTTAATTATAGTTTTGTTAATTATATTCCAGTTCATATTGGAAATTTTCAATACAATTTTACTTAGATTATCCAAATGTAGGAGGCATCATGCATACCATGATGACTCTCTTAGTTTTAGAATGTGTAGTTGGTACATCCAGATCAAAATCCATGTTACAAACACCAGTGATTGGAGGCAATATACAAGACAAATTTCCTTCTTTTCTTTCTAGTTCATTTTATTACCTAGGTATTCTCAGAATGACATGTCTTATTCCATCTTCAAGTGGTTGGTATCATTCCAAAGTGGCTTTCATATAATCCTAGTTCTTAGTTTTAGAGTGGCTTTTATATGAGCCTAATCTCCACCTTTTGGAGTGGCCAAGATTGGTCTAGTTCTCAGTAAACATTCAACTATCCACACCACATTGCTAGATAACAAAACATTCATGGGATTTATGAGCTATCTCATATGACACACATTCATATTGGTATCAATTCATAGTTCAAACTTAGTGGGAAACAATGGAGACAAAGGACTAAATAGCCTTTGCATTCTTGAGACACCAACTTAGAAGGATTGGACACAAGTTCAAATATCAATTAACACATGCATGATCACATAGATTCACTACATAGTGGGTGATGATAGAGCCAAAGGGCCAGCCTTTGTATTTTTGGACCACTCATGGAGAATTGAGCACTCAGCTCTGTTTGTGATATTACTCTTGGTGCAACACATACCCAACATCACTTAGCATCAATTAACATCAGTCAACATCATAACAGGTTTTATATTTTTTTGTATATTCGGTGAGGTGTATTCATTACTTTCTCGTCCTCTCTCTTTTACCCAACCTTTGTACATTCTTATTTTAGACATAATGTGTCTAGTAAGAACCGATATACTCCTTATTTTCTATTTCAGATTTATGCTTCATGTTGTGCTATCTCTATGCACACTCAACATCACACATCTTCATGGGCTTCACCCTTGAAGGTAAGTTCATGTACAGTTTCTATTTTTTTGTTATTCTAGTATTTAAATTTACTACATCTCTAGAATAAAGGGGGAGAAAATGCAGTCATATAAAATGTCCAAATTGGTAGTTTGAGTGTGGCTTGTGACACCCCATCCATAGGTCCTTTTTACATTCTCTTACGACCCTTCTAGACACCTTTTTTCTCATTTTAAGTCATCTAAAACCTTTTTTATGATCATTACACCTCATCTAGATAGTATTCCTCATCTAATACTATTCTCTTAGGTCCTGAGCCTATAGGATAAGAGCACCCCATTTGGACTATAACACCCCATAGAGAAGTGTTCAATTTTTAGCGATTCTATTCATTTGCACTTGGAGCCCCAACAATAATTTTCATCTGGTCCTTATCCTTAATTAGGTTAGCCTAGCATGAATACGTCTGACCCATGATCAATTTTTCCCTATAAAATTACACTCAAAGCTCATTTACAAAGGAGGTGACCAAACTTACAAAGCAAGCAAGAATACAAACAAAGCACTAAGGCAAACTTCCCTATTCTTTATACACACTCACCCAACACAACTACAAACCTACTCAAATCCTCGTACTAGTCCCTATCCACATGAAACACTATCAATTTGGAATTTGTATCGACAGCATAATATTTCACAAAGCACACTAGGTGGGAGAATCACATATGGCTCGATCCCTCTTTGGAGTATTGGTATGTAGGCAGCATGCCCACACAATGGGTGTGGATTGCATGTTCAATACATATTTCAAAATAACTCCCCCTCTTTCTCAAGAGACTCAAATGTCATTTTTTCAAGCATGATGGAGGGTTAGGGTTTTAAAGAGAAAATCAGCTCCATAGCAAGTTCTATCAATAACTAGTACTTTATTTTTCATAGGCATGCTCATATAGGCATAGAATAATTACCCAAAAAGTTTTAGGTCTTTGTGATCAGTTTGGATAATAGTGGTAGGAATGGACAATAGTGTTAGAAACCAAAGCATCCACTTTTTAGTGATCCTATCCTTTCACACATCCAAAGCCATATTTAGGTTTATGACATCTTCCCAATCCTAAATAGCCATTTTCAACCTTTGTATCAACCATCTCAATCTTTTTTCCAGCTAAGTTGTATTTCTTTTTATTTATTGATATTTTTAGAAAGGTGAAAAAAATAAACAATTTCACAAATTAAGACTATATTTATTTTTATATTCTATATTGATCTATTAATCCAAACCCGTAACTAAAATATTAATAAACCTCCATTATTCCCAAATAAGTTAAATCACTTTCCATGTAAAAGAAAATTGTACTTGTTCCTTGATGGAGAAATCAACTCTTGTCCCTATTTGAAATGTATCTCCTAGAAGATACATTGAAGTCAAAATCCACTCTTGTACATGATTTAAAGGTATCTCCTAAAATATACATTGAAGGTATTATAGGGGCCTTCAAAATATCACCCAATAGTGCCTTTTGTGTAAAGGAAATTCCACTAATTTCTTGTAGGAGAAATCCACTCTTATGCTTGTTTGGAAGGTATCTCCTAAGAGATACCTTGAAGGTATCTCCTAAGAGATACCTTGAAGGTATCTCTTAATAGATACCTTGAAGGGAAAATCCAATCTTGTGCATGTTTTAAAGGTATCTCTTAGGAGACACCTTGAAGATATTACAAAGGCCTTCAAAATATCACCCAGTAGTGCCTTCTGTGTAAAGGAAAATTGCAATTGTTGCTTAAAGGAGAAATCCACTCTTATGCCTATTTGAAAGGTATCTCCTATGAGATAACTTAAAGGGGAAATTCAGTCTTGTGTATATTTGAAAGGTATTTCCTAGGAGATACCTTGAATTTATTACAAGGGCCTTCAAAATATCACCCAATAGTGCCTTCCATGTAAACGAAAATTGCACTTGTTCCTTGAAATAAAAATTCATTTTTATCCATATTTGAAATGTATCTCCTAAGAGATAAATTGAAGGGGAAATAAAATATTGTGCATGTTTTAAAGTTATATCCTAAGATATACCCTTAAGGTATTACAAAATCTTTTGAAATATCACTCAATAGTACCTTCAGTGCAAAGGAAAATTCCACTAGTTCCTTGTAGGAGAAATCCACTCTTATGCCTGCTTCAAAGATATCTTTTAGGAAATAACTTAAAAGATAAATTCACTCTTGCGCATGTTTGAAAGGTATCTCATAAAATATACCTAAATGTATTACAAAGGCCATAAAAATATCACTCAATAAAACCTTCCGTGAAAATTACACTTATTCATTTAAGGAGAAATTCACTATTGTGCATGTTTGAAATGTATCTCCTATGAGATAAATTGAAGGGTAAATACACTCTTTTGCATGTTTGAAATATATTTATTATGAGATACCTCAAAATATCACCCAATAGTACCTTCTATGTAAAGGAAAATTGCACTTGTTCTTTGAAGAAAAAATCTAATCTTGTCCCTATTTGAAATGTATCTCCTAGGAGATAAATTGAAGGGAAAATCCAATCTTCTGCATGTTTTAAAGGTATATCCTAAGAGATACCTTGAAGGTATCAAAAAATATTTCAAAATTTCACTTAGTAGTGCCTTCATTTCAAAGGAAAATTCCACTTGTTCCTTCTAGGAGAAATCCACTCTTTTTCCTGTTTGAAAGGTATCTCCTAGGAAATACCTTGAAGGGAAAATCCACTCTTGTACATATTTTAAAGTTATATCATAAGAGATAACTTTAATTTATTACAAAGGCCTTCAAAATATAATCTAGTGGTGTCTTTCATGTAAAGGAAAATTCCACTTGTTCCTTGAAGGAGAAATTCACTCTTGTACCTATTTGAAAGGCATCTCCTATGAGGTAATTTGAAAGGGGAAATCCAATCTTATGAAGGTATTATAAGGGCCTTAAAATATCACATATTAGTGCTTTTTCCATGTAAATGAAAATTACAATTATTCCTTAAATGATAATCCACTCTTATCATTGTTTGAAATGTATCTCCTATGAGGTTTGACTTGTTGAATTGCTCAAACTCTAGGAGGTGAGGGAATAGGAAACCAATGTGAAGCTCTTCTAAAAATAAGAAGTGAAGTGATGGTTTGATAGGAAGTAGTTAGACCTAAGATTTAAACCTAGATATTTAGTTATCAAATATGATTAGTGGGATATAAAGCCAGAACAACATGCAAAGTTTGATTCTCTTTGGAGAGTACTATTTAAAATCATCAGTGATAGGTAGATGAAGGATTTTGAATTAAAACATCAAGAGGGTAATACATTAGATATCGCCATCAATTATATTTATTTAAAGCATTTTAAATAATTATCTAGTTTCCCTTTATGTTGTGTGTTTTCCTTTTCTTGATGTTTGTTTGATTTGTTTTGTTCCCTTTGTTGTTTACTTTTTTAAATAAGTGTTATTGGCATAGGTGGCTAATATAATCACCATGTGTTCTCTCCCCAATTATCCCAAATCTTCAAATCATTCTCTAAAATATGGTTAGTTACCTACCTCACCTATCATTAATGTTAGACACTCCATCACATATGATTTATGATAATGATCACCATAAAAACTCTTGAAAATGGACTTTCAATCATGTGTGTTAAGCTTAGCATTAATGGGGATGCTCATTTTTTAAATTTCCATAATAAGCCCACTAAATGGCACCCATGCATTAATACTCCTCTTGTTTCAATACAAATGCTAGGCAATTTGAGATTTTATTAAGAGCATTGATCAATTGAGATAAAAAGAGAAAGAGTGTCTACAGGTGAATGAGGTAGAGAAGAACCATCAATCCAATTTTAAGTTAGAAATATAGAGTGATTTTGAAGTAGATATCTTAGCATGGAAGCTTATACCTCCTCATTTGGAAGTGGAAAGCATCCCTATAAAAAAGAACCCAAAATACAAGTAGTGGTGGAGATCCTCCCCTTAAGTATGCCATAAGCAACTTTAGCCCCTACCTAATTGAAGGAAAAAGTGCCAAATACTAAGAAGGAAACCAAGGGGCCTTGTAAGGACAATAATTTTGTAACTAATTTCATGAATGACACATTCAACATGAATTTAGATCAAAATCCCAAGAATCTAAGAGAGGGCACCCACACCTAGATGCTTGAGAGGATTAGTAAGAAATAGTATAACTCTTTTGGATGTATAATATGGGATTGTACACTAGCACAACACATGGTGTCATATATACACCCATGTCCCAAGGTTGTCACTCTCTGTACAAAGAGATACAGTGTTGGTGTTGAAATGATCATTGGCAATGCTCATCTGAAGGTTAAGATTAGTGAAAAAACATTAAGGCAATGCTTTGGTCCCATATGATCATAAGGCCACTATCTATAGTAATAAGAGCCTCCAAAGCATCTATTATTCCTTGAGAAACAAGGTGCACTTCCTTGGATCTCTCCTTATGGAAGAGGTTATATAGATTCCTCCACTACCCATGTCCTTATTTATTTTTCCCATGTAGCACTTAAAAGACACCTTATTCATGCTTGCCTTCATCTTGGGTGTGGACTCTAACAATAATGCCAATGACTCTTAGTTGGGAATGCTCTATCTAATGACTATGGTTGAGAAGGGGCAAGAGTTCAAAATGGACATTGTCAAAGCCATTGCCTCCACCATGAGATCATATTTGGGGATTTATTCAACAATGAGTACCTTATGGTACCCATCATTCCTCATGCACCTAATTTTATATCAGCATTCCTAATTATTTTCCAATTACTTCTAGCTCAACACCTCAGATACAAAGATTTTCCCTAATATGGCCCTAATCATTGTATGGACTCACATCTTGTCAAAGACTAGGGACTACTAGGAGTTCTTAGAGCAGTGTAAGACTTCAATTCTCATCAAACTCAACCACTCAACCATCACCTCTAGGATGATAGATTCACAAAAGGTGTGAATCATAGGTAGAAAAGTTCCTATCGACTAGTTCTAAGGAGATCACTTTTTGTTCATCTAGGTGTATGGATTTCAAGGAGAGCCATTTTAGCTCCCCTACATGTTGAGTGATAGAACCTTAGCCCTAGATTTGGCTCACCAAATTGACATAGTAGACTCCATCTATAGGTTAAGAAAGAATAAAAAGGGTGTGTATGATATCCCTTTTGTGTAAGATGGCATCATAGTGCTTAAAAGGAACTAGGGAGACCTCCTCATAGCCAAGCTAGTAAAGCTTAGTATTGAACTAATAGATGACCAATGGAAATATGATTCAATAGGATACATAGTAAACTTGAAGACCACTAATGCTCCTAGGCATCAATCCTAACCTTACTTGGATCAGAGGAAGTCACCCATGGAGGACATTCTTTAGAATTACGTGGACATAGCCCTAATCTTACAAGATGTCCTCAAACTATGGGAGTCTTTCTATGTCACAGTCTACCCTTTTGACTCAACTAAGAAATTGTCAAAGAGGATGAAGAAATATCTTGCTCTACTAAATTAAAGTAGAGAGAAATGAGATGCCTTTTCCAATTATAATTTTGAGATCAACCAACCACATGATGATTTATATAAAGATGATAGGGATGAATAAGTTGAGAATCTCTAGGATGAGTACCACCAAGAAGAAAGGATGTTGGAAGAAGAATCCACTCCCAAAATTAAGTTAGGAGGAGATGAAGAAGGTGAAGAAGACACTCTTAGAGAGGAGGTAGGAGACTTGCCCCTAGGGAAAGAAGTAGAATATGTAAGGTTCCTGGTGACCAATAAGCCTTCAACATGGACACCTCCAACATTCCCCTATCCCATATCCTCTCAAAAACAACAATATACCTATAGGAACCTTGTGGTTGGGTCATCCTAGCTCAAGTAGACCAAGGCACCTATTTCCATCCCTCTATTGGCCCCTCCATAGAAGCAAATCCACTTTGTAGAACCTCTTATTTCCACCTCAACTTCCTTATCCAATTCCCAATCTCCCTCTATAACTTCATTATAGGTTGCAACATCATCTACTACCCATCTAAGCATTTTGCCTCCCCTCATCACTTCTTCATCTACCATCATAGTCTCACTATAGGTTATGGCACTCTCCACTTCCCAACCTGACACCACCTTAGCTATGGTATTCTCTTCATCCACCAAACCTATCATTGGGCCTGACCCCTTCTCCTTAGAATTACATATCTCCTCTTGCATGCCTTTATTTGCTCTCCCACCTTAATTATCTTTCTCATCCTCCTTCATAACACAATCATAATTTACCCCACCCTATGAACATCCACCTTTATTCCCTTCAACTTTCACCATCCATTCACTCAACTCTATGGGAGCAAGATCCACTACTTTGTGATAGTAATTAGTTATTGCATTTTTACTTCCATAGGGGATCAACTTTGTGGGAGAGATCTTCCAAGCATCAAACTAGTACCAATAATATGTAGATGTAGCAAGGGTAACACAAAAGGCCTAAATGAAAATGAAAAAGGGGAAACATGTAAAAGTTGACATCCAGCCTAACATGAAAACATTTTATAACCATATGCAACAATACCTTATGGTTTCTCATCTAACCCATAAAGTAGTCAAGCCCCAAGAATAGATGCATCTAGGGGACTACACCATCTAAGATGTTGGCCTTAACCTCAGCCAATCTTGACCCACTGACAGGGTCAAGCTTATGGAAGAAACATAAAATTCTATTACTATATATTATGTTAGGGTGGCCCATCAATTAGAAAAAACCAAGACTGAGATATCAAAGGTGAAATCTATGGTTGAATGCCTCAATTTTGAGGTTAAGACAAATGAAACAGACTTGAATAAGCTGAGGGTCAACCTCTAGGGGAACATCTCAACTAAAAAATTTTGGGTGGAAGATAACCTATGATTAGCTACTAAAGACCAAGATGGAAGAGAAGAAGATGGAGTTGGCTAAAATTCACTAGAAGCTCTATGATTCAAATTAGTTGCATCAAAAATTGTAATGCCAGGAATAATAGAACTCCTTGATTAAGGACCATGAGATTGAATTATTGAAAAATGATCTTGTTTCTTACTTATAAGGCACTATAATCCTTGATAGAGTCTATGAGATATATAAATCCTATTATGAAAAGATTAAGACCGTAGTGGAAAACCTGAATATAATGCTAACCTTTATTACAGATGCACAAAAGTTATCCTCTCAAGTAAGTACATCTATTGATCACCTTTGTCTCACCCAAGGTTCTAGATTCATAGAGACTTGTCCAAAATCTCTACAATGCTTCTCCAAAAATGCTACAAGAAATGGGGGTGATAGACCAGAGGAAGACAAAAAAAAGTTGAATGAGTTCCTAGGATGTAATAAGGAAACAATCAAATGCAAGGCATTCATCAATGCCTTGGAACTAGAAGTCCAAGAGAGGCATGGGCACATTGAGTAGCTAGTCTAGTTGGGACTCCCCTCCACTTTCTTGGTAGATAATAATATCCTCCCCAAGGACCAAATCAAGGTATTGATTAAGAAAAATTAGAATGTCTAGACCATCTTCATGGCTCTCGATCAAGCCCCTAATATCTCCAAGGTAGAGAAGATCTTACACCCACTCACCCAGCTTGTTTCAGATGCTGGTGATGGTCAAAGGCTTGGGAAAAATCTCCTTCAAGGAGACAATAGATCCAGATCAATCCCTCAAGGATATCAAGAAGAATACCTAGATGAAGGATGAAGATTGTGCACCGTTATAGGTGGCCCTTCAAAAATTATATGTTTTTACACCTTCTTCCCAATTTTTTAGTTTTACTTTAACTGGTCTGAGTGCTAGAGTTTTTCAAGTTCTCCCATCCATATGTGGATGCCCTTATGAGTCATTAGGATATGTGGATCAAAAAACCATATTTTTTTAATTTTGGAGTAGTTTATTTCTATCCTTAGACTCACTTACTAGTTACCAATTCCTTGGCATCTTCTAATAGCCCCATATAGGCCTCTTTCTTCTTTGATCCCCCTTTAAAATTTTGTCCAAGTCCTATCCCTCATCTAATTTTAATTCATGGTACCCCAGTACTCACTAACTCAAAGAGACTTTCATCTCACTTTGGAGAAGTGCCAGTTCAACACATGGTACCCCCACACTCGATCTCACCAAGGAGTCCCCATCCCTCCAGAGAAGTACAACTTGATGCATGTCATCTCCATGATTTTACATAAGTATAATTGGGTTTCCAGAGCTTCGAAGAGCACCATTAGATGAAGGTGTGGGTCTGTCCATGCAATAGAAGCTTTTGAAATACTTTAAACTTAGCTTAAAGTGTAAATTGATGATTTTTAGGAGGATCAAAGATGTTGGATGTAGTATAGCAAGGATAGCTCTAGAAGAGAACACATGGGATCACCTCACTTATCCCAAGAATATTGGCCATAACATAATAGAGTAGGTGTCATCATGGGCTAACTTTACTCATGAGCTCCATACCCTATTTTAGTTGTAATGGTATCATTATGGCTATGAGTACTAGGATCTCCCAATGCCATTTTATCTAGGAAACTACCTTACCTATATATTTTAGGATATTCCCATTTAGAAGGGGTTGGATATTATTTTTGTGAGGTATCATATTTTTATATTCCATTGTAATAGACTAGGAATATCAAATGTTATCAATTTTTCTATTCTGCAACCTTAATAGGTACATCTTACATGTGTGAAAAAATGCTTTGTATGTGCCCCCTTGTGGCCTTCTATATTAAATCTCCATATATAATGAAGATGATGTGATGTTATATGTTATTTGGAGTGGGAAATTGTCTCTATTTGTTGTTCCTTTGTTGTTGATTCTATGGTAGGGGAAATCCACTCTTGTGAACGTTTAAAAGGTATCTCCTAGGAGATACCTTGACATTATTAAAAGGGACTTAAAAATATCACCCATTAGTGACTTACATGTAAATAAAAAATCCAATTGTTCCTTAAAGGATAAATCCACTCTTGCACCTGTTTGAAAGATCACCTAAGAGACACCTTTCAGTGGAAATCCACTCTTGTTCTTGAAAAGTATCTTCTAGGAGATACCTTGAAGGTATATAAGGGCCTTGAAAATATTACCTAGTAGTGCTTTCCATGTAAAGGAAAATTTCCCTTGTTCCTTGAAGGATAAATCCACTCTTGAACCTATTTTAAAGGTTTCTCCTAGGAGATACCTTGAAGGGGAAATCCACTATGTGCATGTTTGAAAGGTATCTCCTAGGAGATACTTTGTAGGTATTATAGGGGCATTCAAAATATAACATAGTAGTGGCTTCCATGTAAAATAAAATTCTACTTTTTCTTTGATTGAGAAATCCACAAAATGAACTTTATGATAAAAAACATTAGGGTAAGATTTAATCATGATTTGACCAACCAAAAGATAATAAAAGATAAATTTAATATTGAATCACAAAGACCCTAAGCATGTTCATTTCCAAATAAAATTCCATTGAAATTGAAATATAGAAACACAAGAAACATTGGAAGGGGTAAAATCATGATCATCTAAAACATGTCCATTAATCCAAATGGGAGGCGAGAATAATGTACAACCAAAATAGGTGTGGATGATCTCTAAATTGGAAATTTTCACTTAGAAATGAGTGAGATTGGTTCTTATAGATAATAGGAAATATTAAAGTTAAGGCTCGAGAACATATAAAATCTTAAACCAAGTGACATAGATTAAAGTTTTCAACACAATAAAATGACCATGGCACAAAAATAGTCTGAGGAAATCAACATCTCAGGGAAATTATCTCAAGTGAATTATTTTGTAAGCCAAAGCGATGATGACAAAAATATCAAAGGATATTTGAAAAAATAGTCAAAGGGCACTTTCAGAAGGTCTGAAGGGCACTTATCATTAGGAAATGGCCATTTCAAAAAGGTTGAAGGTTACTTTCAAAAATCCTGAAGGGTACTTTCAAAAATCCTAATGGGTAATTTTAAAAATCCCAAAAGGTTATTTCAAAAAGCCTAAAGGGTAATTTTATAAGGCCCAAAGGGCACTTCCCATTAGGGAAAGGGATCTGAAGGGCCTTTAAATCATAAACACGATTGAGAACATTTGGTGGGTGGTATATCGACCTTCTCTTCTTTGGGTTCTGCCCATTATTTTTTTGGCTATGAGTTTTGAGAAGTCATCAGACCCTAATTTTAAATCAAGAGACTTGAATCTCAAATATGACCAATGAGATGCAAAACTAATATAGCATGCAAAGTTTAAATCCCTTTGGATAGGACTATTTTGTATTATCAACTATAGATAGGGGAATGCTTTTGAATTAAAAGACCAAGAGAATAACACATTAGAGATTCCTGTCAATGGGATCGAATTAAAGCATTTTAACTAACTTTCCCATCTCCCCCTATATATTATTAGTTAGTTTCCCTTTCTATTATGTGCTTCCCTTTCTTTGTTTTTCCCTTTCCCTTATTATTTCTTGTTATAAATAAGTGTCATTGGCACAAGTGGATGACCTCGTTGGCACAAGTGGTTGACCTAGTCATCATGAATCCTTTCCCTCATCTCTCTTGAATCCCCAAAAACATTCTTTGAAAGATGTTTAGCTACCCACCTTACCTAAAATTAATAGCATACACTCCATCATGAAAAAATTACCATGATGATTACTGTAAATATCTAGTGTATGTCTCTCTAGGTTTATTTGCCACCCCCATTATTTATGAGGATGCCTCTTTCAAAAAATTTACCATACGAAACACACCTAATAGTGGTAATAGCACATAAATATCCATTTTCTCATTTCGAGCCAAACAATTGACACTTTATGATTTTAGAGAAAGCATTGAGCAATTGGGAAGGAAAGAAAGAGAGTTTATAGGATGAATGAGGTAGTAACCATCAATCCAATCTTACAAGGATAAGAGGAAAAGGGTCATTAAAATATATAAAAATATAGAGGCCTCTACATCCTCATCTGGTAGTGGCAAGCATCTCTCAAAGCCAAAAACCTATAGTTCAAGTAACGGAAGAGATCCTACCTTTAAGAACATAAATTGATAAAACCCTATTCTTTAGCCCTTGCTCAAGCAAAGGAGAGGGTGTCATATACTAGATGGTAACCAAGGGACCCTATAAAGACTGAGCTTTGGTAATTGATTCTGAAGATAATATATTCAACTTGAAATTGGATCAAAACCCAAAGAATTTGAGAGAGGGAACTTATGACCAAATGCTTGATAGGGTAATCAAGAAAGATTATAATGTCATCAAATGTAGATCATGGGAAAATATGCTCCCACAATACATGGTACCTTAGGTACACCCATGCCTTGAGATTATTAACCTCTGCCTAGGAAGATATGACACTAAAATTGGAGTGATCATTGGTAATACCCACTTAAGGGTAAAAATTAGTGAAAATGATATCATAGAGATGCTCCAGCTTCCTTACAACCCTAAAGCCATTGTTTACAACATGGAGAGCCTCCATTTTGTTTGATATTCCCATGTCAAGGATGAGGTAGGTTTATTTAGGAGTCTACTTAACCATAAGGTCATTGAGATGCCTCCTTTACCCATGCCCTAATTGATCTTTCCCATGCAACATATAAAAGACACTATGATAGTTCTATATTTCATCCTAGGTATGGATGAATATGTCAACATCTATGACTTTTAGATAGGGGCACTCTTCGTATTAACATCAAAAGAAAATGGGTAAGAATTTAGAATGGACTTTTTATGAAGCCATTGCTTCCAACATAAGGAATGAACTAGAGAATTTATTAGCAATGAGTACCTTTCAGTACTCATCCTTCCTCATGCACCTGATCTTACACTAAAATTCCCATTTATTTTCTATGTATCTCCAACTTAACAGTTTTTATACTGAGAATTTTTCCTATGGAGTGGTCCCCATCATAATATGTACTAACATCATATCAAAGACTAGGGACTAATATGATTTCTTAGAGTGGTTCATGGATCCAATTCTCATGGATCTTAGATGAATGGTTGGCACTTCTAGGATGTCAAATTATCAATAAGCTCAACTCTCAACTAGCAATGTCCCAGCTGACTGGTTCTAGGGAGATCACTTCTCTTTCACACAAGTACATGGTTTCAAAGGAAGGCCCTTCTAGCTTCCCCACACATTGATAGACAAAACCTTAACCCTTGAGTTGGCTCTCCAAATTGACGTGGTAGACCTTATGTATGGGGTTGGAAAGAAGAAAAAGGTTGTATATGATGTCCCCTTCTCAAGGGGTAGCATCATAGTGTAAAAAAGGAATTAGGGGCACCTCATCACAACTAAGCTAGAAAAACATAGCCTTGATTTGATAGATGACTAATGGGACTATAATTTGATAGGATACATAGTCAAATTAAAGACCACCAATACTCCCAAGCATTAATATTGACCCTAATTAGAACAAAGGAAGTCACCCATAGAGGACCTCCCCAAAAATCATGTAGACCTAGTTCAGTTGTCAAAAGATGCCCTTATACTATGGGAGTCATTTTATGACAAGGTCTAGAAATATGACCCAACTAAAAATTTATCAATGATAATGAAGCGCTTGCTTGTCCAATTAACTTAGAGTGTGGAGACAAAATTTTCCTTCATAAAATATATATTTAAAACCAATAAGCCATCTAAGGTTTTGTATGATGATGACTAGGATGATATGTTTGAAAAGCTCTAGGATGAGTTTCATCCAAAAGAGTTAGATTTGATGAAGATCAAACCCTGAGGTTGAGATGGGGGGAGTGAAGAAGAAGAAGACACTCCCATGGAGGAAGTAGGGGATAATCCCCTAGAAGAGAGTGTAGAAGAAGTGGAAGCAGTGGCCATCCAAGATCCTTCAATGTGGCCAAATTCTATGCTTTCAAATCCCTCATCCCCACAACAATAAAAGGATCCCTCTGGACACTTCACATCTAGGTCATCCTAGATCAAGTGCATTGAGGCACCTATGTCTATCTCTCCCTTAGTTTCCCCTAGAAGAAGATCTACTTCACATATCACTTACTTTCCACCTCTACATCTTTCTCCACTACCCCATCCCCCTCTACAGCTTTGTAACAAGTTGTGGCATCATATAATTCCTAGCTAAGCACTTGGTTCCCCTTATCACTTCATCATCTACCTTGGTAGACCTACTATAGGTTATAGTACCTTCCACTACTCAACCTAGTACCACTTTGTCCCTAGTCTCCTCCTCATCCAACTAACCTATCACTGGGCTTGACCCCTTGTCTTCCACTATACCTATCTCCTCCCACATCCCTTTCCTAACTTTCTTGCCTTCATCTTCTACTTCATCCCCGTAGTGATGTAATCCCCATTCACCCTACCTTATGGACTCTCATCTTTCTCCCCTTCAACCCTTCACTTTCATTCACTCACCTCTATAGGCATAGGGCCCATTACTTCACAAAAAAAAATAGATATCCCATTCACACTTACATAAGGGACCCCCTTTGTGGGGGAGATCATTCAAGCATCAGACTAGTTTTAGCAGTAGGTAGACACAACAAGGGTATCCTAAAATGCCCAAGTGTAAAATAAAATGGGAAAATAAGCTAAGGCTAATGCCCATGCTCACATGCAATAATTTTATGACCTAATGCAGAAATATATTATGGTCATTCACTTGACTCTCCAAGTAGTCAAGCCCCTTGAACAAATACAGTTGAAGGACTATAATATTTAAGTTATCAACCTTAACCTAAGTCAATCATAGCCTTTTGATATATTTGAGCTTATGGAGGAGATGAAAAAGTCCATGACAACAGACTATGTTAAGGTGGCCCATCAATTAGAGAAGACTAAGATGGATTTCTCAAGAGTAAAATTTGTGGTTGATCACCTCAATATTAAGGTTACGTATATAGATATTGAACTCAACAAGGAACAAATAGAGCTATAGGGCAGTATCTTGAATGAAAAATTCTAAGTAAAATCTAATTTATGTAGAGTCATCGAGACAAAGTTGCAAGAGCAAGAGATGGAGATAGATGAGATCCATTAGAAGATTTAAGATTCTAAGTAAAATCTAATTTACGTAGATTCATCAAGACAAAGTTGCAAGAGAAAGATATGGAGTTAGATTAGATCCATCTGAAGATTTGTGATGTAAATTGGTCATATTAAATATTATAGCACTAGGCATAATAGGACTCCTTGATCAAGGACCAAGAGATTAAAAAGTTTAAAAATGACCTTATTGTTTACCCCTAAGCCACTGAGATCTTTCACATAGTCTAGTAGTTATATATATCCTATTGGGAATGAATTAAATACATATAAACAAACCTAAAGATAACACTAACTTTCATCATAGACATATAGAAGTTATCCTCTTAGGTGAGCAAATATGTTGATTAGATGAGTGTTTTTGTTTGTTTGAAGGTCTCAGAGTCATAGATCCTTGTTTAAAATCTCTATAACACTTCTCCCAAAGCATTAATGGTAGTAGGGGTGACCAATCAGAGGTAGGTAGTGTCAAAGGTAAATGATTTTGTAAGCTATATTAAGGCATCAAATAAGTTCAAGGCATTGCTTAATGCCTTGGATCAAGTAGCCCATGAAAGGTGGTACATATAGAACATTTGTCCTAACTGGGACTCCCCTCCCCTTTCTTGGAAAATAAAATTGTCATCCCTAAGGATCATATTAAGGCATTACTTGAGAAAAATTAGGATGACTAGACAATCTTTGTGGCTCTTGGTTAATTGCTCGATGTCTTAGAGGTGGAAACATTTTGCACCCACTCACCTAGTTGGAGTTCTAGACACTAGCGATGGTTAAGGGCTTAGGAAGCATATCCTTTAGGGAAATAATATATTTAGATAGAGCCTTTGAGGTTCTCAACAAAACAACCCATCCAAAGAGGATAAGTGGACATCTTTACAGGCATCCCTTCAAAAGTTGTAGAGTTCTACACCTTCCTCTCTTTTGTAGTTTTATTTTTACTTTTATGAGCACTAGAGTTTTGGGTTCTCCTACTCATACGTGGATGCCCCTATGATTTTATAGGAACTATGGATTAAAAATCCACATTTTTTTCATTTTTAGAGTAGTTCATTTCTTTCTTAGGGATCGCTTGGTATCAACACAATTCCTTGGCGCCTTCTAGTGGATCCCCTTTTGGTTCTTCTTCTTTGAGGGGCCTTTTTTCAATTTTGACAAGGTACCAACCTTTCTCTACCTTTTATACATGGCATTTCCATTCTCATCCTCACCAAACAAGTTCCCAACTACTATGAAGAAGTGCATGTGTGACATGTGTCATCTTCATGCTTTCCCAAGAGCTGTGCTGGTTTTTTATTATTTAAAGAAGTTCCATTAGATGATAGTGTGGGTCCCCCTTTAAATCAAAGCTTTTAAAACACTTCAGGTTTGGCGTAAGGCGTAATCTTTTGATTTTTGAAAGCCAAAACCATTGAGCACAGTATAAGTGGGATGTCTGTATGGGTAGATACATGGCACCACCTCTCTTCTCCCAAGCATAATGGTCTTAATATAACAATGGAGTTTCCCCATATCCAATATCTAGAAGCTAATTGTACTCATGAGATTGAGACCTCCTTTTAGTTTCAATGGTGTCATCATGGTCACAAAGAGACAATATCTAGGTGTTTCTTCTTCCAATGTTCACCTCTCATATTTATTCAAATCTCATATATTTTGTAAGGGGTAGCTGGTGATCATTTTATTTCTTCGCATTCTCATTTTTATGGAAAACCATTATAATAGACTAGGATAGTAACAGTTAGCATTTTTCTATTTTTTAACCTTACTGATTGCAATTTATTCATTCATATATAAAGCTTTTCATAGGAAACTATTCACCAAGAGCAAGATTTTTAGGCATCAACAATATCGACAAAGAGATTCATTCATGGGTAACTTAAAGTATGTCCTAGGAGATACCTTAAAGATATTACAAACCTCAATAACAATGGGCAAGTTCAATCTCGAGGTATCCAATAAGAGATTCTTTTAAGGGCCTTGTAATACTTTCATGAGTAACTTGAAGGTATCTCCTAAGAGATAATTTTATGATATTAAAAGGACCATCAAGGTAAAGGAAAATTTTAGAGGTACAATAAGGTAATTATTCAGATATGAAACTATTAACGTAATAAGATATTTTTAAAAACCAGATTGAGGTGGAAAGAGCATGTGTATAGGAGGACCTAAAATGCATGCTCTCCCAAGTATTATAAGGCCCTTCAAGTTATCAAGTTATCAACTATTAGTGATTTCAAGGTGAAGGGGAGTTCTACTAGGAGATACATTCAATGTCCCTTTGAATGTATGAAACACCCTTTGAGGTGTACATTACGAGATTACTTCAAGGGCCTTTAATTACACTTATAATACCATAATTGTTAAATTTAGGGTATCTCCTATGAGATGTCTTGTAAGAAAAATTCACTCTTGTGCATGATTGAAAGGTATCTCCTAGGAAATACCATGAAGGTACCTGTTGATGGCCGTTGACGTATATTAAAAACATACTTCCCCTCATCTTTCTCCTTTGAAACAAATGTTTGTAGATTCCTTTTCCCATCATATTATATTGGCTTGTGCACATAATTAATTTTAATTTTGGTCATATATTATTATTTTAAGTGTGATTTAATGTATATATTATAAATATTTAATATATATTTTGTATTGTAGTTTAGAATTAACATTTATTGATATACATTTAATCACTGCTCAAACATAAAAAAATTCATGAAATGATTCAATATGAAACTTGCATTTTATAAAATATCAATATTTAAATCATTTCGATTTATTTATAGATTGTCTTCAGGCAAAAAAAGAATTACCACACTTAAAAGGCAGAAGAAAGCCTCACTTGAAGTGAATTTGGATAAAAGATAGAAGAGATCCTCACTCCAAGATAATTTGGATAGAGTACCATTTAAAATACTAAAATTAAATCCACATAAACATCTTCTATTTTATGGTGGCAACAAAATTCCTCTTGCTAATAGGTATTTTGAATTGTTTAATCTGCCAAATATGCATCTAGATATATACTTGTTTAGCACTACACTGAGAAAATTTATCATCATTTTACTAACCTTGAAGGTCCCATAGAATCAATATTTTGAAATCTTATAGCAGCCAACTAACATATTTCAAAGAAAAAGGGACTAAAAGATCATAAAACACTTGTAACATAGTCTAAAATATTGGTTGATGCTTAGAACGTCTTGAAACTTAGTCTAGATGGAAAACTCAGTCTATTATTGCAAATGGTTTGTGTGAGAGACCTTAGAACATTGGAGTTATTTGAGATGGAATTTTTTGTTGATACTTTCCACTCTTTGATTGAAATAATCTTGGACTATGATAAGGATGAACTCGAAGATGCCATTAAATTATAACTAGAATTATGGAATGGAGAAGAGGGAATTATTCATCGAGCTACAACTAATTTCAATAAATTTACACAGTAAAATGGAGTTGACAAAAATAAAATTTTCTCCTTCATTTGAAACATTTGGGTTTCATTTGGATAGCTATGACAATCTTCAAATGTCTATGTTAATAGATAGAGATAATTTGGTCATTATAATCTAAAACATTTTAAAACAAAAACATGAACAAGGGGGAAAAACTTCTACTTTCCACCATACAAACATGTATTTAAGATACCCTACAGTCATGATAGAAAAAACATTGAAGAAAACAAGATAATTAAATGAAACTTATTTGTATGAAGATTTGAAAGAGCCCATATAAGTACTTACACTAGTGGAGAAAAATAAGATCGAACAAAAGGTTGGAACACTTTTGTTGATACAAACTTCTGATGAGACACACAGTGAATTCTCTACATGGTATATTTCCTCTAGTAATTATGCCTTGAACATTCTTATAGGGATCAGGGATGAAAATATCAAAATAGTAAATATGAATGAAAGAGGGGTGAATGATATAATTCACTCATTTGTAAAACATAATGATGTTTTAATGAAGTATGTTTTGTTAATTCCTTTTGATCCAAGCAACCCTGACTATATTATTGAATCAAAGGAAGTCCTAGAAGATATGATAGAGAAAAATATGTAAGGCTCAAAATTGTATAAGGTTAACACATAATTACAACACAACAGAGAATTCTTTCAGAGGAGGGATAAAATTCACAATCATTGAGAAACAGATGTTGTGTTAGAAGGGCAAGATTTTGGAAAACTTGTAATCTATTCCATATTGTGCACAAAATATGTAATCAATATAATGAAGACAACTAAATAATTTATAAGGATTCATTTGTAGAAAGAGTTTGATATGCACATGACCTTATCAAATTGAGAGGTTGGAAGAATATTGAAATAGGGAAGAAAAATATGGAAGAAATACATGAACAAGAAAAATATTTGTTTACACAAATGAACTATTTAGAATAACAAATGCAGGAGACAAAATGTTTTATTTTCATGAAATAACCCATTTGGAATTGTTTTTATAAGGTGTTTTAATTTTTTTAAAGTGTTACTTTTCTTGGTTCAATAAATAAGATTTCAATCTGATTGGTACAATAGTACTTAGAAATAATCAAGGGATTTTAGATAACCAAAAAGTAGAATTAGCAGATTTATTGGAAAAAGGGTCTATTTCCTTCTTGAAAACCCCTGGGTACAATAACATGGATGATTCATGAACAAAGGTGAAGTTGGAAGGTAACATATTATCAAAAAAAGAATATTATTTTAGCAACCATTATACGACACTACCACTAGACCAAACAATCACACCTGAAGAGGTAATAGAGCATTATAATTTTTTCACAAAAATGTTTGATGATTTGTGTGTCTTAAATGAAGGTATTTCAAAAAAAAGGTCGGGAAGCATTATCTCAAGATTCATTATGCATATTGAAAATTTATCTACATAATGATGGAGGTTAGCTTCCCAGGACATATACAAAAATATTTAGCTACCATTATAGGCTCCCATCTCTTTGGCCATCCATTTTAGAAGATTCTAGTGAAACATTCATTCTTGGCCAACTAAATAATTATTGATCTTTTGAATCCCACTGAATTTTTTAAGGTAGAACATCTTCACTTATTTATTTATGCATTAATTGAAAAAGTTATTTTTAAGGCCTTTAATGTATTCATCATCCATAAACTAGAACATTATACTACCATTTAAATCTCTTTCAAGAATCTGTGTGTTGGTGATTCCCATTACATGCAAGATATGAGTGTCATACTACGGGGTCTAGATAGTTATGGATTTTATTGAAAACATATTATGGGTATCAATTTTTGTCAGGATCTAGCTCATTTTTAGCTGCAAGGTTTCATCCTCCATTCACAACAAAGTAGATTGGAGGATAGTTTTGACATCTACAAAGGATTACCAACATTTCAAATGATTGGTTCACACAAAATATGAAGGCCATTCAAAAATGAACTAGATAACATCTTTTGGGAGGCACTTACCTCTACTTTCAATGATCTAGATGCATGTGACATGCTAGGGGTATATATAAGAGCTAGATTGGTGCATTCTTGTGTAAAATTTCTAAGAAATTTATCTTGCATTACAGAAACTGAAGAAAAAATGATTTTTAATGTTCAATTTTTTTTATTTTTATTTTTTATTTTTTTGTAATAATAAATTCATAGCAACCAATACAATAATAATTCTTCGATCAGTACCAAGTGCATAAATTTTTTAATTTATTTTATAATCATGCTTCAATTTCCAAATATAACATCTTAATAATATTTCAGTGTCTACGCTTTATTTTTTAAACCTAACAACTTATCAATATTTTGGTGTGTAGCACCAACAGCATTGCATGTAAGTGAAGAATCAATATTAATGTAAAATCATATCAATGAACATGACACATCGTAGGTTGAATAAGGTAACATAAAATCATGCATATTCTTTTAATTATATATATTTTTATTTAAAAATGATTCATAATACTAATAGAATAATTGTTCATCTATTTATGTCTCAATTAAAATAGTTCAAAATGCATCTCTAGCACTTTGTGTCTACAACACAACAACCCATGACACTGCTCTACAGGTTGGTGCCTCCATGAAAACAACACAAGGTAAAACTTTACAACAAGACACATTTTTAAAATACAAATATAAAATCAATTTAAAAAAAGAATTTTTAGTAAATACATTAAATACTACCTTTTATGGAATAAAGAACCAAAGTTTCAATGAAAGAATGCACCCATACAAACAACAAAAGGAAAATAAATGTGAAAACCCCTTTCAATAAATGTGTAATTATACAATTTCATACAAGTCTAGAATATATTAATTATCTTTATTTATTTAAACACATTACAATTTGATTTTTATTCATGGATAGGAGATTGTAGAAGATAATAAAATATATACTTACATCATCTTAGGATTTGGAAGTGTGATTTATTTTATTGTTGTGTAGACTGACTGTGGTTGTATTTATCGATTAAAATATTGTTTAAAAGTTTAATTTACCCATTAAAATGTTTTTTACATGTTTAATTTACCTAGTTTAAAATAACACAATATGTGCTATACTATGTCTTCAATACAATAAATTTTGATGTAGAGTATCCATGTGTTCATTATCAATAAAAAACAATAAAGTATAATGTGCTAGAAACACTAATATTGCTATTGATTTAAATAGTTTTTAATTTAATGTGTCTTATTGGAAGTATATGAAAGGAGTTAAACTATTAATGTGTATATTCATTTGAATTTAGTGATAGTGAACTATGGCTCATAATAGTAAATCCTATTTTGTTTGTTGTGATGGGCTGCATAAACATATAAATATGTATTGGTATGCATAAGAACAACTGATACTTTCATTACTATAAGAATATAGATGTTGATATCAACATCTATGAGAAATGAATTATGGCAAAACCAAATTGATTCAGATTATGATACATTCATGGTCAAGTTATAAGGATTCAATATGAACTTTTATATGCATATGTGTGTTACAAAATTGGTAATAGAAATGGTACATCTATGTATAATGAGTATTACATATACAATGTGCCTGGGCATGTATTTATTTTTATATGTTTTTATATGAATATTTATAAGATTTAAAGAAACGCAAAAGAAAAAAAGAATCACATGAAATGCACTATGTTTATATGTTCAAATATGAAATGTAAATCAAAATTACATCGACTAGTCTAGTAACATGTAAACTATTTTATAAGAAAATTTTCATGTTGTATCTCTTATAATATAATATTTTTAATAAATCATTCATTTATATTTTAACAAATTACAGACATTTAAAAGGAGGATCTAAAACTGACTTCTAAAAAAATATTAATTTTGGGGTTGGATGACTTATTATTTATTGTGAAAAAAATAAAATTTATGTAAATGCATGACATGAGAAAAAAATAAGATTATAAAATTGAAAATATTTCATACTACATTCGATATCATTCCAATGAAATTTTGAAGGTAGCATTGCAGTCTTTTTGTCACATCGGCATTTGGTCAATGATAGAAGATAATCATTTGAGGATACTCATTCAATCCATGGGTTACACAAGTTCAAATTTCATGTTTGTTTGGGAGAAAAAATATTCTAAGCCATTCAATATAAACATAAAAATTTTGGATGAAGTTATTTTTAAAGGGAGTTTTGGAGATGATTTTTCAATTTCCAACACATTGTTCATTGATTGTAATTCTCAAAATTATATTATAAATCAAAAATTGAAAATGAGTTATGTTATGTGAAGTACATATACTAGAAATGGAAGTCAGAAAGATGAAAAGGATTGGATAATTAAAATGATGTCAATCATCACATTCATGGGAGAAAGTAAAAAATCTATGCCACTAGTTGTGAACCAATGTTTATAAAGATGTAACTTCCCTTGATTCTTTCAAGTGTATTTATTGATTATAAACTATAATTCTAGTAATAAATATTATCATCAATTTCATACAAATTAATTCTAAATTATTTCAAATATAATTCAATTAATTTCTAAATAATCAATTCTAATTTATAATTACTTTGCTCTAGTTATTAGTGTAGTTTGATTTATAGTTGGAGATTCCTTGAAATTATTGAATTAGTACATTGACACTTGCTAATGCAGAAAATATTCCCAATGAACAATAAATAACTGTCAAGATATTCTATTATGTAGATGAACTAGATTGCTTAATATGTTTTCATCCATAATATGGCCAGTCAAATAGTACTATGTGTCCCAACAATAAAAGCTACTTTAAAGGATCAATGATCGGTATGAAGGCCTAGAAGGGTGCCAGGAGTTTGAAACAATCCAACCCATTCAAAATGATCTACTCCCAAATGTTTTGAAATAATTCAATTTATTTCGAATATAGAAATCATATTTATGGATAAAATATTCTCCACTCCACTTAAGTGTGTATAATTTCAAATTATTTAAAATATCCCAATTTAATCGAAATGATCTATGCTCAAATGGTTTGAAAAAGTCTAATTTATTTTTGGATAAAATATTCTTCTCAATCGCTCCATTTTATAGGTATAGGTCTAAATTATTCAAAATATCCCTATTTACTCAAAATTATCTATGCCCAAATGCTTTGAAATAGTCCAATTTATTTCGAATATAACAAATTTATTTTTGGATAAAATTCTCTTCTCTTCACTCCACTTTAGTGGGTATAAGTCCATTTTATTTAAAATAGCCCAATTTATTCGAAATGATCTATGTCCAAATGGTTTTAAACACTCCAATTTATTTAGAATATATGAAATTTATTTCTTGGAGAAAATTTTCTCCACTCTACTTTATGGGGTCAAGTCTAAATTATTCAAAATAGTCTAATTCATTCAAAATGATCTATGGCCCAAATGGTTTTAAATAGTCCATTTTATTTAGAACATAAGAAAATTATTTTAGAGAGAATATTACCCACTCCACTTTAGTGGGTATAAGTCCAAATTATACAAAATAGTCTGTATACGGGTAAGTGCTTGAAAATGGGGGTCCAAAATGGGTTCTTAAGTGGACATATTCTTCCTCATAAACAAAAAACCTCAACTTGTACAAATTATTTTAGACACCTCAGCTAAAAATTTTAAGATGTCATAGGAACATAAATTATATAATTTCAAGTCTAATTTTTAAACTACTATTTTTTTTGAAATGGTCAATTATAAGTACGTCAAACATAAAAAAATTGAATAGGTAGCACTGTTTTTTAGAACAATTAGAGTAGATAACTTTCTCTGTGGCCCATCATGTTTTGATCATGGTTTAGTTTTTTTTAATCCTTTCATGGAAAATTAGATTAGATCATATAGTTTTAACCTATTTTTTAAATTAATTATTAAATAGTTATTTATTTACTAATTTCATAAGTCAATAGACTCTGAAATATGATCAATAATGTATATCCAACCATGCGCCCCCCTAACTACATCAAAAATATTAAAAATTAGATTTTTTTGAATGTGTATAGAATTATGTCTTGTTTTAACCCCCCTTCCCCCCCCCCTTCCCCCCCCCCCCCCCCACACACACACAATATATATATATATATATATATATATATATATATATATATATATATATATATATATATATATATATATATATATATATATTGATTCAAGGATTGAAAGGACACATAAACAAATATCAACATATATAATTGAGGAAAAAAGTCATCCTTAGGAATAAATATAGATAATGACATTAAAGTAATAAAAATATAAAAAAATATACATTTAGAAAGAGGAGAGTGTATTCGATGTTTAAATAATATTTTAAATAAATAAAATGATCAAATTCATAGTGTTTAGTATGGAAAAAGTTATATTTTATTTTTTTAGTCAAAAATATGCATTCATTTCTGTCTTTTTAGGTCCATTCCTCAGGTTCACGAAACCAAGCCATTCCCAAGTTTTCAAGCATAAATACCACATACATAGAATAATGTGCATTTCACATGCATAAAAAATGTAGCAATGAACATACTTTTATTAGTCCAAATGTTTTTTATTATGTATAAAATTATTGGTTTATAGTTATAAGATTTAATGATTTAGGGTTTAGGGTTTAGTACTTAGGGTTTAGGGATTAGGGCACATGATTTATGTTTTAGTGTATATAAGGTCTAATCATGAAGATAATTTTGGCCAAATTTATCTCTTTGAACCTATTTATAACTATAGAATGTGGTTTTGGGATCAACTAACCCTTACATCATCATAGATTGAGCCAATTAGTTAATTAGGCCAATGAGTGATGCAATCTGGGCCAAGTTAAGCCCTATGAACATAATTCTTACTCTAAAAGATGTTAATTATGGATAAATATATTGATTAAGGGTTTAAGGTTTAGGGTTAAAGGTATAAAGTATAGGTTTTAGGGTCTAATAATGAAAGAAATTAAGGATAATTTGAGCTTCTTGAACTTATTTGACTATAAAATGTGATTTTGGGCACAATTATCCCCAAAGTCATCATAAATTGATCTAATCATTCCAATCAGACAATAAGAAATTTGATTTACATTGAATTTGATCCATAAATAAACATAATTATTAATCTCAAGGATGTTAAGTGGGGTTATATCAATTGGTTTAAGTTTTAGGGTTTAGTGTTTAGTGTTTAGGGCATAAGGATTAGGGTATATATCCTTAGTTTAGTTTTTAGGGTATAAGGTCTAATTATAAATGTAATTAGGGATAAATTGAGCTCTTTCAACGTATTTGTGACTACAAAATGTGATTTTAGGCTCAATTGGCCCTTGTACCATCATAAATTCAGCTAATTAGTCAACTATGGTAATGAATGATATGATTTGGGCCAATTTGAGCCATGTGAACCTAATTATTACCCTAAATGATTTTAATTAAATATAAATTGATTTTTTTAGGGTTTACGGTTTAGGTTCTGATCACAAAAGTAAACGAGGATAAATTAAACCACTTGAACCTATTTAGGACCATAAAATGTCTTTTTGGGTTTGATTAGCCCCCATTTCATGACACATTGAGAGAATTAGTCAATTTGGGTAGTTAGTGGTGTGATTTAGACCAAACTGAGCCATTTAGACATAGTTTTTAGTCTAAATTATATGGTAATTATGGTTTAAATGATTATTATAGGGTTTTAAGAGTTTAAGATTTAGGGTTTCTTCATGGCTTAGGGTTCAGATTAGGGTTTAATATTTAAGTTCTAGGTTTTAGGGTTTAGCATTTAGGGCTTAGGGTTTAGTGATTAGGTTTTACAATTTTGTGTTTATGATTTAGGGATTAAGGTTTAGGATCCAAATGTAAAGCTAAATGAGGATAATTTAAGTTGTTTGAAATTATTTGTTAGTAAAAAATATGTTTTTAGATTGGATTAACACACATGTCATCATATATTGAGAAAATTAGTCAATTGGGGTAGTTATTGGTAGGATGTGGGCCAAATTTATTCATATTAACTTAATTATTAGTCTAAATGTTGGTAATTGGGGCTCAAATGATTGGTTTAGGTTTTTAAGAGTTTATAATTTATGGTTTAGGGTTTATAATGATTATAGTTTAAGGTTTAGGATACACAAGGTATATGATTTAGGGTATAGGGCTTAGGGCTAAATGTTTAGGGCTTAGGGTTTACAATTTAGGGTATAGTGTTTATGTTTTATGGTTTATGGTTTAGGGTTTAAGGTTTAGGGTATAGGGTATTACATAGTTTACAATCCAAATGCAAAGGTAATTTAGGATAATTTGAGTTACTTGAACCTATTTGTTATCACATAATGCATTTTTGGGTATGATTATCCCTAGATGTCATCATATATTTAGATAATTAGTAAATAAGGGTAGTTAGTGCTATGATTTGGGCCAAATTTATTCATATGAACTAATCATTAGTCTAAATGATGGTAATTAGGGCTCAAATGATTATCTTAGGGTTTTGATTAAGTTTATAATTTATGGTTTAGGGTTTCTAGGGCTTCGAGTGTAGGAATTGAGGATTAAATAACTTATTATGTCCAAGGTATAGGGCTTAAGGCCTACGGTTTACATTTTAGGGTATAGGGTTTATGGTTTATGGCTTAGGGTTTAAGGTTTATAGTATAAGGTGTAGGGTTCAAGGTTTGACCACGAAGGCAATTGACGATAATTTGAGTTACTTAAACCTATTTATGAACATAAATTATGTTTTTGGATTGGCACTCATGTCATAATAGATCAAGTGAATCAGTTAATTGGGACATTTAGTGGTGAGATTTGGGACAAATTTATCCTTGTAAACCTAGTTCTTATTATAAATGATGATAACTACAACTCAAATGATTGGTTTAGGGTTTTAAGAACTAATAATTTATGGTTTAGGGTTTATAGGGATTTAAGTTTAGGGAATATGGTTTATGGTTTAGGGTTCATTGATTAGGGCTTAAGGTTTATAATTTAAGATATAAGGTTTAGTGTTTATGGTTTAGGTCTTAGAGTTTAAGGTTTATGATATAGGGCGTAGGGTTTAGGGTCAAACCATAAAGGCAATTTAGGATAGTTTGAGTTATTTAAACCTATTTGTGAGCAAAAATTATGTTTTTGGGTTCCATTATCCCCTATGTCATTACAAATTTAGATAATTAGTCAAATAGGATACCTAGTGTTTTAATTGGGGCCAAACTTATCCATCTAAAACTAATTATTAGTGTAAATGATGGTAATTTTTGCTGAAGTGATTTATTTTGGGTTTTAAGAGTTTAAGATTAATGTTTTAGGGTTTTTAAGGATTCAAGGCTTAATGATTAGGGTATAGGGTATACGATTTAGGTTTAAAAGTTTAAGGATTTTGGATTTGGGTTTAGGGCTTAGGATTTATGGTTTATGGTCTAGGGTTTAGAGTGTAGTGCTAATGGTTTAGGTTTAGGGTTATTTGTGCATACATAGAATACCACTTATGTAGTAAATAGTTATAATTTTATTATAAAAATAGAAAAACATGTATGGTCAACTTCATTTTTTTACATCACGGGTTATGTCCCCTATGTATTATACTTTGTTTCATTATGTATGTGATGTAGGTCTATTTTTTAATTATTTGATCACTTATTATGTAGTCAAAAGTATAAAAATTTATGTACTCATGGTTGATAGAAGAGTACAGGTCTATTTTTTTAATGATTTGATCACTAACCCCACTTTATACTTCACATCAAACAAGTATATTTTTTAATAGTTATATTATTGTCCCCACCCTCAAAATATGAAAACTTTGTGCAATCATGTGTAAAAACATTTGTAATAACAAGAATAAGAAGATAAAAACACAAAACGTCAAAGGAACTAGAAGTGTAGAGAGAAAAGTAAAGGTAGTGAATACAAAAGCTTCATGAAAGTAAATATAATATCCCTAAAGAATTTATTGTCACAAATAATTATGAAATGAATAATGATAATATACCAAATTCTAAAAGTATAATTGTCATTTTTGATAGTATACCAAATTATAACATAAATCCACATTCAAATTTTAACGTTTTAAATTTTGGTGATGATGATATTGTGCATGATGATGTCAATTGCATGGAAAAACCAATTGGTGAAAGTAAAAATCAAGAAACAATATGGGAAAATTATCAAATGAAGAAAATAGTAATGAATAAAATAATATGGAAACACTAAATCTATCAAATTTACCAATAATAACACCTATACAATTTTGAAAATAAGACCCATGTATTTAATTTAAATTGATAACTATATTTTTTTGTAAATGCCCAATTCTTTTTTCAAGTGCCATACGAGAAGAAAATATGAAAAAATTGGGACTTACAATATGAAAAATTAAATAAAACTTAAAGATTCCAATTATTTGTTACATTGATGAAAGTGCATAGGATGAGACCTACAATCCACACCCTAGGACTAAGAACATCTAATACTAATGGTGTAAACAAGGAAATTGTTTAAAATTTTCATAATGCATACCATAAAGTAGGTTTTAAGATATGGAACAAATATGGTAACACTACCCGATGTGTTATTACAACTTATTTGGTAGTTTATAAAATAGAGAATAAATTATTGATTAGAAAAATAAGTTGAGCATTTCACATAAACATAAAAACACTAATGAAAGTAATTGGAAGAGATAGAAAACTTGATGTTGTCGATAACAATGAATTATGTGCATTCATTGGTAGACCCCCATGTAAATACAAGATTATATCATATTCCCTAAAATATTTAATTTCATTTTTTATGAAAGATAACACAAGGGTATAGCCTAATATTAGAGATGTAGTGAAAAGAAGAGTTGGTTTATTATGCTTAATCCTACCTCTTAGGGCCTATAACATAATTCAAGGTAAAATAATTTAATTAACTCTTTATAAATGTATAAATTAATGAAAAATATATATATAAATCTTTATAAAAGGTCAAAAACTTCAATTCTTAAGTAAAATTGATTCAAATCTCTTTTTTGTTCCTTATCTCAAGGAACACCTACAATCAGTCTTAAACACAGTCCTCTATAAGTGAGATTCTAGGGTTCCTTGAATGATTTATTGAGATGTTATATAATATTTAAATTAGTGATAAACCAAATAATTTTATGGGTTTTTCAAATATTAATCTCAATGGAAATGCTTCTCTTTTAGGACTCTCAAAGCCTAATTTGTCTCCTCCAAAGGGTCTTTCTTCAATCTAATTACCAAATCACTTGGATAACTTTATTAAAGTGTTTCAAATTTATAAAAAAATGCTATCATACGTTCATATGGACATTTAATATAAATAACAAAGCAAAACAAATATATTTTCTCCTTTTTGAGCCTTCTCAGTAGTCACCTACATGTATACTAGAACACATTCGATTATAATTATATTTTTAAAAATATTTTCAACCTAATTATGGTTTATTAGATCCAAAACACCTTATATAAACTAGTCATAATGTTTCAAGGATTTTCATGAGTTAAAATTTGAGTTATGGGGTTTTTTTTTGCTAAAAACCTTGTTCTAGGGTTTCTTAGAAAAATCAAAGCCTGAGAACTACCAAATGGTTGTTCATAAATAATTATCAATTTATAGTTTTTATAAAACCTTTGAAAATGTATTAATAAAATTATCTAACATTCTCAATATTATAACCAAGCTCATACAACTTTTATCATGTGCTACAAGTGACTATGAAGGACTATAGGTGTGTAAAAATAGAGTTTTGGTAGGTTTCAACAGTGAAAACTCAGGATAAAGATAAAAATAACTTATAATATAGTTTTATATCATTAAATAGTATAAAAATATATGATTAAAATAATTAAATAAACAAAAATCCTTTTATTTTCAAAAAAAATACACTTTTTTATACACATACCCCTGTTTTGCATTGGCACACTATCAACAACAACACAATCATGAAATTTTTGACCCTTTATGATTGTTATAGCCTTTAAATTAAATCATGTTTGGTTGGTTTAAATATTATATAATGGAGGAATATAAATCAAAGATTATAATTAACCTTTAAGGACACCTTAGACACATTCTAGGACCATGACACTTGCACAATTGTAATATTTTCACATATTTACAAGAAATAAAATCAAAATTTCAAATTTTACTTTTGGTGGTAAAATTTTCCAATACATATAAATGACCTATAAATTTACTTCTAAGACCTTTAACAAGGCATTTAGTGATATATTTTACTACCTAATTCTCTAATAACTCTTAGCACCACCATTTGATCATACTTTCAATAATGTTCCTACATCACATACGTTTCAACAACATTCACTAGACTGCAAGGTATATTTTTAATACTCAACAAAATTTGAAGGAATATAATAATGTGAACATTTAATAGAATATCTAATAAATTACAACAAAATACTAAAGCTAAAATCAATGAGACTATTTAAAAAGTTCAATGTTGAATAATATAAGTATATAATAGATCCATAAAATCCATATAAAGGTGTACTTAATGTGAACATATGATATAAGATCCTTGTTCAATGACATATACACATATAATATTATAAACACATATACATCAATCCATATATAGGAATACAAAAAAATGTCATGAGACATGGTCCTAATAATAAAAATGCATCACCCTCTTTGCCTTACTCATAACTAGAGGTGTTGGATTTGGATGAATACAAGCCCACCTCTAAGAAATACTCACCTGTAGATTCAACTATTCTTATACAAATATTTTTAGAAACTTTACATTTCCTATAAGAATATACTTAATAAATCAACAAGTTTTTAAAATGATAAAAAAATTATTCATAGGGGAAATTACCACAAGCTATCACTCATGGTCAATTTGGGACTGACGCTCAATAAGGTCAATGATAGGTTCATATTAGAAAATAAATGTGTTAAACAAATCATGAATATGAGTTGGTGATATGCTAATAATAACAGAAGGGATGGGATATATAAAATAAAAATTCAAAATTAACTAATAAAAAATTAAGTCAACTAAAAAAGTCACTGAAATGTTATAGAAAAATTTAAAAATTAAATTATCAACTATACCATATCATGCCCAGTAAGAATTTCAACAGAACCAGAATACATCACTAGAGGACTTTGCGTAGATAATTTTTTTGTTCATCATCTATTTGCATAAGTGCAAAGGATAATTATAAAACACACATCCATATTTACACTTAAAATTTACAATAACTCTTATGTACCTCGATGAGTTGATTTGTAAATAAAATAGCAGCAACAACACCTACATTTATTCCTTCTTGAATAGATAGTGGAGTGTTTATCATGGTCATCAATTGAACAAATAAAATATAATTGTTAGTCATTTCAGTGTGCATGCTCACACACACACACATAATTATGTGAATAAAATTAGTTTTAGACACCAAAGAGGGATAATTGAATCAAAATTTATCATAGTAAATACAAATAGGTTATTTGCATAAATAAAATTAACTAATCTTTGAAAATAACCTTTATATAAGTATATACAAGTGTAATACAAGAAATAAAAATGCTGTTGTGGCATCTAACATAATGTTTCAACATAAAAAAATTATTTACATTATTGACATTTCTATATGAAAAATAATTGACTAACTTTTAAATTATACACATCTTTAAAATTTAAAAAGTCTGACAATATTTTGTAACAAGTAAAATATTAAAGATACTTGGGAATTTGTTTTTAAGGTATTCAGATCAAATACAGATGGCTAAAACATAGTGAGGTTGATATCATCTAGGCCCATGAAAATACAACCATGAGTGGGATGCATCACATCCTCCTCCTTATTGGGTGAAATTCATATAGCACCACATGATCTATAATAATGAGCTCACTAAGTAGCAACACTAAAAAAATCCTCTTCATGTCCACCCTTGCTAGTAGGAGTAAGAGGAATATGGATCATATGGTAGACAATGGTGTCAATAAGTTCCTTAAGAACATGCAAAGTATCAATCTCTACAATCTCTTTTAATTTAAAGGGTAGGGTCTCTAGAGGGTGTGGTTTGTTAATATGTAGTTTTATAGACTAATTAGGTACACCACATGCACCTGATCTATCCTGCATAGATCCATTTAATATACTAAAGAACATCGAGAAATCAAAATAGGTTATAAATTCATTCAACACAAACTCACATTAAAATTTTCTCAAAAATTACATTAGGACCTCATTATTATTGCAAGCCAGGTATTCAAACATCATCCACCATTAGTCCCATAATTTTTGTTTGATAAAATTGTGAGTGTACTAGTGTATTAGAATTCATTTAGCCATCACATCTAATGGTGCACTAGTTTTCTCATCAATGAATATGGCACAAAATTGGGTTTGGATTATATTTTTATATTTCATAATGGTTGTAGATAATTTTTCTAAATAGTATGCCCTGCATCTTTTGATATGCTTAGCCCATCTTTCAATTTGACCCATTAATGAGTTAATTTCACCTAATAATATCAGTAATGTGTTTGACATTGAAAGTCATTAGGGGTTTTTTGCATTGGTTTTCCTCAATTTCTTAATCACGTTCTTAATTTTTATCTTATTTTCAGTGATATGGGTTGTTAAGTCCATATGAATACCTTGGGGGGCTTGAGGAATTATTGGAAGACTACGAGGATTTTGTGGGTGAGGATGGATAAGAGGCTTTTGTGGTTAAGGAGGGATAGTAAGGTTTTCTGGATTTGGAGAGATAGGAGGTCTAGGTTGTTGTTCAGTACCACTTTCCTTTGCATGTTCTAAAAAACAAAAAAATAAAAAAGTCTAAAAAATGGAATATAATTAATAGGTTGTTGTTTATGAATGTATTAAAATTTGTTTGCATACCTCTCTTTCAGCATTGCATTATGAAATTCAGCTTGCCTTGGTCTCACTCAACTGCATATATCTTCTTCATGTCTTTTTGTCATGATTTGTGTCGATGACAAATGAATGGAATCAACTATTTTTTTGGTCTTAAATATGCATTTCTATTTTTTTAAAATTACATATGTAGTTAAATTGCATATGTTTTAAAACTACATACATAGATTCAGATCAGTATTACTAAGATTATGTTATATAACTACTTACGTGGTTTTTACAAACTATGTACGTGGTTCTTAAAATCTATGAACATAGAATTGATTTCAGAAACATATCTCTAATTTTTGGACCCCATTTATGTGCATTTACCCATAGTATTCTATAAAAAAAATTATATCAAAATTTTCATTGAAGATTAAACAATCAACCCCTTTCTATTTCTTTTTAAAGGTAGGATTAGGTTCTACATCCATTTGCTTCTTAGCCAATCTCAATAATAAAAAAATAACATCAAAATCTAATAACTCTCACAGAGACATGGCACATATCACCCTTGTTATATTTATTCTTCTTAAAAATTTAACTGTTAACCTAATATTGAAGTGGGGAATGTAAGGCAAAATGGAACACTTTCTTAAAGAAACCAAAACATGATTACCAAAAGATTAGATCAATTAAATATATTATGCATGCATTTAATAAAAAATTAAGTTAAATATTTATATAATCTCTTAGTATTTTATATTTTATATAATAATTTTATTTTTAATAAAAATAATGTCATAGAATTATGGAACTGAAGTAAAACCTAAAGAGTAAATTAGCTATTTATTCATGATGATCATTATTTAAAATTTCATTAGCCTCAAGACCTATAATTTACTTAGAATTTCATTCATAACAATATTTATTAAATTCTTAATGAATAAATTAAAATAACTACATAATATTTTCTAAATAAACATCAATCATTTCATTGAGAAATGAGGGGAAAAACTTAGAGCTCTGAAATGGGGAGATGAAGAGTCATTAACAATTGATGGTGCTTCAAGCTTTCTCTAGGCTAATTGCCTTGGTTACCTTTGCTTCCTTTGTGCTTCATGTTATTTTCTTGGTTTCTATGTTGAAAATTAATTAAACTAATTCTTTATCATGTTTTAATTTTATTTATTGGTTTTATCTTACTTTATTTTGGGTCTTGTTTTTCATTTAAGTTTGCTTGGTGTCTTTTGGTGTGTTGTTCATACCTGGATGTGTGTCCCTTTCCCAAACCCTCATCCCATACCCCTTGAAAATTTTTAATGGGCATGAATTAATTGTATTTGTATATGGAAACCATCAGAAGTGATGGCCTCAAACATATGGAGAAGGGTGAAAATGATGGATTTAATGAGATAGTTAGTTCTCATGGGATTGATAAGGTATGTAATCATAAAGACATTATATCTTTCCTATTTTAGGTTGAATAACGACCATCTGGTCTGCAAAAAAAATGTTCATCAAAGTCTTGCAATAAGAAGAAGAGCCAAAACATTCAAAACTAGAACAATTTGTGGCAAGTTGTATGTGTGAAGAGGAGCATGGAGAACAAGAGTGCAATGATGGTCAAATCAATAAGTTCTCTATCCCTGTTAATTCCACACCTATTGTGCCAAATGCTTACATGGAAAATGATATTTAGTAAGATAAAATCAGGTTAAAATGTTGGTTTTTTTTAATTTATTTAAACAATAATTCTCTCTCCTCTAGAAACTTCTTTGGTAACTAGCTCAACTCTGTTTAGGGTAAGAAATTGGGTTTGAATATTTGCTTCTATCGAATGATACAGAAAGGGGTTTTTATGATTTTTAAAAAAATTAAATATGCATTGAAGAGCTATTAGCAAACCCTTATGGAATTTTGGTAAATCTATATTCAAGGTAGTCCTTTGAAACCTAGATATGGATTGCAATGATCTTGTTTTTAAAACTGCTCCCAGATGGGTAGACTTTGAAATAATGCCTATCCAATTGTGGAACTTTATTCCACAAGATTTGAAAACCCTTAGGAAAGTTATGATAATTGAGGATACTATGAGGTCGCTAGCCCATATAAATGTTAGGATTTTAATCTCCTTATAACCCTTCGAAATTTTTATGAAATACCTTAACTTTAAAATTAAAGGGATTTCCCATACATGTGCTCTCTAAGGGATGGGTGGATTGAATGCCTATTTATTTCATAAAAATATGGACACCTTAGAAAAACTTACGTAATGTTGGCTAATAAGGAAAATATTCATAGAAAACAATAAAAGCAAGATGCCCAAAAAAATCATTATATGCTAGATGATTTTCAGGTATTTGAAAACCTTATGTGCAATAGTGAACCACTAAAAGACAATGCCCCCCATGAGGAGGATTTGGGGGAAATTAATTTAGAAGATATGAATGAATTGGGGCAATTTTATTCTCAACTCCTTCTTCAATTGCCTAACTTCCCGCCACCTTTTGTTGATAGTTTTAATTATGTACCAGACGTGAATAGTTCTCTTCTAGTAGCTTAGATAATGATTTTATTGAACAAAGAACCCTATTTGTCTCTCCCTCTGAGGAATATGTGGTTTTGTTAGCTAAAACTCCTATTGGTCATAATTCTAACCCTGATAGCCTAACCTCAGCCACTGTTGATAAAAATGGAAGTAATTTTTCCCCCATGGTCATTTATTTAGAGAAAGAAAGACCAGATAAGTGTGGGTTTGATATGGATGTATCAGTGAGTGCTTCATTATCCTTCAAGGACCCAAATGTAGTTGAAAATTGGATGTCTAAAGGGGGTGGAAAAAGATTAAAAATAAATTTGAGCTCTAGCTTGATGTATCTCTCTCTTTCCAAAGAGAATAGAAAGGTAAAGAAACCCCTCTCAATGGCCATGTCCCTAATTTTAAGAAGAAGGTTAAGAAAAATAATGTTTTGAATTACTTCAAAATACTGTAAAATAATGGGGATAAGCCTTATGGCCAATCCAATTGATCCCCATGCTCCCCTAATTTATGGGGATTCCAAGTTAGAATGTTAGGGGCTTAGAATCCCTTGATAGAAAACCCATTATGAGACAGTTTAGGAACTCAAGAAATAAGTTGAATTTTTTATGACTTTAAGAAGTTAAGGCTATGGGTTATAATATATCTTTAGTCCTTAATTTCATTTGGCCAAATGCACCTTAGTTCTCTACTAATCAACAAAGAGGTAAAGAAGGGTATTCTATCTTGGTTAACTCTGATCTCAAGGAATGTATTATTGATTATGGTATCTCCCCTTGTAACAAAGTTATTTAGGACCTGCTAGAATGCCAAAACTAGTGTTTTGGACTATGTAACATTTATGATCCAAATGATTATAGAGAAAGATCTGATATGTGGAATTGGCTTGCTACTAAATTGAAAAATGTCCCCTAGATCTTTGGAGAAGGCTTTATCATGGTGGAAGAAATAGAGGATAAAATTGGAGGTAATCATCAGGCCTAAAATTGAAATGAATTTTTTTTGGGTCTAAATTTAAGAGAATGCATATAATTTTAGACTTGCATCAAAAGTAAAAATCAAAGTAAAGGAATCTAGTTTATGTATTGAAATAATCAGATCAATAGTAGAAGACAATACTTCATACTTGATAGGTTATAATTGAATAAGTATTCACTTTATGTGACCCCTAATAGGAATGGTAATGTGTTGATTATCTTACCCTACATAATTTATGACCACCACCCCATTGAAATTTCCTTCTCTTTGAACCTTGGGGAAAATAAAGTTGCCTCATCTTTAAAAGGACTTTATAATTTCAATGCATCTCACCTTTCTAACCATGTGTGTATGGATGATCTTTAGTGTTCTTAGAATATTGAGAAATTCACATGTAACTATAGGTCTAGAATTGATCAATGGAATTATTGCATGTAAGTCTCAAAAATAATTTCTACAACCTATGGCGAAATAAAGGATAAAATGTATAGAAAGAATACTAGGGTAACTCAAGAAAAATTAATATATGTTGAATTATCTCTCTAACATGACATAAATAATGATAAAATAATTGATTAGCTTAATTTCTTGAAACAACAAGCTAGGTAGTCCTATAATTACCTAGTCAGAAGGGGATAGCTTCACTCAAGACTGACCTATCTTAAACTGGTTGATAGAGGATCTAAATTTTTATTTTGATTCTTTAAATTTAAGCACCAAAAGAAGTAAAATATATGGAATCAAGGTTCAATTCCAAATTGTGTAGGACCCTTATGGTATGAAATAAGATATCTATGAGTTCTACTCCAATTTATTCTTTCCCTGATGATTCTAATGATCTCAATGAGTAGAATAAGGTGATATATGATGCTTACATTATAAAAAAGGTGTCATGATTTAATGTGATTTCCCTTGATGAAGATATCACACTGGATGAGATCAAATAACCATATACTCACATAATAATGATAAAGTGCCTAGAATGGATGGTTTCCTTACTAAATTTTACAAAGCCAATAAGGATTGGTTGGCTAGAGATTGCCTAGAGGTATTTGAAAAAGTGATTGATGTTGGTTCCTTGGGCTCAAACATTAGTATAGGAGTAATTAAACTTATTCCCAAGGATGGGGACCACTCTATGATAGAAAAATGGAGATGAATTACCCTCCTTAATGTCTCCTCCAAGATTTTAGTGAAGATTCTGGCAAAGAGACTCTCCTCTTTGCTACCCTCTATTTTTTTGATACTCAGCCTAGATTTGTTGAAGGGAGATACATTTTGGATAATTTTATTATGAGATGGGAAGGGATGTAATGGACCTAAGATTATAATCAAGATATTGTCATGATTCTACTTGATTTGAGAAAGCATATGATAGAATTGAATGGCCATTCATTGAGAGAGTTCTAAGATCCTTTAGGTTTTAGGACACATTTTACATAATGATTAATGTCCTCTTCAAATACACTTCATATATCATTGAAGTAAACAAGGAATTTATTAAATCCCTAAAACTTTAATTTCTCATCAGACAAGGATGCCCTCTTGTCCCATCACTTTTTGTGTTGGTTGTTGAAGCCTTACACTATCTTCTCAGATTTTATGATATTGAACCTCTAGTCAGAGGCATTTTTGCACCCAATAATGAAGACCTAATTTATGTCTTATTTTTTAATAAAACTACTGTATCTATTAAACTAGAGAAAAATAACTTGATTGAGGTTTATGTAATACTATATATGTACTACTTTGATTTTGGGCTAAGATGGCCATGCATAAATCATATATGGTAGGATGGAAATATCTTGATCCTAACTAGCTCTCAAATTTTGGTTGCACATGGAAAGGTCTAAATGAAATGGTCAGATATCTAGGTATTCCCTTCATGCTTACCCCTTCATTTAAACTCATATGGGAGTGTATTTTTGACAAAATCAATAAGAAAATTTCAAAATAGGAGGGACATTAAATTTCATTACTTGGATAGATTCAAGTCTATAAAAAGGTTATCTCATCATATATTATTTACTATGCTTCTTATTGTATCTTCAATAAGTCTCAGATTAATATACTTCACATAATTATAAGAGACTTCATGTGGTCTAATGGAAAAGGAATGAGAAAAGACATGAAATCTCTTGGAAATTTTGATCAAAGCCAAAAATTATTGGGGGAATGGGTCTAAAAGATCTAAGGATACTAGGTATAAACCTAAGTATAAAATATATAATCAGAGCATTCAAAGGGGATGAGACCTTGAAAATATTGGTCAATTATAACATTTTGAAGGGGTTTTCTAAAGGGAAACCATTTTTAGAAAGGACTAAATATAAAAGATCTATTCATTGGTCCTTTTTCTATCAAAATGGTTGGTTTATCTATGTTTGCATCCATTTGGTTAGCTTGGGATGTTGTCAAACCTTTCATCATAGAAAAGCACATTTTAAGTTAGTTTGGGTCATGTTATCAGGGTTACAGATTTATCTAGTGAAACATATCTGTCAACAAAAGGTAACTTGCTCTCATAAGTGGTTTTTCTACCTTTGAATGGTTCACTAAAGGATTGAGGGATTTTAAGGACCTTTATTCACATTTTGGTTAGGCATCTTGGTCAGAAATTAGAGTCATATTTTAAATCCCTGCTACCCAACATAGAACCTTCACTCTTCTTTAAAAATCATTGCAGGGGAATAATAATGTTTCCTTTATGGATGAGGAGGGAGAGTTTTGGGAGAGTTTTAAGTGGATAAAGGTCCCCACTTTGTTTGAGTATTCTACTCAAATATTATACAACATTTTCTCTTTTTACAATGTCCCCTACCTCACCTTTAACTGCATTTGGTCTATTTATGATCTCTTGCATGTTTGGTTTTTTAGATTTGATGTTGTTTGGGTCTCTTGTCTTAAACCTAAAAAATATTATTTTTGCTGGTTGTTGATGTATAATAAGTTTGTTTTTGGGTATATTTTGAGTAAAATTGGTTTTACCCAACCTTTTTGTTCCTTTTGTAGTGAGATTGAAACTATTGAACATGTCTTCTTCTCATGTCCTTATGCATCTAACCTATGGAAAAGTTATCTTAAGTGCTAGAATGTGGTCTTTAATTGTGACATTGGTTATTTGAATATTGATTTTAGATATAGTTGTGCTAAAGTTAAAGTTCATCCTCTCTTTCATAAATTTTGGATTATTATTTCAACTGAGATCTTATTGTTTTTATGGAAGAAAAGGAACTTAGAGGTATTTCAACACAAGGCTAGGGTGCTTACTTAATTTTATGTGGAAGTAATCATTCATCTTTTTTTTTATAGATATTACTTCAACTAAAAGTGTCATAAAAATAGTTGGAGGAGTTCCTAAGAACTAGAATGCTCTAAATCACTTCTAACCACTTGATTGATTCTAGTGGATACCCTAGGCTAAGTTCACACCTAGATGGGGCAGTCTGTCATGAGTTGGTTGTTGAAGTGAAATTAACTGGGCATTGGTGGGACTATATAAAAGACTCATAATTTGACCAAGATGATAACCCTATGTAGGATTGGATGAACTCTTCAAAATCAGATAAAAATGGGGTGAATAGTTGGCTTATGGTAAATTAAGATATGGTAAGGGATATTCATAAAGATGGTTTTGAGATTTATATTGTTAAAAAAGATGAAGAATTTTTATCCCCGCTTGAATTAAATCCTAATTTATGTTCCTTTGAAATGAATGATTTGGTAACTTCCTCTACCCTGAGATCTACCCCCATGATATAGGATGAAGATGAGTAGAAGGTTGTCTAGAAACTGATTGAAGACAATGTAAATGTCTTCACAAAGAAATTGGAAAAGCTCATAGACATGGGAGGTTCTACAGAAGTGGATGAAGTCATATATTATGTAAGATCAAACAACATGAAATCATTATTGAACAAAGTGGATAGATATCCCCCACAGTTGGTTGAGGGATAGAATCAGATGGAACCTAAAGTGAACAAGAGCTCTACAAAGGGACCTGTTAACCTGGACTCAAATGAGGATTATGAAATGGAATGTGTTGCTATTTGAAGGGTACCTGATGTTTAAGAACATGGTGCCACAATATGGGTGGCAGTTCTAGGATGGTTTTTTGTTCTAAATTTTTTCTTTCCTACTTGTTGGGGCCACCTTCATGGGGTTGTTTTTATATTGTATTGTCAGTTAATATGTTCTCATATGCTAGGGGGATGCCCCCATGACTAGTTATTTTTTTGAGAACTTTATAACTATTTCTACATCATCGATGTACATATTTTGTAATCAATTTTACAATATTAATATATATATATATATATATATATATATATATATATATATATATATATATATATTAGATATTGGAGTTGATATTAAAAAAAAGTTAAAAGGAAAAATACTTCCTAGAATTAACTGACGTTGTTATTTTTACCAACTGCTATTTTAAATAAATTTACATGAAAAATTCATATAGACATATGCATCTACACCTATCCCTTAAACATTAAATTAATACTAAAAGAAAAATTTCACCTCAAGTTCATGTTTGATAGACAAAATTATCTTATTTTTTAAACTATAAAATTCTAATTTTTATTTTTTACTAAAATGAAATTTTGGACAATTAAATCATCACTTATGGTATCTGAAATATGTATAAATTGGCTCTAATGGTGCACACATAAACCGATGATTTAATTAAAGATAATTGTTTAGCTTATGATAATTTTTACAAATAAATCCATATATGAAAACCAAATCAGAAATACAAAATGTAAAACTCAGCACATAAATCCGTTCCTTTTATTCATCTAGAAATAAATCAAGAAAAATAATAATATTTTTCAATGAAAATTTTCAAATAAATTTTTTGGTAGCATAACGCTTCACCAATTTCAAGAGGAAGAAGAAACAAATTACAATACCAATTCTATATAAAATATCTAGCTGAATAATACCAATAAACGTGCCCTTTTACTATTTAATGAAGAAATGGTCTGATCCATAATCTTCCCCTCCCATGTTGTTTCCACTTCCAACGTTGGCCAAAGAAAACTTGATATAAAATGATGATCGCACTTTAAAGTATCATGTAGACCTAATCTGTATTTTGAAACATTTATAGACTTATAAAATTGCACTTCATGATTTTTAGACCTAGGTGTGATTATCAAAAGAGTCTGAGTGTTTTAAATAAAGGCTGACATAATTGTGCTCTTAACCCCTGATAAGCACTATATGCAATTTAAAACCTTTCTCAACCTGGTCGGGTTTACAATACTGCTAGACACAGTGAAGACATGCAACATATTACCTTTCATAGTTGGGTTTGTAATCCCCATATAGCACTACATGCTCCATTTGATTCACCAAAGACTTATTCGGGTTTCATTTTACAGAATGACAGCAACAACAGTGGTAACTTAGCATAGTTCTGATTATTTTTCTAGTCCAACATAACACTCCAAGCTTCCACCACGAACCACCTTACTTAGTCAGGCTTGAAATACCTAAAAACAACTACACATTCGCAATGCATTTGCGAACATCCTAATTGACACATTAAGTTGAATTAACACTATGCCCCTCGAATAATTCATAAATAGTTCGAATAAGGAAGTTTGTTCCAATTAGCACCACATGCTACTAAAAATATTGCCGCATGTCTAATCGAAAAGGAATAAAAGAATTATGATTAGAAAAAAAACATTAACCATAAGGATTTAAAATAGACTAAATCAGGGATACAAGGCCTGATAACAATTATTAATGCATAATTAAGTTGAACAAGACTTAATTAGTACTTAGAAAGGTCATTAACATTATGTATTTTTAACCAACTTTCCATAGACCTAATAATTTATTGGAATGGCAATTAGCACTAGCAAACATTGCATGATTTGCTTGTAGACCTAATTGGGGTACTAAAGCCCGACTAAAACTGCTAACAAATCAATTATTTTTAACTTGATTTCAGAGAAACCAAACAAATATTCAAGCTAAGTGTTGAAAGAGAAAGTTGATGAAAACAACCAAAACACTCCACCATCATAAAGAATGAATGTAAATGGAAACAAAGCAATAAAATGGAAAATGTCCACCAAATCATTTTTGAATGATGCACAATAGCTTACCTACCCTGGATACTCTTACATCAAGAACCCACGATAATGATAAGGAACATGAGCTCCATCTCATGAACTTACTATGAGCTACTCAATAACCTTTCCATGTTTGGCAACTTTAGATGCATTCATCCAAGTCATGTCTTCATCTGCCATGTCCTTCCACTTGACCAAGTACTTGTACTAATCGTGCCCATATGCCTTTTTTCCAACCCAAATATCCTAAATGGTTTCCATATGATCTTTATCCACTCATGGAAATTGCTCTCTCCAATCCTCAACTTAAAAATTGATGTTGTCAATAGTATCTCCATCAAAATATAGGTACAAATATGCCACATGAAAGATAGGTAAAATAACTAGTTTGTCTAACAACTCAATCTCATACACATTGATTGAGAACACAATCAAAATATTTCAAGGCCAAATATTTTTCCACTTAAGTTCATTTTCCTCACCTTTTATAAACCCCTCCTTGTGAAAATATGCCAACACCAAGTCCCCAACTTCAAAATCCACTTCTCTACTTTGCATATTAGCATGTTTCTTGTATTTTCTAACACACTCTCTAAGTATTCTATTTACTTCTTGATTCACATCATGCATATCTTCCACGTAATCTTCACCTTGTACACTTATTCTCATCTCATTTGGTCTCCTTAATTCACATATGCCTCTAGCACTACTCCCATACACTATTTTAAAATGACTACTTCTTTTACTTCACTTAACTAAATCATTGTAATAAAAATCAACTTATGCCATCATCAAATCCTATTTTTTTGAATTGTTACCAACCACACATATCAATATATTACTAAAGAGATGATTTACCACCTTTGACTCTTCATATATATGATGGTGATAGTTATAATTGAAGTCTAATAATGTGCCCAACTTCTTCCTTAGCATCATCTAAATGTGTCCAAAACTATTCTAATGTAATTCATCCAATCTAAAAAAATATTGAAATAACATATATTCAATATGTGTGGCATCACTAATCTTGTTGTATGATATAAAGTGAGATATATTCAAAAATATGTCCACAAATAAAATATGGAATCATTACCTCGTTGTGTTCTCATCAAACTAAGAATAAAATCCATGCTTAATGCATTCCATGGTCTATTCAGAATGTGCAATGGCTGATAGAAACCAACATTCTAAATTTTCACTTTCGAATTTTGGAAAACTCTACATTATTTCATAAACTTATTCATGTCTATATATAACTATGGCCAATAGTATTTTTTACTCAACTAAACCAAAGTCTTGTCATATCCAAAATGACCAAAAAGTCTTCCATTATGTGTTTATTTCAATAGGTTGTCTCTAATGGAACCTTGAGGTAGACAAAACTATTCCTCTAAATACCAGTCCATTTTTATGATGTACTCTAATTATAGAGTTTTTAGCATCATTTATATTCTCACACATTATCCATCCATCTATGAAATCCAACTCATCATCATATAGCTACTTCATGGATTCAAATATAATGAATTCCACCTTCATCTCATTCACTACAAGAGTTTTCATACTCAAAACATCTACTGAATTATTTAAATTTTCAATAAAAATGTTTCAATATAAAATCATTTATTTGAATAAATTGTTCCCATTTCATATGTCATTTATTTAGCTTACCTTTGTTTTTTATGAAATTTAAAACATGATTTTATGTGTACAAAACAAGCTCCATTGACAACAAGTAAAGACACAACCTTATTTAGAGATTACACTATTGCATATAATTTTTGGTTATATATTGAATACTTAATCTTAGCATCATTCAACTTATGGTTGAAATAGGTATTGGGAGTACCCTATGGACTCCACTCCACTCCTATGGTTTTCCCACTTACATCATAATCAACTTGAGACACTTTTCCAAATTCTATAAATGATAAAATTAACTGTTCTATCACATTTCTCTTCAAACATTTAAAGTGTCTCTCTACTACAGCAATCTACTTAAACTTATTCTCATCTCCCTTCATAGTATATGTAATGGGTGAACATATGTCACTAAAATTTATTATATAAATTTATGTAGAAACTTTCTAACTCATGGAAACTACTAGATTCAAATTTATTCTTTCATGAAGGTCAATCAAAAATTTCTCTTATTAGATAGGGTTCCATCTTCAACACATCCCTTGAGATTACAAATCCCAAATATAACAGTTAATCTTACCTTAAACTCCACTTATTTAAATTTAATATCAATTGAACATCTTTCATCTTATCTAAAACTAACATAAAATGCTTTAAATACTCCTCCTTATAATGACTAAAAATCATAATGTCATCCAAATAAAATTTTATCTATAAAATGATTCAACACTTTATTCATGACTCTCTTAAACACACTTGAAGTGTTTCACAAACCGAATGTCATGACCAACCACTCATACAACCTATCATTCATTTTAAATTTATATTTCAACTCATCACCTTATCTTATAGTGATTTTATGATACCTACTATTTAGATCTATATTAATGAAATACCTTGCTCCACTTAAATAGTCCATTAAGTCATCCATTCCTGGAAATGGAAAATTTTACTTAATGGTGATATAATTTATTACATGTTAATCCATATACTTTCCCCACTCTCTACCTTTATTCACTTCCATCACACTTAGAATTACATAAGTTATAGACTCTAATTAATTAAACCCTTACTCAACAACTCCTACATCTATTTCTTTAGCTCTTCATTATCCATCAAAGTAAACTTTCAGGTTACTTTATTAGGCAAACTCACTCCTATGAATAAATCCATAAGATGACTAATTTATATTATAGGTGGTAGGCAATCCATAAACTCACTTTTCATAATATCAACATAATCCTTCAACATATTTTTAATTTTTAAGGAAAATAACTCACAATAGTGGCTGTCACAACTTTAAAAATCTTATAAAGTAATGCAAAACATATTTATTCCTCTTTAACCACCTTTAGAAACTCTTTACCAGATACCAACGTCACTTTTAAATTTCTATCCCACTCATCTAATTTATATTTTAATGGAATCAATGTGAATTTATTTACATCCTCCATACTAGTTTAGGTATTTTCTCTTCCATCATGCATGGATATTATATAAAACATCCACGGCCTTCCCAACACCACAAAACACATGTTCATGGGTATGATACCACACAAAGATTCATACTTTTATGAACCAATCTGTAAATTCACCTCAATCTACTCACTTAATAGTACCTAATGCGTTTTGAGCAATGAATAAACCTTGTATGGTGTATGATGTGTCAATAATTCTATCCTAAGTTGTTCTACCATTTTTTGAGAAAATATGTTACATCTACAACCACTATCAATCATAACTATAGAACACTTACTTATAGATTAGAAAATAGTCTAGAATACACTATTATATTATGTTGGTTTATCCACCTCCTTGATCAGTTTCAACATCATTCTTTTCATCTGCATAACCTTTCCTTGTTCTGGCTCTTCTATGTGATTCAGAGACCTACCACTCCTCATTTCAAAAAGCTATATAATTTATACTTTCATCTCTCTTACCATTATTATGAATTCTTTTTGGACAAATTTTCTCCTTATGAGTAGCATACTTATTACACCCAATAGACTTACCTTGAAAACATTCACCTCTACAACATCCATAGAATCCTATTTCTCTATAAGACTATGCTCCAATTATTCCCAAATTATATTTTCATGAACCATTTGCCTCTCTATCATTATTTTGTTAACATATATCATTGTTGTTATGTCCTCATCCTCTCAAATAATTTCCTCTACCTCTATAGTTTAATCACTAATTTATAAAAAAACTTATCTTCCACCTTTAACACACATTTATAGGCTTCCTCTATAGTTTTCAAGCTCAAAAAAAGTTTTTCATGTTGTATATAAAAACATAATCCATTAACATACCTTGAAAAAATTTATATATTTTATTCATCATGTCTAACTCTTATCGCAAGTCTAAAATATTCCTTTGTGTATTATTTAACGCTCTTATCATTTTGACTCAAATTTTTAATCTTTCTAAACAATATAGATTAATAGTCCAATGATAAAAATTTAGCCTCCAAGTTCGGTACCATTTTATCGTATTATATTATTTTGTCCTTATTTTTACTCTATCTCTCAAGATACATGTTATAAAACTATAAAATGAAATGAATATTCAACTTCATGTAAATTAATTTTACCTTTTTGTGTTCTTCCCTAAACTCATAAAAAATTATTTTTCCATTTTAGCTATCCAGTCCACAAGCTCTTTGGGATTCAAAATACCATTATAATATGATGTGTCTAGTTTCAAATCATTAATAATCCTTGCCAAAACTATTATAAATATAATCTAAACCTGATTTTATATTTTCTAATCCACTATCTTGAGCTCCTTATTCTTCATCCTCATTCACATCACCACTATGAGCTACTCTCCTTCTCACCTATCTATATTTCCACTCTTTGCATAATGTTTCCTCTGTGTTCCATCACCCCCATGATATAAAAAAATATATTTAACATATTTAAAATAGATTCTTCTTTAGTCTTCCCTATTAACACTCTCCAAACAAACAAAATGTAGCTCTAAAACTGGTTGGTGCACATGCAAAATTAGGATCCAATTAAGGAAAATTGGTTATTCTATGATACTTAGTTTACACAAACAAATAAATACATTATTACTAAATTGAAAAAAAAATATAACTCAACACATGAATTCATTTCCTAAAATCATCCTGAAGAAAATAATAAAAACAATGAAAGTTTGTAATTGTGGGTTTCAAATATAAAATTTGACTATATAACACTTCACTAATTTCAAGATAGAGAAGAAAATTACAATACCAATTCTCAATAAAAACATCCAGTGGAATCATCTGAATTTAACTACCATTTTACCATTTAAGGTGGGAATGGCCTTACCCATCATCTTCCCCAGGTATTTCTTTCCCTCCCAAGGCATTTCTAGTTGTAATGTAGGCCAAAATAGATTGAAATAAAAACAAGATCATGCCTTAAAACTTGATGTAGACCTAAAGATTTTTTTGAAACATTTGTAAGTTTATAAAAATAAACATTATGAGTTTCAAATAAAGACAATCTTATTAAAATATTTTAAGTGTTTTAAATAAATAATTACTGAAGTGGTCTCTCAACTTTGTATTAACACTATGTGAAATGTCAAACTTTTCATAATTTATTTGGGTTTCTAATACTAACAAACACATAGAACCTAGTTGATAATATACCTTACTTAGTCATAGTTGTAATCCTTTTATAACACCACATGCTCTATGTGATTCGCCCAAGACTTAGTTGGATTTGATTTTCCTGATAACACAAAAAAAATAGGTAGAACTTAAAATTTTTATGATCAATTTTCTATTCCCACTTATCATTATTTGGGTTTGGAATTCTCAACAAACTTATGTATTCTAATGCATTACCACATGACCTAGTCACCACATGATGTCTAATAAACACTATGCTCCTCAAATCATTCATAGATAGTTCTAATAGGTCTTTTTATTCCAATTAGTATTACATGCTACCAAAAATATTGATGCAGACCTTGTTACAATAATTCTTATTAGTGGTCATAAATCACAAATATTTTGATATATTAAATTAGGGATGCAATGCCCAATTAAAACTATTAAATCATTAGTGAGTTTAAAAATACTTAATTAGCACTTAGAAAGATGACTAGCATTAATTATTTGTAACCAAATTTCCATAAACATAATGGGTGATTGGAATACTGATTAGAACTAAAAACTTCGCATCAGATTCTTGTAGAGCTAATTGGGGTCTTAAATCCTATTATAATTATTGAAAAACTAAAACCAAATCAAATTTTGGTATAACCCAATTTCACAGTAGCCAAGAAAATATTAGAGCTAAGCATTGGAAGACAAATTTTATGGAAACAATTAGAAAACTCCACCTATGTGGAGAACAAAAAAAAATAGAAACACAAAAAATTATCCAACACTTAATTTTTAGTTGATGCATGATATCCTGTCTATCATGGATGCTCCTGCATCAAACACCCAAGGCAAAAAAAATGACCATGATCTCCCACTCTAGAACTTGTTTTGAGCTACTCAATGGTCTTTCCATGGTTGGAAACATCATATGCATTAATCCAAGTTGAGTCTTCAACTTACATGTTCTTCCTGACCAAGTACTTCCATTACTAGTGGCCTCATGTATTATTAACAACATAAATGTACATAATGGATTCCATATTCTATTTAGACACTTTAGAAACTGATCTATCTAATCCTCAACTTAAAAATCCATGTTTCTCATAGTCTTTCCCTTACCATATGGGTATAAATATGATAGATGGAAGAGAGGTGGAATACCTACATTATTTGCAAACTCAATCTCATATGCCTTAGCTGAGGACTTACTAAAATTCTTGCAAGGCCCAATATTATTCCACTTAGGTTTATTTTTATCACCTTTCGAAAACCTCTCCTTGTGTAAGTTTTGTAACACCAAGTCCCCAATTTCAAAATTCACTTGTATTCTTTCCATACCAATGTGATTATTTTATTTCAAAACACTCTCTTCAAGTATTCTCTTTAATTATTAATGCATGTCATGAATATATTGAACTTACTCTTCAACTTATATGTTTACTATGATCATCTCTTTTATACTTCTTAAATCACATATGCCTCTAGAGTTAATCCCATAAATTGTGTGAGAGGTAGTCATTTACATACTTTGGTTGACTGAATCATTATAAGCAAAATTAGCTTATACCAACATCAAATACCACTATTTGGGATTATCACCAACCAACCATCTCAATAGATTACAAATACTTAGATTCAACACCTCTATCTATCCATTTTTCTAAGGGTGATAGGATGAACTAAAGTATAATTAGTTGCCAAAATTATTCCATAGTGTCCTTCAGAAGTGTAAAAAAAAAATCTGAGGTAATATTTACAATCTAAAAAAATATTGAAAGAACATATTTGTAATGTGGGTAACCACTAGTCTTCTTGCATGTTATAAAGTGAGCGATCTTAAAAAATCTATCCATAATGAAAAAAATGTAATTATTACCTTATTTTTTCCTTGGAAAACCAAGAACTAAATACATGATCAACACATCCCATGGTATATACAAAATGGGTAGTGATTGATGCAAACCAACATTTTGAATATTTCCTTCTGAATGTTAGAAAACTCTACATTATTTCAAAAAATTCTACATATCATTAACCAATTGTGGTCAATTGTATATTTCACTAAACCACACCAATATCTTTTCATATCCAAAATTACTATCAAGTCCTCATCTCTATTTTTATTTCAATAGGTTTTCTCTCATGAAACCTTATATTGTAGTAATCCAAGATCTCGAACTATCCATAAATGAATGAATCCTTAGAGGTGGGTGATATTAAAAATTATAAATAAAAAAGGATGAATGCATTAGATGAGATTACAAGTTATAGATTATAAATACCATGATTTATATATTAAGGAGAGATAGAACACGACCCCACAATCATATGAAAGTGGGTCTGTCTTCCTTTAAGACCTAAGTAAGATTACTAGAATAGTTATGTACTAAAACCAAAGCATAAAAAACTACACTAACACCTTATAATATGCACAACTTTCATATTTTGAAAAACAATCCATTTTGTATCATGTACCCAAACCATATATTTATGTTTGCATCAGTTGGGTTCATGCATACTATCCATACATCTCATAAAACCAATTCTTCTTCATAAAACTCTTTCATGGATTCATATCCAATGAACTCTAACTTAATCTCATTCACAACTAAATGTCACATGCTCAAGGTATCCTCTAACTTATTAGACTTTCCACTACAATGTCTCAAAATAAAAAAATATATTTGAATAAATTACACCCATTTAATATGTCACTTATTTATCTTACCTTATTTTTTTATGAAATTCAAAGTATGATTATTTTTTTACAAAATTATCTCCTTAAAAAACATTAATGTCTCCACTTATTAAGAGTTTGCATCATTGCATGGATTTCTTGGTCATAGACTAAGTACTTATTCTTAAGACGATTCACCTTCTCATTAAAATAGGTAATGGGCTTACCATCTTAACTCAACACTACACCTACAAATATTTATCTTGCATCATACTAAGATTGAAACACTTTTCCAAAGTCTAGTAAGTCTAATAATGTTTGTTTTATTATTTTACTCTTTAAAAAATTAAATCTACTCTATGTTGAAATAGTCCACTAAAACTTATTCTTATCTCCTTTCATAGTCTCTCTAATAAGTTCACATGTGCCACCAAAATTTTTGTTAAACATTTTATATAAACTCACTAGCACATGGTAACTCATTGCCTCAAACATACTCTTTGGCAAAGGCCAATCAATAATTTACCTCACCTTCTTGGGGTCCATCTTCAACCCATATCTTGAGATTTAAAATGTAGAATATATAACCTACTTTTACATAAATATTCACCTATTCATGTTTATTAGTAATTTTCCTTTCTTAAACTTATCCAAAACTAACTTGAAATTCTTCAAATGATATACCTTAGAATGACTAAAATTCATAATGCCATCCAAATAAAATATTAATAATTTAATTATGAAAGGCTTCAACGCTTCCTTCCTAGGTCTCGTTAATGTACATGAAGCTTTTGACAAACTGAATGGCATGAACATCTACTCATATAAGTTGTAATTCATATTGAATGGGATATTCCACTCATCACCTTATCTTATTAGGACTTAACTATACCCACTCTTCAAATCTATCTTCCAATAAAATAGTACATTAAGTCATTAATTCTTAGAAATGAAAACATGCACTTAATGGCCAACTTGTTTATTGCACATGAATCTATACACATTTTTCACTCTTCACCTTTATTTGATGCCAACATATATAAAATTGCATATATGATTAGAATATAATGGATTAAACCCTTCCCCAATGTCTCCTTCACCTATTTCCTTATCTTGTTCTCCATCATAATTAACCTATAATATATGTTTTAATGAAAACTCACACCTGACATTAAACTGATATCATGATGAAAACCTTCTACAGGTGGTATTCCATTTGAAAAATCACTTGTTATAATATCAACATATTCCTTAAATATGTTATGAATTTATATAGTAAAATAACTCACCATAGTGTCTTTCACAACTTGCATAGGCCTAAAAATTATTCTAAAACATATTTATTCCTCTTACTCCACCTTTAAAAACACTATATCAGATATTAAAAACACTTTGGAACTAATGTCCATCTCATCTTATTTATCCTTAAAAGACTCAATGAGAATATCTTTCCATCCTTCATAATTGTGTAGGTGTTTTCTCTTTTATCATGCATGGTTCTCCTATCAAATTATCATGGCCTTGTTAGCAACACATGACACACATCCATGGACCTGATATCACAAAAAACATCATCATTGTATGCAACAATATAAAAATTCATTACACACTACTCATTCACTAGTACTAAATGTCATTTATTTAACCAAGAAACCTTATATATTATAATATGTGCTAATCATTTAAACCCAAAATTTAATACCAATTCGTGACAAATTGGGTTATCCATGCTACCAATATCAATTGTAACTCTACAACACTTACCTCCATAATTGTAAATAGTTTGGAATAAAATATTTCATTATGTTGGTTCATTTCCTTTCTTGGTTTGTTTCAACAACAAAATTTTCATCAACAGAGCCTATCTTTGTTCTAGCTCTTTCATATGATTTGAATACCCAACACTTTCCTCATATCCAAAATCTATACAAGTTTTCCCTTTAACTCTATTGACATTATTTTGAATATTTTATAGACATTATTTCTCCTTATAACCATCATAATTATTACATCCAAAACACATACCTTGAAAACCTCTACCTCTAAATTATCCATACAAGCCTCTTCCTATAGAAGAGTATACTCCTCTCTTTCCTAAATTATTATTGTGTGAACTTCTTGCCTCTCTGAAATTATTTGTTGACTTTTATCACCATTGTTTTGTCCTTTTCATCTATAAAACTTTTCACTACCTCTAGATTTTGTTTGATACTTCCTCTATCAATTCACATTGATAGACATCATCTAAGATTATCTTATTCAAGAAGTGTATTTCATGTTGTATATCATAACAAAGTCCATTAACATACCTTGGAATTTTTTTTGGATCTTCTTTTGCATGTCCAAATCTTATGGTGAGTGTATAAAACTTTTCAATGTAATATTTGACACTCATCTCTTTTTGTCTAAAATCTGACATCTTTCTAAATAATCTCAATCCATATTCTAAGGGGAATTTTTTTTTCTTCAATTTCAATACCATTCTACCCCAAGATATTATTTTCTAATTATTTTTCATTTATCCTTTAGTCTACATTTGATGTCATCATAAATAGGTATGATGTTTCAAATTAGTGCACATGTATTTTATAATTTTGTGTTCCTCCAGAAAAAACATAATCATAATATTTTTCCATTTCAATTATATTTCAACCTAATATATTTAGATAATTATTAATATTAATTTATCACATCATGACCATGATCCACTCTACTTTGATCTAATTCCTTTTCATCCAACATTTCCTGCATAAATCTTATCATCTCATCCAAATTTAAAAATTGAGGTCCTCCTAATATTTACCCTATCCATACCATGTTTCCTATATTTTCCACCACTACCATGATAAAAACTTATCTTAAACTATTTATAATAGACTTTTTGTAGTATTATTTATGCATAATCTCCAAACAATAAAAACACAAATCTAATACAAATTGGTGCACACACCAAATAGACATACAAGTAAGGATAATCATTTAGCATGCAATGCTGAGTTTAGGAAAACACATCCATACATGAGAACCAAATTTAAAAAATGAATAGATCATCACACAAATCTATTCTTTTTATTCATCATGAAGGAAATAAGTAAAATCAATTCAAGTTTGTAATGGCAAGTAACAAATACAAATTTTGGCATTATAACACTTCACCAATTTCAAGAGGGAAAATAAAATTTACAACACAAGTTCTCAATAAAATATCAAGTGAAAGAATCTTGATAAAAGTTCCATTTTACCATTTAATTTGGGAATAGTCTAACCCATCATCTTATTATAAATATTCCTAGGTTAATGTTAGTGTGTACATTGTATTTATAGAGAGTTATTTCAACAACTCTTAGTAATAGAATTTATTACAAGATTTATGGGATATGAATCCTTATTTCAAGGAAATTATATGCTTATATATAAATTTAAGCGATGTTGTTTAATAATAATAAATAATTATTATTATGTGTTTCTAAATCTTGTGTTATCATCATTTAGTACTAGAACAAGGCATTTAGATGAAAACGTAAGAAGTTTTCATATGTCCCTGACTATGAATCTTTCTATCAAAGTCCATAGTAGAAGTGTAGTGGATATAATGCATCAGTGATGAACTTCATCATCTCACTTATATATATATATATATATATATATATATATATATGTATATATATATATATATATGTATATATATATATATATATGTATATATATATATGTATATATATATATATATATGTATATATATATATATATGTATATATATATATATGTATATATATATATATATGTATATATATATATATATGTATGTATATATATATATATGTATATATATATATATGTATATATATATATACATATATATATATGTATATACATATATATATATATATGTATATACATATATATGTATGTATATATATATATGTATGTATATATATATATGTATATATATATATATATATGTATATATATATATGTATATATATATATATATGTATATATATATATGTATATATATATATGTATATATATATATGTATATATATATATGTATATATATATATGTATATATATATATGTATATATATATATGTATATATATATATGTATATATATATATATATATATGTATATATATATGTATATATATATGTATATATATATGTATATATATATATATATATATGTATATATATATATATATATATATATATATATATATATATATATATATATATATATATATGTGTATATATGTATATATATATATATATAGATTGATATGTGAATTGTTATGTTGTGCATTATCTTCCACTTGTGTGATGTTGAATCCAATCTAATCGAGCTCTGACTCTCATCAGTTTGTTTTGTTTTATTTATATTATATTAGGTATATCATTTACCATCTATTATCTACATTCTTAGTGTCTATGGCATCCAATGATATTCTCCACAAGATTATATTTATACCTATTTATCTATTGGTATCATCATGCAAGTTCAATTTGTAATCCACTAGTTAGAACTTCTTATTGGTGTTCCTTTATGTGCCCATTCTCTCAATATTATGGCTCCACATCCACATCCATATAAATATTTAAGACTAAAAACATATCCATTTATGTAGTATCGTGTATAATACCCTAATTTAATTTATGAAAATATTTTTTTTATTAAAAAAGGTCAAAGTTTTAATTAATTTATTATTTTTAGCTGGTAAAGTCAATACTAAAATTTTCTTGGTTTTGTGTTAAGAATCTTACATAAAAGTTGTCATTTTTCTTTGTCATTTGGTGGTGGATTCAAATACATAGATTTTAAGTGTTTATATATGTGTCAAATTCAAATTAAGTTGATTTTTAATAAGTATTGAGTTGAGTCTATGTATTGAGTTACTACTATAATCAATTTATATCTATTTAGATTAATCAATTATTTGATCAATACTATTATTTTAAATATATAAGTTTTTTAAGTTTCTTGCTTGTATGTTATGTTTTCAAAAGAGTCTTTTTATGTTCATTAGAGTCAAAATTCAAACAATTAAATTGGACACAATATTATAATAAAAATAATTCACATATTTCAACTAAATGAATTATCACTTTTACGTGATGTCTGAATTATGGAGAAGATTTATACTCTAAAATTTCATTCATATGAGCCTCAATCCATCATCGGATGAGTAAGAATCAACATGAAAGATGTTAAAGCCAATGGAGGAAGGAGGTTACTAGACCCTCTCATCAGTCGCCAATGATAAGGCCCATGTGATGTGGTGACGTTTATTATTTTAGTTATGTGTTTTATTTTAGTTGTGTATGAATAAAAATAGAGGCAATATTCATTTTCACATTTTTAATAATTTATTTGAAAATTACTTTTTATTCTCCTTAAATGAGTTATAGTGAAGAGGGATAAAATAATACTACAACATCATGATAGATATGGTTTTTGGTTAATCATTCAGAAAACCATCATTGTGGTTATTGGTTAACCACTTTTAAAACCATCATGTTGTGGTTATTGGTAAACCACTTGTAAAACCATTATTTATGTTGTTGGCTATCTTATAAAATAAACCATCTAGATCATGACCTTGTAAAAGTGGTAGTTCTAGTAAATATTGATGTTCTTCCCATGTTCATACTAAGGATGGGAATGCTAAAAATATTCCTAGGTTTAGTGTTATTTTATACATTGTACATATGGAGAGTTGTTTCAGCAATTCTTGGTAACAGTATTTGTTTCATGATTTGCGGGATATGACTCCTTATTTTAAGGAAATCATATGCCTATATATTTTTAAGCAATGACGTTGAATAATATTGAAGCATTATTATTCTATGTATCCAACTCCTATTTTATTATCACATCTTTCCTAGATGGATATTCACTTCCCATGGAATTTCCACTTCTAACATAGGCCAAAATGACTTGGAATAAAATAGAGATCACACTCTAGAAATTCAACTAGACATAGTTGGTATTTTGAAACATTTATAAACTTATTAAAAAAACTATATGAATTTCATACCTGGGAAGGATTATTAATTTTTTTTTTTAGAGTTTTAAATAAACATAGACTTAATCAAACTTTTAACCATGAATTATAATTGTGTGTAATTTCAAATATTTCCCAACCTATTCAGGTTTCTAATACTCATTTACACAATAAACAAATATGAAGACTTACCTTACCTAGTAGTGCGTTGAAATCCTTACATAACACTACATGTTCCACTTGATTCACCAAATACTTAATTAAGTTTATTTTTTTGGATAACACACAATAAACAATGTAAAATTTTCATAGTTTCAATTAGTTTTATAGTCTTTTATATCATTGAAGCATTCCAACATGAACCACCTTACTTAGTTGATCTTGGAATCCCATACAACACTACTCATTCCCAACACATTGCCACACAACCTAATTAACACATGAAATATGATTAACATTATGCCCTTTGAATAATTCATATTTACCTATAGTTGATATTTTTTTTGATTATCTCTATATGATACCAAAAGTATTGACATATATATAATCATCTAAATAAGTGTGATTAGCAAAGGAATAAATCAAAACTGTCTTAATAGACAAAATTATATATACACACTTGATTATAACTTTCAATGCATAAGTAGTTTTAACAAGATTTAATCAGTACTTATGAATATGATTATCATTACATATTTAAAACCAACTTCCCATATACTTAATTAGTGATTGAAATGTTGATTAACACTAGAAACATTACATTACGTCCTTGTATACATAATCAAGGTCCCAAATCCCAATTATAACTAATGACAAGTTAAGAAAAATAATGAAATTTGATCTAACATGTTTTTTGATGAATAAATAAAATATTTGAGCTAAATTTTGAAAGTGAAAGTTTATATAAATGATCGAAACACTTTACCAGTCTAGAGAACAAATGAAAACATAAACAAATCAAAACCATGAAAAATAACAAACACATTTTATTGTTGGCACATGATAACTTGTCCACCATGGATGATATGACATTGTCTAAATGTGAAAAAATAGTTATGGTTTCATTTTACTCTCATTTATATTCATTTAAAAAATAAAGAGAGCTGAAACAAGTTTTTGGATGAAAAGTAATGATCTCTGCAAGATATTTGTTTGCATCATTTTACTCTAGTTGAAAACTACTCACCTCCCATCACTTACATGATTATAATCTTGTCATTTCTCATTGTTAATACTCTTTAGATCTAATTATAAAATCCAAGTGGTTTCTTCATATTTTAGTCCTTCCCACTATACCAAATACATTTTCTAGCTTCTTTATCTTGTGTTCACTCTCTTTCTATCCAAAACCTATGTTATATTTTCTTCCATTTTCCTTAGTATCTATTAATTCTAATCCATTTTTTAATATTATTCACTTAATAATCCTATAATTTAAAATAATATAAATATATAATAATAAATATTAGATAAATATAAGTGTTGTGGTAAACTAACCTCATAAGCATTTCCATTGATTTTTCACAATTCTACAAGGACCAATCTTATTGTACCTCACCTTGTTGTATGTTATTTTAAAACATGTTTATTTTATAAAATATACCTTAAAAAATATCCTTATTCAAATACCTTATTCCATCTTGTTATGTATGCAATTGATTTATACTTTTCATTACTTTCATGTAGCTCTCCTATTACATCATCTATTAATTGTTGTATGTAATCGAAAAATTATTTTAGATCGTCACTAATGCATTTTGAAATTTTTATCTACAAAAAATTGAAAAAACACTCATGTTTTACATCATAAAGAATTTGAAATATCAATTTCCTATTGATATGTTCAAAAAACTATTAAATACAAAATCAGCCTATGGTATATCCAAGTAAAATTGTTTGGCCTTCTGTCCAACTATACATCTCAAAAAATTTATCAAGATCGAATATATTACTTTCTTAATCCATATTTTTGTGGGGGTATGCAATACTAATTTTTAGTTTAGTTCCTAGATTAATCTATAGATTCTAAAAAAATATGGATTATAAATTTTATGTCCCTATCTGAAGTAATGGTTTTTGAAAGACCTTGAAATCTCACCATATATTTTAAAAAATAGATCCGATAATTTAGTGACATAATTGTTTTTATTACATGAAAACAAATTAACTATCTTTAAAAATATGTATACAAAAACTAAAATTGAATCAATACCTCCCTAGATGTTTTTATCACCAATATAAAATCCATAATAAAATGTGTCCATGTTCATCTCAAAATTGGTAATGGAATGTATAGCCCTGCATGTTTTTCATGGCCTTTAGCCACTTTACATATCTTTCATATTGAAACATAATTTTATACATGGCTCTTAATATTTGGCCAAAAAGACTTTTATTCCACCAAATCCATCATCTTATTCTTACCAAAGTGTCCACCTAAACCACCACTATGTAGATCCCTTATAACATTGTCTCTCATAGACCCAACTAGAATACATAATTATTTTCCATTGAAGAGATAAACATCTTGCATAAGTCAATCATCATGAAAAGTAATTTTCTTACGTGTTAATGGATTTTTGCATTGTTCAACTATATTCCAAAAGTATTGATCAAAATTATATAATTATTTAACAACTTTAAATCCAACTACTTCACTCACTATAATAATTTAAAATTCCACTCATCTTCTCAAATAATTAACTACCTGATTCCACTTTACTAATTTAATCTTCACACCAAAACAATATCTCTGCAAGGACACCCAATTTATATGTCTATTTTTTAAACTCTTTTGAGTGTTCACATACTTCAATTATTCATGGTTTGTAACAAGGATAAACTACTTAGGCACTAGATAATGTCTCTAGTGTATTAATTCTTGTACATTGGCATAAAATTTAACATCATGTATATATTACCTATTTATTACCTCATTCAAATTATTGTTAAAATCTATTATAGGACCTCCTTTATTGACATAACATAAAAATAATACTCACATTTGAAGCATCAAAATCTACATCAAACAATTTTTTAAAATTTAGTAATGCTAAGACTATTTTTTCATTTACATTCTTATTTGAGAATTGGAAGGTTTTTGTTACTAACCTTGTCCACACTAACTATCTTCCCTCATGTAATATGTTATTGGTGCAATATTATTATTATTATTATTATTATTATTATTATTATTATTATTATTATTATTATTATTATTATTATTATTATTATTATTATTATTATTAGACTTGATAAACTATGGAATCTTCTTGCTTATGATATGATTCTCTGAATAGGTTACTTAGCAATTGAATTTTCATTTTCTTCATCCATTCTTACATCATCTTCTGAAACTATAAATCTAAAAACACCAAGCTATTATACATAAACTTTAATTTTTTCAGATTTACATAGATATTTTCCTTTCTCAACAACTCTAATACCATTCTAAAATGATTTAGGTGTTGTTCTTTAATATTACTAAATTTAAAAATATTATCAAATAAAACCACCAAAAATTTACCAATTTAATCTTGTACTAATATTTTCATCATCATCATAAATGCATTGGGTACATTGGACAATCTAAATATCATCACCATTAAATTATATAAGCCATCCCTAGTCTTGAATATTATTTTTTATTTATCTCCTTCATGAATATGGATATGATAATATCCACTCCTTACTAAAGTATTTATATCTTACAATTGCATACATCATATCATCTAAAAAATGTATATGAAATTTGTATTTGATGATAATTTTTTGGATTGTTTTGCTATCAACACACATCCTCCATATTCCATATTTATTTAGAGTTATGAAGGCTAGGGTTGCACATAGACTCATTCTCTCCCTCATAACACATTTTATCACCAAGTTAGTAACTTGTGTATTCAAATATAAATGTTTAATTGTACTCATCCTATAAGTTATTTTATTAGGTAGAGATGATCTTGGAATCAAATCAATATGATGTTAAATGTCCTTCTTGGGGTTTAAATCATTTTCATATTATTTCAGAACTTATATACCTTTTACTACTATTTTTACCACTTTTGTGCCTTATTTATTTTGTATTAAGGCATAACAACAACCTAACATCTTTATGTATTTTATAAATTACCTTTTAGATAATAATATTTCTATTGGTCTTTCATATTTAAGGAAAAATAAAAATACCTTTGAGTCATATTTCCCAAAGGAATACATAAATTATACTACATCATTAATTTCTTTATCTGTCATATTTTCATGGTCTACCTAATAACACATGGCATGCATTCATTGAGATAACATCACACCATATTTCATTCATGTATTTGTTTTTTATAATAAGTTATTAAACATATTTTATCTAATATAACTTCACTCCATTTATTAAACCATGAAATATAGTAAGGATAAGGAGTCTTTTTGAATTTTAAACTTATTTTCTCCACCATTTCTATAAAAACCATATTTTTACTTCTATCACCATGAATAGTTAATTTACATATCCTACCTCCTAACGTACACATTGGTCAAAAATAATTTGTATGCAATAAAAAATCACCACCTTCCTTACTTTGTACCTTTTTATTCCTTTGAACTATCATTGTTCTCCTCATCATGAAATTTTATCCTATATTTGTTAATAATTAATTATTTATTATATTCTTATGTTTTTGCCTCAACCAATATATGTCTTGTTTGATCCTCTTGAATCCTTTATTTTTCATGATAGTGTGGACACTAAAATGATCTATTTCCTTCTTTTCCACATTTTTAATAAACATAAGATGTGTGTCGACCATTCCATCCTTTACCACTATGATAAACTCTACCTATTTGAAATATTCTACCTCTTTGTTGATATAGAAACCCTTGTCTATAATTATTTTATTTTTTCTCCAATAAGATGAATATCTTCTAGTAGGAATAACCCTTCCTCATCCCCTTGGAGATGATTGTCCCATTTTTTCCTCATTTGATCTTATAAAATCCAATATATTATATTTTTATCCTACTTTAAAATAAAATTAGTAAGCCTCTTGATTTTATTTATTATATCTATGCTAAATTATTCATTAATACAAAAACCTAAAAAATACATACCTTGAAGTAACGTGTTATTTTATTAAATCACACTCTACTTCTATAGATAGATTATAAAATTCATATGTATAATACTGTACACTATGATCCTTTCCCTTAATTTTTTAAATATTCTATAAAGGGTTTGTACATAATATATAGGAATAAATTTATGTATTATACTCTTCTCTATATTTCTCCAAGTATTGGTATTTTATTTACGCTTTCATTATCTTTCTTTTTACAGGTGATCGCACCAGATCGTTGAATGAAACTTAAATTTTGTGATTAAAAAATTAATTTATTTTATTCCTTTATAATATCCATTCAATTTTTTTATTAATATTTAACCATTATACAATATCCTATGGTTATAAACTACCTTAGTACATTTAAGCTTCTACATTGGTTCCTTTATTCCTTCTCTCTAAGGCCATACCCATAATTTCTTCAATTAATGGTGTATGTTCTTTCACTTACTCTTCTTGATTATTTTATTCTACCTACATTTCATCTCCCTTTTATATTCATATTTCATTTGTGATAATTAAAGTCAATTCTTTCACTTAACTCTACAACTGTTTCATATTTTTCTTCATTTATGCAATTCATCTTCATCGTATTACCATATTTTACACCTTTTATTCAATAAAAAATTCTCCCATAATATAACTGTAAAAAAAAATACATATTCACAAATATATTACCCCTACTAGTCAAACCCGCTTTGATATCATTTTATAAAATCATGAACTAGCAAAGTAAAATTGTAACATGCATAATTTTGGAACCAAAAATATTTATTGATTATTCATGAACGAATTAAAATAATTAATTAATATTATTTAAATAAATGTAAAATCTAAATTGGATTTGAGATGAAAAATTAATAATTTACTAAAAATGACTCTTAGAGGAAAAACTCTTGCATCTGGTTAGATGAATAAAGCTAGAGTTACTCGATGAGATTAGGATATATCAAGGATTTAGGTCTTACTAATGTTTGGGTATAGTTTGAGTATTTATGGATATAAAATTTAATTCCTAAAGCTAATATCCTATTTTGGATTATTACATAGAATAATGTCTTGACTATTAACAATATTTACAAAATAGCAAACATTCATTTCCTAACAGACGTATTCTATAAAAAAAAGATGTTGAGTCTAATAATCATCTATAGTTTTCCTTCATATTTTATTACACATTTTTGGACATTCGTTTCCACAATTTCAATCTCAGTTGGGTCATGCCCAACTCCTTGCGTGAGATGATACCACAATGGAAACCTCCCTTGAATATGTCATCCTTAGTTTTCATGTGTAATATAGTTTTACCTAGTTTATTTTAGTCTATTTTGAATATGAGAAATTAATGTATTTTTTAGATCATACCCAATGTGAAATTTTCTATTAATTGATTGATTTCTACCATTGTTGGGAATTATTTTTCTTTTGCACCTAAATAAAAATTTCTTATTTTCCAAAATAATTCGTCTATTATTAGAAAATGGCAGATCAATACCTTGAGTAAGGAAGCCAATAAAATTTTTAGGAGTTAGATTAAGTGGATGAATCCTCCACCAAAATAGAATAAACTAAACTTCAATGATGCCTCCAAAGGTAACTTTGATATATCTAGGGTAGGGATAATTATCAAGGATTCTCATGGGAAGATCACTACATTTTATGTTGGCCACATTGAGTTACAAACTTGTCATGTGAAAGGAGATAAGGAAGCATTTTGTGGGATTCCATTGGTGACCTAGTTAAACATTGAGAGGATTGTTGTGGAGGGTGATTTTTTTAACATAATCAACTACTTCAGTAGCGAAACCAATCCATCATGCACCATTCTCCAACTGATTGAATATACCATATGCCTTATCTTTTGATTTAAAGACGTGACCTTATCTCATAACTAAAAATAAGGAAATTAAACATTGGATGGTTTTGCTAAAATGTGAGTCAATATTGATAAATTATATTAATGGGAATTTTCTCAACAAATCCCACCTCATTTACTTTCAATAATTAATAATGATGATGTTATAATAATTGCATAAGTTTAGACATCATACTATTATGACCTTTTTAAAATAATCATCCAAGTTGGAAATAAAACATTAAAAATGATTGCTCATATCATAATAGATCATGGTTGTTTTGTATAGTTGTACTATAATAAAAAAAGGTCATAATATTTTTATATAATATTTTATCTCTCTCTATGCTTGTGTAAGATAGGGTGGCACAATTACTCAAATTATGAGGTTATAGAGTAATAAATGCATATTTATCATTTGTCTTTTCTCTCATCGTTCATCATTCAATGAGAAATAGGTTTTTAGCCTTGAACCAAGTATGGTGGTGATAGGGACTGTAGGGAGCCATTTTATTGCTATAAAGTTAAGAAGGACTACATTATTTGGAAATTATTGCGAAATGGTGATCTCATTAATTTCATACAGAGAATTATAGGGAGGAATTTCACTATCTATAAATATTTTTCTTAGGGGTGGAATGAATTAAAATGTTAGGAAGTGAGGGATCGAGGAGGACATCACTAAGGAACTAATTTTTATGGTCTATGGGATGTCCTGTGATGATGAGAAGATATTTTAAAATAAGATCAGGGAGTACAAGTTCTTTAGGAAATTATTTAGTTATAAAGAGTAAGTTATGGTGGAGGATAAAATATTTCCAAGAATGAATATTCCAATGCCTTAGGTAAGAGTTTGCTTAAAAATAATGAAATACATCCCATTAGAAGATAAATTTAATGTGCCATATTGATCACTTCCTAATCAAGAACCATTTTAAATAGCATAGTCTCAGTACATATCATTTTTCTACTTAATTCACTCGAATACTTGATCCTTTCATTTTGATAAAACCCTAAAAAGGATAGTTTTTATGAGGGTCTAATATATTTATTATTTAATATGTAAAGATACCTGTGGGATATTAATATTTGTAATACTAAAGTGAGTCATGTTTCTGATAAGATGGATGATACTAAGGAGTCTGAAGAGATTGATTCCAAATAGGGTAACTTTAGTGTGGCCAAGGAATATTCTTCTAAGAAATTTAAGTCCCTTAGGATGCTCCATTGGGAAAAAACATATTTATGGGGATATTATTTAAGGGGATGAGTTTGAGTTCAAAATATTATATCTTGACAATAAGCTTGCTAAGCTTGAATATAACACTAACATGAAATTGGTATATTCCAAAGATTTTAAGTTGGAGTTGATTACACTAAATAAAGAGATTATTTTTTTAAGATGAATAATCCCAATACATATCAAGTCATTCATCCTAAGTTTCCACCTCTCAATACTAAGGAAAATAAATAAACCTCTAATGTCAAGAAGGTAATCATTAATATGAGTGTTGACAAATATTCAAAGGGTAAGCGTCAATATGGGATCAATATTGAAGCTTTTGTATCCAAAAATCCTCATCCTTAGAGGTTGATTTGGGAAGTTTTGGCTAAATGGATACATAAAATAAATCCAAGGCAAATCACTTATACCAAATGCAACAGGAAGGGTAAATAGGTCATCACTCCAAATCATGACCCTATGGAAGGAACTGCATTACTCCTCTTATGGAATATTTAGTCTACCATGAATCGTTTGCTTAATCATATGCTAATAATATTTGGTTCCACTGATGTGCTATTATCTATGTTCTTATCTTTGGTGTCTCTCATTTTGATCTTTGATGGATCGATGAGTCTACTTGATTTTAATTTTAATTGTTTCATTTTTGTTTAGGTTACTTTATTCCTATAAAACATATTTATTACCTATCGAATAAATAAATAAAACTAAAAAAATTTCAAAATTTATCTATAGTTAACTAACCCTACTATATTTATAAATTATTTTTAATAACTTTTACATACAAATTGGAATGAGCCTAAAAATATATAATTATCTCCTACACACTTAAGTCAAGCTAATGCATGAACTTAAACTCAAATTTATATCATATTATAAAAAAATATATTATTTTTAAAATTATATAATTATAAAAAACACTAAAATAAAATTTGGAACCTTAAAATGTCACTTATAGTCTCCAAAATGTGTGAAAATCATTTCTAACTAGTTAGAGTGAGTTATGTATGAATTACCCTCTCTAAAACATTCATTCAAAACATAATGAGAGAACAAAGGTTATAACCTTTGAAAGATAAGTGTCTACATCAATATTTATTTTATAGTCATTTGGATACACTCTAATTGTAAAATAAGGAATTGAAATATTCTCATTTACTAATTTCACCATATTGACCATAATGGTCAAGTAAGGAAACAAAACTTAGTTGGATAATCCTAAAGGTGAGAATGTCATCAATATAGATTTGTCTTTGTTTTTTTTAATTATATTATTTTAGTTATAATGTTAGTTATTTAATTATTTTTAATATTTATGAAGGGATAAACTAATGGGTTTAATTTAGTTTAAATCTAGATTCAATTTTATCTTTTAGACACACACACACACACACACACACACACAAAATGCATTCAAATATTTTTTGTTCTCCAGTAATTGATTTTTGCATTTATTAACTAAAAATATGAAAAAAAAATATATTTATCAGTGTTGTGATTGGTTAATATTGTTAACATGTTATTAAAGAAAAACCGTTGTCATATGCATTTCAAAAATGGAAATATCTCTGACAAGTCACTGATGTCATCAACAGTATTAATAGTAACAAATTTGAATCCTTCAATATTATTTTTAATAAACTTTCCTTGCATTTTTACTAGTAACATGGCTAATAATGTGATCACAAGTGTTGTGGGGATCATGTACAAATGGGTGAATTATGGAAAAAGATGGAAGTCTCATCAGTTCATTCTTCAAGATAATATTCTCTCATATTACAAAATCCATGGTCAAGATAATATTGTGGTAAGTCAAGAGATGGAGAAAAGCATTCATGTTATATTCTTAATGTCATAACACATGTACAAGGCACACAAAATATTTGATAGGGATTTCAGCTGTTGGTTGTGCTTTATATCTTATACATAATTGATGGGTCTATATTTGCTACTTTGCTTGATTAGATATCTCTCCTCAATGCTAGTGATGGTTGCTTCTATAGAAATAAATTTCCACTATAAAATTTATATGTATTCATCATTTTAGCCTTAAATTTGGAAAATGTACACTTCCTATTTCAAACCTTAAGATTCAATTGGTTAAGGTTATTATCTATGAAAATTATACATTTCCATCAAAGTAATTGAGTTGCTACAAAATTATTTTAGGTGACGTTTTTTTCACTTAATAATTTAGGGCAAGAAATGGTTAGCCATGAAACTGATGTGAAAATTTTAGTTATAAAAATTGCACTATTTTATTTTATAGTTAATTCCTCAACAATTTATCTCTAATTTTCCTAGACAACATGCATTGTCTAGGCCTGATATTTTAAGTGTTTCATTTTGCATACAAAATATGGTATCTATTGATAGCTGCGATAATGATTTGATTCCATTTGCAAGAGATCATTGACATAATTTTACCATACATGAGAAATGGTAGAATATATAAAGGAGGAAAAAACATCGTAGTCCATAAGATCACAAAGGCATTTTGTCAAATAGTGCATACACCATAAATATTTGTTAATGAAAATTCTTACTGATTTATGGAGCCACCTTAAGCCCAGGTTCTAGTAATGTGCTTCAGTTATGTGATACAAATATGATCAACATATGTGTTGAGAATGAATCTTTGAGTAAGTGAAAGAAGTCAAGGCACACCAAAAATGCATACCATGCTTGGCATGTTTCACTCTCAAGCTAAATTTTTGTATGAACATACTCATGGCTTCTAAGTAAAATACAAATGTGGCATTCAAGTGGCACACTGAAAAATTAAATACCTCAATTACATGTAGGTCTGAATTTATACTATACTACAACATACATATTTAGCATGTTTGAATTATTCTCAGAGATGATTTCCATTTCAATGTACTTAATTATCATGATTTCAAATAAACTAGAGAGGGCATTTTTTTAATGCATTACCTTTCCACATGGATGACTTTTTATATATCATCTCAATTACTTCACTCTATAAATTCTTAAAAAAATCCTATAGTTGATGTCTCTATCTCATTTGGCATATACAAGAAACAACATCCTAGGCTAGATGGTGGAATGTTAGAAATGCTTCCATATTAATTTGTTTGACCTTTTAAATGTTCTTTTTGCTTGAACCAATATAGGATATGTTGCATGCTAGATTATGATATGACAAATGTTGTAATGCAAAGTGTATGTTTTTGAGTTGTTTAAAAATAAATCTCAGTTTTGTAACTTCATACCATGATTTCCAAATCCAATATTATGTCATGTAGTGCTTGCTTCCTATTTTTCAGGGATTAAAATATACACTGCACTATTTTTTCAAGTGTGATTTCTTGTACCTTCTTACTTCAAAAGGTCATTTTAATAGATAATGCTTATTAATTAATATGTAGTATAGGGACATGTTATCATGTATAAACTATGGTCTCACCATTTATATGTCATGAAAATAACTTTTATTTAAATATTATTTTCATTGACACATTTATGGCCAAATTTCAATATTGACAATTTGTATGACCTAAACTTTTATACTGAGTTATTTCATTACTACGGATACTTTATAAAGAGTCTCCAATTACTTTTTGATATAAATTAACATATATTAAAAAATAGGATGACCTTTGAACTTTAAAAAGTGGATCACTTATTCCTCTCATAAAGTAGAGGTGTTAGTAAAAATAATACATTTCAACATCCCCAAAACATTATACTATTTACTCACATGAATAAATTTAGGAATATAGATTTAGACTTATATTTTCTATGATATTATAGACACATATTACAATGCCTACAAATTTAGTACCACTCAAGTTCAAGATAAAGATCTATAATAAAGAGATTGAACCAATGATTGATTGGTATCGGTACCACCATCCATCGATACACCAATTGAAAACCAATTGAGCCATCTAGACCTATATGTAACATTTAGTAATTTAGAATCTAATTCCCACATGAACAAATTTATAACTCCATATTATAAATATATTTGACTAGGCCTATAGTGAAAATATAGATAATAGACTTGTGACTTGAATATCACATTGCCCTAACATATCCCTCCTCAACAATGTCATAACTATTTTTAAGTAATTTTTCTTGATAAAAATGTTGTCTCTATGATCAATACTTAAAACATATTTCAAAACTATTCTAACCTCCCATATGGACTTGGCCCATGGCGCCCTTGTTAAAATAATCTAATTAAAATTTATAAAATGATTAAAATTATGATAATGTTTTCTAATCTTGGCACCAAGATCATATCCATATTTAAAAGGAATATTTTTGTTTATAGAAATAAAATTAGCCAATGAATACCACTAAATAAACACAAATTATTTAAATTGATTATATAATTTATATACTTTGCATTTTTATTTATTATAAATTAATTTTTAATGTTCTTATAAATATTTTATAATTTTTTTATTAGTCAGTTTATGCATTTAGTACGAGTGATGGTCCAATTGATATAAATGAAAATTTGAAATATGATTGTATATATTGATTGAGGATCAAGATGGATGTGTTTTTTATTGTTTAATAGGTGAATGCATGTGGCAAACTATGATTGGGACATTTTAATTTATGACTATATATTTGTTATTTTTATTCTATTAAATATTACATGATTATTGTTTTAATTTTATTATTATTCACTTACAGGTTAATTTATATTATTTTTTTATTACTTAATTTTATATATAATTTTTGCATTCAAATTTATTTATTTTAATAAATAAATATTTTTAATATAAATATATTAAATAAATATATGTAAAATTCGACAAAAAATATTATTCACACAACATTTATATGATCTAAGATTTATAAAATAAATCACCTTGAGATTTATATATCTTTAAATTTTTACATAAATTTATCTACTAAATTTTTGCTGTTTAATTATTAATTTAAAATAACAAAAACATATATTAAAACAAATAAGATCAAATGATATAATATTTAAGTTATTCAAATTTTAATTGAATTTCTTATTCTTGTTCATATTTTGTTTCTTACACATTTTCCTTAGTACATATAATTGCACTTAGAAAATATGTATAATACCTTTGTTTATCATTTATATAAACAACTGGAAAAAATGGGAGTCATATTTTATATAATTATGTTCATTCCAAATTCATTCATAATATATTTAACTTGACAAAATTTTATGTTTTTAAATTTATTATAAAATATGTTTAGTTCAAATATGTCTAACATATTTTAATTCTCAATATTGTCCATATGAATAATAATAAAATATGAAAACTTTAAAAATAATACATATGTTCAAAATTTCTCATTACATTTAAAAAATATTTTAGTTATAATTTAATACAATAAATTATATATAAATTCATGACTTCTACAATTTATTTAATAAGTTAATAATATATCTATTTTTACCTCTATAATAGGTAACTAAATTTTTAAAAATATTATTCGTTGTGGATGTTAAAATGTAATTGAAATCTCCATAAAATTAATCTTTCTTTTATCGAAATCCATCCGCATGCTCATTTAAGAAGAAAATAACAATACAGTTGTTAATGCATCAAAATAATAATTTTTTTAATATAAAAATAAATTTAATTTTAGAAATATCATTCAATATATTCAAAGAACTGTAGAGGAATTAAAAAACACTTTAAAATCTTAAGTGAAAGTAAAATTGATTCCTTAGAAACACATATGATAATTGAAATTTAAATAAAAACAATTAATTTTATTGTACAGAGCAAAAAATAAATTGTTTGAATGGACTTTACACTATGGATAAAATGAAATTTTGTATTATGGATATTCACTATGGTATAACCTTACAATTTCACATCTTTAATACAACAAAGAAGTCAAAATTAATGTGTGACCGAAGAGGGTGGATTGAAATTAAAAAAAATATGTGTTTTAAGTTATTCATTTATAATAATATCTATTCATAAAATTATATTATTAAAAAATATATATGATATAATAATATTTGCCATGTTTTAATTGGTTATTGTTTTTTTTTATTGAATTATATTTTTTATTGATAAACAAAGGTTTTAATTATATTTTTAATAAAATTTAATTTGGTATAATAATTTAACATTAGATTTTATTTTTTTACAATTTTTTAAGTGGCAGTTCAATAGACATGAAATTTAAAGATAGAGGTAAAATTAAATACACTCACTAAATTAACTCTCACCCCCACCACTTAAATATTATTGTAAAATAATAATAATAATAATAATAATAATAATTATTATTATTATTATTATTATTATTATTATTATTATTATTATTATTATTATTATTATTATTATTATCATCACAATCACATATTAATTATATTTAATATGAACATTAATATATAATATATTAATTACTTAGTAATAAATTATTATTTTATGTAATATAAAATAAATTTAATTAATATACTTCTATTTTAAAAAATAATAGGGTAAAATTAAAATCATATTAAAGTTACATTTTAAGTCAAACATAGTATCTAACATAATGTCGCTTTAAGTCCTACCTATTGATATACTTATAATTATACACAATATCACATATAAATTCACTTGAAGGTCATTCATTATTTTTAATATATTGTCACTTCGTGATGAAATGCTTCTTTAATTTCAGTTATTAACATCACTCGAATGTCTCAATATAATATCACCTGAGTGTCACTTAGTAATGTTATTTATGTAACCTTAGGAAGTAATATAAAATTGAAGCTAATATCACATGTCGTCTAAACTCAGGATGCTCGTGTTCCTCGTCCAAACGGCACATAACATGCACATACGGATCTGCTTGGGGCTTCCACAATCAATCCCTCGCTGCTGCCAATAGCCCCCAACCACTACCAAAAACATGAATCTGCTCCGTCCATTGGAAAAAAGACTCCGGTAACTTGCAGATGGGATGTTAAGGCAATGAAGGCAAAAGTCGAACCCACCACTTTCATCGACGATGACTCTAATTTGTTTCCTAGATTGGATCTCAAACCTTTCATCACTTCTTCTTCTAATCCAGTGGTAATTTTTGACAAGGAAGAAACCAGGGTTATTCTTAAATCAAAGGAATTTTTTTCTTCTAGGGTTATAATCTACACATTGGTGGATCTCTAGTCTAAGCTCTAAGATCTTAATAGTTGGATCTCAAAGCAATGGAAACCCTTTCTCGTAGGTAAACTTGATATTTACTCTTGTGTTAAAGGCTTTTTATTATTATTTTTCAATATATTGAGGACAAGCACAGGATTCACGACCTACTTTGGAGCTTGAATCACCACTCCTTGCTCATGAAACCATGGTCCCCTACTTTCAATCCCCATAGAGAATCTTTGCATATAAAACCCATGTGGGTTTGTTTTCCCAACTTTCCATTTCAATTTTAGATAGAATCTACCCTAGAGGCTATAGTTAAATCTCTAGGTCGGTATTTGCAAATGCATCCAAATACCAATTATTTCTCCTTCACTACATTTTATAGGATATTGGTGAACATTGATACCTCCAAGAACCTTCCAAAAAAAAGCACCCTGAAATGTAGAGACTGTTCTTGGTCTCAAGCTATTGACTACAAAGGTTTATTGTTTCGTTGTCATAGTTGTTTAAGCATTGGGTACTTGACCAAAAACTGCAGCGTCCTTAGAAAAAAAAAGATTTTTCCTAATGGAAATATTTTATCCCAAAAAACCTCTCGATGCTAGCTATAGATGAAGAGTGGGCTATTGATAGTGAGAATTTTGCCTCTTCTTATGAAGCCCCTGCTTCAAACAAGCACCCTAAATGCTCGTCACAATACATAGAATAACTATTGGTTGATTTAATTTCTCCAAGGAAGGTTGTGCCAATTTCAGCATCCTCCTCAAAGCAGATCCCAGATCTAGATTCTTCTAAGGAAGATACTATTCTTAGAAAAACAATGGAAGACAAATCTCAACCTTGCATTGTAGTTGAAGAAATCACATCAGCCCTCCAGGTTGAGAATAAGGAAGGATGGTCAATGGTCCCAAAAAAAATCAATGACCTAGCCTTCCTGTATGTCTCTCCATTTAGGGGGACCCGTTGATAATTCACTGAATATCTGTGCAAAGGGGTCAGGCCCCCAGATTAGGTTTGACAGAAACTTCATTAAAGTTTCCTGGTAAGTTATTGTCTCTGTTTGTTTTTTGTGTAAGTTCCTTTTGTAAGGGGATCTTGCCACCTGTTTCGTTGCCACTAGCAGAGGCATCCCTTTTGAGCTTTATTGTTGTATTTTTTTGGTTCTCTCCATTGTATAAGGTTGTAGGGCCTTTCAAAACCTATTTTTTAACTTATCTAATAAATATTATTTCTATCTTATTTTAGTCATTATTACATAGATTCTAAAAAAAGTTATTATATATATATATATATGTTAAATTTATTTTAAAACAATTAAAATATATCATTCTTAAGAAATTTGTTCCATTAATTTCACAAATATAAAAACATAAATATATTTCAAGAATAATATTTCTTTATGTCTTCTACATATATTTATCTAAGATACATACAAAAATTATATATAAATATATATTTTATTTATTACACATATTTTCTTTACAACACAGTTACACATGACAATCATATATAGAACCTTTGTCTACCATTGATAGTAATAGCCATGATATTTAAGAGTCACTTTAGAAATATAAGTTCATTATAAATTTTTATACAATAAATTTCATTCAACGAGTATGAAATTTTTAGAATTTTATTACATGATATGTCTAGTTCAAATAGATCCAAAAAGTTTTTTTATTCTAAATTACCCATAAAAATTATAATAAAATATGGAAACACTAAAAATTCATATATATTTTTATAATTTGATGGGCTCAAAATTTCACATTGAATCTATTAAATATTTCAATTTTAATTTATTATAAATAATTGTACATAAATCTATGATTCATATTGTGATCATATTTAATTTCCAAACCCTGATGACTGCTATGATTTCCTACCCATTGAAGATTTCAAACCCTCAAACTAACATTCTTAAGCCTCCAACCTTAGTAGAGGATGTTGCTCCATCTACGAATGGTGACAGTCCAGTTGACTCTTTGTACCCTGTAAATGGCACCCATTGCGTATGACCCTCTACATCGGATTTGCTTGGGGTGCCTCCGTTCAAGCATTAACAGCTACCTTCATTCACATGTGGCTAGCAACATTATGGATCTGGTCCTTCTGGGGGAAAAAGGATTTCAACATGCGGCATAGCTTCAAACCTTAACAATTTCCCCACCTGGGATGTTATGAAAATAGATGCAAAGATCCGAGAATTTAGGCCCACCTCCTTCATCAATGTTTTCTCCCGTTCGACTCCTAGATCGGACCTTAAACCCCTCATCCTAGCTTCTAAAGACCTAGTGGTATCTTTTGGTGAAGAAGAAACTAGGGAGGTTCTCAAATAGGAGGAATATTTTTCCACCACGGGTTTAATCTGTAAATTTTTGGATTACTAGCCAAAGCTCTAGGATCTTAACAAGGGGATTTTGCAATAATAGAAACCCTTTTTTAGGTAAACTCGATATTCACCCTTGTGCCAAAGGTTATTTTATTATTATTTTCCACAATATTGAGGATAAGGAAGAGATTCAGGCTCAATATTGGAGATTGAATCAATACCCCTTGCTTGTAAAACCTTGGTCCCCTAATTTTAATCCCCTCATAGAACCTATGCATATTAAACCCACTTGGATTTGTCTATCCAATCTTCTGCTTCAGTTTTTGATAGAATCTAGCCTAAGAGCTATTGGTAGATTCTTGGGAGGGTTTCTGCATATGCATCCAGATACCTATCAGTTTTCTCTCACTACTTTTGCTAAGATCTTGGTTAACATTGACACGTCCAAGAATAATATAGAAAAAATCACCCTTAAGGTTGGAGATCGCACCTGGTCTCAAGCCATTGACTATGAAGGCTTATCGTTTCACTGGAATAGTTGCTTTGGCACTGGTCACTTGACCAAAAACTGTAGCCTCCTCAAGAAAAAGGACTCTTAATGGTGGAAATATTTCATCCCAAAAAACCTCACTATGTTGGCTGCAATTGAAGAGTGAGCCATTGACTGTGAGGAAACAACCTCTTTTTCTAAAGCCCCTACTTCCCCTACTTCAAACAAGGATGTCAAAATTTCTTCCAAAGACGTATTGTTCGCTGATCTTATTTCTCCAAGGAAAGTTGTACCAATCCTAGCTTCCTCCCTGAAGGATATCGCAGAACTAGATTTAAGTAGCACATATATTATTTCAATGACTATAGTGGAAGACAAATCCCGGCCTTGCACCCTGGTTGCAGAATTATCATCAGGGATTTTGACTAAAAACAAAGAATGATGGATAGTGGTTCAAACAAATAAAAAGGAAGTAAAGCAAAGGTCCAATGTTCCTATATGTCTCTTCATTCAGGAGGACCTTACGATAAATCCTTGAAAATCAGCGAACAAGGAGTTAGGTCACTTGGATAAGTTTGGTAGAAACTTCATAGAAGTTTCCTTGTTTGGGCAGGTTTGATTGTGTTTCTTTTGGTTTTTGGTCACTGTTCTTGTGATGTAGAGTTCTTGCTACCCATTTTGTTATCGTTGGTAGAGGCATCCCATCTAAAATTTTAACATTTAATCTTTCACTCTCTCCTTTGTTTAACCGATCAAATAAAAAATTATTTAATTTCCAAACATAAACATATCTATATTTTTATTTTGATTGTAGATAATTAAATTTTCAAATGTATGGTCACTACGACTACCACAACATAAATAACCTATCTAAAAAGTATTCTCTGTTTTCAAACTCCAATTAGAGGCTCACCTCAGGGAACAGAAAAAAAATAGAAGCACAGTTATTAATTCATGAGAGCAATACTTTTTTTTTAAGCATAAAAATGGAATTATTAAATGGTATTTAATAGATTCAGGTAGATTTGGAAAACGTGATAGTAATACCATTTAAATAATACTTTTAAGTACTAGATGAAATAATAAGTTATTCTTTAAAAATACATGACCATTGAAAGTTAAGATAAATATAATTGATTTATATAATTCCTTTTATATATATATATGAATGAATAGACTCGGTATTATATTGAAAACTGGGAATATTTGAAATTTTAATATTAAAAAAAATTAATATGTGATAATGGAGAATGGGATTATTTATATATATATATATATATATATATATATATATATATATATATATATATATATAATCCCATTCTCCATCATCACATATTATTTTTCTTTTTAAATTAATATGTGATGGTGGAGAATGAGATTATATATATATATATATATATATATATATATATATATATATTCCATTTTCCATTATCACATATTAATATTTTTTTAATATTAAAATTAAAAACATGTAATAATGTTTATTTATAAAATTATGTTTTTAATAAAATTTAATGTAATATAATAATGTTCATTCATATATGTTTTGTCTATTTTAAAGAAATATTAAATTTAGGTTTATATTATACTTTCAATACAATAGTTTTGTGGAGAAATACTTCTATATTTTTATGGAGAAATACTTCTAGATTTTTATTTTTAATTTGAAAAATAAAAAGTACATAAAATAAAAAATTAAACTTCTCAAAAATAAAATACATTTAAATTAATATATTTTTATTACATTTTATGTATTTAAAAAATTAAGTTTATTTTTATATAATTAATGATATATAATATTTTTTTAAAAATTATAAATTATATATATATATATATATATATATATATATATATATATATAATTTCAGAACATTAATATAAACATTTTTATTTAATAAATTTTTATCCCTAATTCTTCTGAGTTAATATAGAATTTATAGTGAACTCTCATCATTGTATACGTAATACTGTTTAGAAGGTAGCAAAAGGTAACGTGTGTTTATTGATAGGCTTTCATAGTTCCTAACTTTTGTTATGTTATGGTGTAAAACTGTAAATTAACAAATTTTGCCGAACTATAACACTTGTAACGGCTAATACAATAGAGTTTATTCTCCTTAAATTGAAAATGAGATCTGAAAATTTATGAGAACAACTTCAAATCAGGGGCATGTTTTAAAAGTTATTAGTGTTGTACAAAAGATTTTATTATCTAACTTTTAATTATAAAAGTCGATTAAAATAAAATATAGATAAGTAATGAATTAAATAATATTGAAATTCTTAGTTGTTTTTGTAAAATTTATTCATATGAAATATTAGTTTTCCATAATTATAATTTAATAATGATTTTTTTGATACATATTGAATGATAATGGGTGTTTGATGGTTTCCTTTTAAATGATATATTTTTTTAAGATTATGAGTAAATGTTAGATGAATTATGATGCTTTTGATTAGAGTTGTGAGTTAGCTTGGGAAATAATTAAGAGCCCAAATGTCTTTTACAACTACAACCAATGACCACCATCAGACTTATTAATATTATCGATAAAATATCATTACGAGTGTTACCAATACCACCAACAACCACATCCAATCTAACATACTATATAAAATGTAAACATAAATAAAACTAAATGTAACTAAACCACTTTAAACAATTCGTTCACCTCTCATTAATAATATTATATAATAAATAAATTATAAATAATTTTTTATTTATAATATTTCAAATAAAAATTAAAATAATATTAACATATCGAATTTTTTAAAAAATACATATAAAAGAAGAAAATTAATTAAGAGGTTGGGCGCATCTTAATTTACAAGGTGATTAGAAGAATGCTCTCGAAAAACCGAAGTGTGCAAGGGTAGCTTTAGGCATAGTTCAAAACACCGAAGGAGAGAGAAGCACATGGGAGATGAAAGAGAATCATGGGAAATATTAGAAGATGGCAATTTTTCCAATTACAGTTTTAAAAAAGCAGAAGGCTGGCATGCACACTAAAAACAGATAAAATAATGATTAATAAATACATGAATGCCATTTTATATATCTAAAATAACTTACATTATTGTCAAATAATCTATTATGCCCCTCTTCCTTACAAAATTTCATATAGAATTCATTGTAATCTGTATTGGACTTCAATTAAATTTTGAATATTTTTTTTATAAATTATTAATGTTAAAAAAAATATTATAAAATTTTATTTTATATTATAATTGTATCCATTTACAAATTAAAATTCGATTTATCTTTAAAAAAATATATAATAATATTAATCTAATTTTCTTTCTTTCTTTTTTTATATGTATCTTTCTATATATATAAAATTGAAACCTTATTTTTTACACAAATTAAATGTACAAAATACTTTTAAAAATAAAATAAATTTATATATATATATATATATATAAACAATGCTTTCACCATTGTTCAATATATAATTCTAATGGTTATATATAAAATATAATTTAAAATATTATATAATAATATTTTAATCAATAATATAATTAAATATAATTTTGAATTCCGAAATAATATGTAAGATCATTTTACATGTTTATTACGGTGATGATCTTATTTTATAATATTGTGTTATTTGAGTTAAAAGAACAGTATATCAAATTTAAATTATTGCATAGCCGTGAGTAGTTGTGGCTAATTCCTGGTGCTTCATTCGCTCTCATCGTCTCTTCTTCCGCTAAGAGTTGAACCTGAACTTCCACCTCTGGTCAAGTCCATCCTGCAGATAAGACAAATGCTATGTCTCATGAAGTAAAGAAAATCAGAGTGCGGATTCATGACTTAAATGTTAAGATGTATAGTAATTGTGGCAATAATATTAGATTGGAACGATTATTTAAATAGAACTTTGTAAAGTTATCAGTAAAAATTAAAGTTCAATTAAATTTTTAAGATTTTAAATAAGATTTGAAATCTAAGAGCATGCCAAAGAATATTGTATCTTCCCTGGACAATATTACCTCATAATAAAATATGTTGTATAAAACGAATAACATCTTTAAAACCTGTAATTGAATCTAACTAATTCCATAATTGCATCGTAATACTACATCTCATAAATATAATCTCATAAGAATCTTGCTCTCTACAGACATAGCATTGGGGATCTACAAGTCCCAAATATTGCAATTTTGAAAAAGTCACATATTAAAGTATATTTATTTCTCTAAAAGGTGACATAAAGAATTGAAAGGTGTTCATGACAAATTTTTCCCAATGGTCAGTATTTTGTTTCCAAACTGAAGTGGAAGTCTATGGTGTGCTTACCCCTTTTTCACTTTACAAAGATCAATTAGGATGCGCTGCCCTGTTGCCTCTTTGTTTTTTGTTTGTGTGGAGATGCTCTGCATTTCATTTCATTTCTAGAGATGATTCCATAGCTACCTTACGGATAGGATAAAGCTTCCCAATAATGAGAATATCATGTATCTTGATGATAATATTATTTTAGACATTGAATCTCATATTATATATTTAAAAATGTTAATCTTCACTTATATTCATCTTATGTGATATGTGCATACATGTATGGCTCTTATACACCCTTATTTCACATGTACATGATTTTCATGGGTCCTAATTTTCTAATTTGTTACAAAATTTTCTTAATATGTACCCACACTACTCATTATCACACCTAGAGTATCTTTAGATTACCACATTTGTGTTTTATTCTCTCAAACATGTTGGAAGACTAAAAATCCTATACAATTGCATAAGGGACCAAGTCTAATAGACTCATCCCCACCCCAAACAAAGGTTTTTTTTTATAATTTGGCCATATTTAGCCATTGACCCATATGTTTCTCATGTGAGTGGCATGAGAAAGTACTGAAAGAGGCTTACACAAATACATAGTATGTTTTAAGCTATTGGATTACCTAACATACTATAGCATTGCTAATCAAGTCTATTTTAACATTTGCACATTCAAAGGAACATGGAAAAACTTTACAATCTAGTAATTAGTCATGAGTAGGATAGTTACAAATTTGAATCCACTAAAACTATTTAATTTTTCAATTTTTTATTTGCCAAAAGCTAGATTACAAGTTACATTAATTTTAAAAAACAATATTGCACACATATACCTAAAAAGCATAATTATATGGAGTTTGACATCCCTCCTCAGATTATTAGATATACAGGCAATATGTAATCATACATTACAGAGTGGTCAAAGTTAGCTCAACCCAATTTATTCTCCATTTGTATTGCTAAAACTAGTGTCTCAATTAAACCTATAGTTTGAAAGAGAAGGTGATATTTATTTTTGATATAGTGCATGTAATGAGCTGTTATATCATAAAGAGATTGATTGCAAGTAATCACAATCAGATGTTCTTGAATAAAGAGACAGTATATACAAAGATGAATATGTAGAAAGAAAATGTTATCGTCTGCCATGGGTGTCCATAGAGTGATGAATTCATCTTTAAATTTCTAAACACCTAATTCATATACTAAGCAATTCATAGTCAACAATGAACTTTTTTTCCACCTCCATTTGGTCTTAAACCTATGTTAAATAGTAAATAGGTTAATTATCTTACTCCCTTAGCTTGTGTATATTTATAGAAAGTGAAATAGTGTAAATGCTATTTTACATTTGACATTCACATTCATGTATAATTTCCATACTTTGTATAATATAAATAGTTCAAAATTTTATACTTGTTTAGGTTAATTAATACAAAATGGGAAAAACATATTAGTAAAGTCGATTATATAATGCACACATTTGACCTTAGGTTTTCCCTTAAATTTTTATCCTCTTTTCTAAGGGTTTTAGATTTACTCATTTAATTATATTTTTTCGACTTGATTTTTTAATTCATTTCATTCAAAAATTAGTCGAAGGTAAATAACATTCAATGATTAATATATTTTTAATTGTCTTGTTAGGGACTCTTGTAGAGAGTTGTTTTTAGAATTTAGGTTATTAAGTTCTCTTCCTTGGAATATTTTTATGTTAGAAATCTCAGATGTATTTTCAGACATGTTTATCCATATCAATTCATGTGTTTGAAATTTAAGTTTATTTGAGTTTACTTCACTACTTCAAGCTGTCAACAATTTCAACACTCCACTGGGAAAGTTACTCGAAATTTGAGAGATTTGATAATTGATTTATGTTGGATATTTTACAAAGAGTTGTTAAAATTTCATGTTGGAAGGTGATTTCCCATTTTGAACATAATCTTAATATTTTAGTGTCTTTGCTTTCTATTTAATTAATAATCTTCAACAAAGTATGTTTTCAACATGTATCACAACTAGTTTATTAATTGTTATATTCTAGAATTTTGATTCTAGTGGCGACTCCAACTTTATTATCTTGTTTCAAGGAAGATCAGTTCTTATTTTGAATATCTTTGTTAAGTTTCAGCTTTGAGTGTTCTCTTGCTTGAAAAGATGGAAGGATTGAGATCATCCTTCAAAGGTGACTCATCAAAACAACTTGTCTCGCCCCTATGTTTTCATCAAAGACAAAGGAGACAACTTTGGAGGATGGTTGAAAGGAAAAGTTTGGTTTCTAAAGATTGTTTTGGATATCAAGATTCTAATAATCTTAAACTTTTTGTTGAAGTTCCGATTATTTAATATTATCATAATTCTCCTAGCAATTCTTAAACTTACAATCCCATTTATTATCCTTCTTCTTCTCAACCAACTGAATCCCCTCCCTAGTTTAATCCCTTAAGTCCACCTCACTCACGTCCTCCCATACCTTTGCCATTGGATAGTGAACCCACCATTGATCCAATGATGAGGCATAGGGATCAAGATGAGAATGAGTGTCCTGTATTCTACATTCCCATATTTAGGCCTATCAACTTTGATGAAATAGAAGGTTATCCCAATGAAATGTCTTGAATGAAGTAAAGAACTAGCTTCCAAAATTCTAATGGAATAATGTAGTGACTGGTGATGAGCACTTAAGAACATTCCACATTGTCATTAAGGATTATGAGGTTGAGCATGAGGATGTGTGCATTAATTAGTTTATGCACACACTGGAAGAAGATGCTCATGAGTGGTTGAATTCTCTTCCCCATGGATGCATTGATTCATAAGAAGAGATGATGAATGTTTTAAAAATTTAGTACAGTGATAGAATTGATCCAAGATTTATTTTGGTTGAATTTGAGAACATAAAAAATAATTCCAATGAGTGGGTGCAGTACTTCAATACAAGGTTAAATAGGACCATGATGTGGTTTCCTAAAAAAATTTAGCTTCATGATATAGCATGCTTGAATAAACATTATGATACCTTTGACAAGAACGCTAAATACTACCTGAGGGATAAGGCTCCCACCAACCTATGATTAACATTCAATATGGCCATCCAAATTTAAAATAATATAAAGGCTATGGTAAATCCATTGAACAAGCAAGCTGATGTAAAATTGGTTAATCTAGAAAAAACATAGTCCACCAAGAATGCCAATCTTGAGGATATTGTTGGGGCTTTGGCCTCCACTATCAAAGAGATGTCCTAAAAACTAGGTAGACCTAAGAAGGGGCTGCCTTATAGGTCTAAAAATTAGGAAAGATCTCCACATCCTAATCGATCACAAGAAAGGCCTAATTTCCACATTTGAGATAATGATAGAGGGAAGAGACCTAAACATGATGAAAGAATGGGTAGAAATCACAATAGAGGTGTTGGAAAAGAATCACCTAGTCTATTAAATGCCAAAGTAAATGTTGTATGTTTTGACCTTAATATTTATTAGTGTGAAAAGTGATTCCTTCCTCATCCCCCATGTGATAATATAGAATTGATTGATGAAGATGTAGATCAACTTGAGCCTGTGTCATCTGATGTTGAGATTTTGATGTTCAATTGTAAAGACTCCTAAAGCAAAATATCTACCTCCATGGAATTACTAAGTGATACCATTGTTGATTAGTTTTGGAGTGCAATCAAGAAGGTATGTGTCCCAACTTGTGAATTTAATTGTGATGTTAATATAGCACAAGCATATGAATTGCCCATTCATGATTTCAAATTATTATGATCAATGATGATAAATAAATATGATTTTGGGGCTTTTATCATTTGAGGATAGGCAATTGGTAATTAATATAGTATATGTTTAAGAGAAATAATACTACTAAAGAAACAAGTATCAAGGTAATACTCTTCAAGACACTACCCTTGCAAATCCAAAGGCAAGGGATGTAAGTAAGGAAGTAAAAAAAACTACAACAGTCCCAAATGCTTCCACATGAGTACCTATTTCCCAAGTTGCCAAACCAAGAAGTTCTCCATCCACGAATAAAGTACCCATATTGTCTAGTATCCTTAAGGGTGTCACTTATGTTAGAGAAAATCCACCCTTGAAGGCTATTGTTAAACATGCAAAGTTGCCCCATCCTATTCCACTTCAGACTTTAAGTAATTGTATTATATCTTAAGGTGTTCTCACCCTTCCACCTAGTGATCCTCTTCCTTAGTATAGTGTGTGTGATATGGCTTAGGTGTTAAGCCAATTGAAAATCATTGTACCATTTGTTGAATTATTATGAATACCTAAACATAGGATGAGGGCATTTGAATAATTGGAATTTGGTGAAAGGTTAGATGCAAATGAAATGAATTCACCTGCAGTACTCTTGGATGAAGATGAAGAATTAAAAGAGGTTGTTGAACCCACTATGAAAGTCTATTTAAGAACTATATTGATATAAAGTTAGGTAAATGTGGATCTATTTTATATAACCTTGTTGATTAATGGTCTGATTGTCCACAATTGTATGTTTGATTCTAAAGATTTTACAATGTGATGCCCCTAGGTGTCCTAAATGAGCTCAAAGTGAAGATTACATCATCTTTTGAGAAGTGTTATGCCATGGAATCATGAGAAGTTCTAGTTGTTAAACAAGTCAAAGGGTTGGTATTGTAATTGGAAATGCATCTAGGTAGGTATTTTAATATGGATGTGGTAGTTTTGGATTGCATTCCTAAGTGGGGGATGCTACTGTCATGAAAATAGGCTACTAGCATGGGTGTAAGTGTACAAATGGATTTGTCTTACACCACCATTCTTTTGGATGGTAAGATGGTCAAAATTTATAGAGATTTGAAGATGCTACATGTACTTAAAGATATGAAGCATGATCTAAATGAAGTAATATATATGGATGTGGAATTGGGAAACTTTGTTGGAATGTTGATGTTAATGAATAGACTATTGTTATTGATGTTCAACCTGACAAAGAAGGTGATGTTTGAAAGATGTATTTTGATGGAGCTTGCTTCAATCTTGGAAATAGAACTGGGGTTTTCTTTCATGCCCCTAGCAGTAGGTGTTTCAAGTTTTTATTTCTGGTATCCTTTAAGTTCATAAATAATATTTTTGAGTATGAGGCACTCTTGCTTGGTTTATAGATATCTTGTGAACATGAAATTATAAATTTGGTTGTCAAGGGTGATTTTGAGCTAGTGGTTAAGCATGTATGTAGTTCTTAAACCACCAAGAACAAAAGGTTGAAACAATATCATAATATTTTTTGGGATTTAATTAAATTTTTTAATTCATTTAACATTTGTTATCATGATAGACATTTCAATGAAGAAGTTGATAGAATTGTAGGGTTAGGTGCTCAGTTTTATATTGTAAATATGAACCCTCATTGTCAATATTAAGTGTTGGTTCTTATTAGGCCTTCAATCGTAGACAATGTTTATCATTGGTAGGTGTTTGATGATGATGACCAAATTAAAAGGTTTCTAATTTTTGAATCTTAATTCCATGATGAGATCATAAAATTGGAATCTATGGTTTACGTTTGTGATGGAAAAGAAACCTTATTTGGGAAAGACATTATTGAGCTGAAGATAAATGCTCTCCCTAGGGGTAGGTATGTTTAGAAGCATCTTTTGATGGAGCAGATAAAATCAAAACTCAAGGCTCATTTATTTCTAAAGATGTGACTTAGTGTAATTTGGGTTTTCATGAGAATTCAAGGAAGGTTTGGCTAGGTACTCACTTAAATGCAACTGAGAAGAAAGTCTACATGTAGTTGCTAAATAAGTACCAGGATTATTTAACTTGGTCTTATTCTAAATTGAAATCATATAAGGAAGACTTGTTTAAACATGTCATCCTATTTTAGCTTGATAGAAAGCCTTTCAAATAGAAGCAAAGATCTATTAACCCTATTTTGGCCATCGAGATGCAGGATGAGTTAAAGAAGCTAAGGGATGGTGGGGTTATTCAACCAATCAAATATTCATCATGGGTGCAAAAATTAGTCCCTGTATATAAGAAAAATGGTGACATCTGATTATGTGTGGATTTATGGAATTTGAATAAAGCTTATTTGAAAGACAATTATCCCTTGCCTAATATGGATAACCTCCTAAAAAGTGTTACTAGATTAGAGATATTTTCCATTTTAGATGGTTTCTTAGGTTATACCCAAGTTATGCTGAAGGAATTTGAGAGACCTAAGACTACATTTATAATGCCTTAAGTCATGTATGTATATATGAGGATGCCTTTTAGGTTAATGAATGCCAGTGAATATTTTTATTGAGCTATGGATGTTGATTTTTAGGGCTAATTAATAATTTTATAATTATATATCAAGATGATATTACCATGTACTCTAAGACTACAAAGAACATTTGGATCATCTAGAAAAGATTTTGATTAGATGTAGGGATTTTGACATTTTATTTAATCCTAATAAATTCCACTTTAGAGTATAAAAGGCCAATTTGTTGGGGCATATAGTGTCCAAGGATAGTGTCATGATTGACCCTAAGTGACTAGAAGCCATTGATAAAGTACCTATCTTGTAGTCAAAGAAGGGAATTCAGTCCTTGTTTGTATAAATTAACTTTGTAAGGAGGTTTGTGTGTAACTTTTCAGATATTTCTTTGCCTATTACGTCAATGTTGAAGAAGGATTAAACCATCAAGTGGGAGGAGAAGGTTCTGTAAGCATTCAATTACATCGAAAGATATTTATAATCTACCCATGTATTGGCTAGTCTTCATTACACTAAAGCATTTTAGATGTTATACTTTGCATCATATAATATTATTGTTACTATTTTGTTGCAAAAAAATGAAGATGTTCACAAGCAGTCCATAGCTTTCTTTAGTAAATCTATGTAATGTCTTGAACTAAATTATACCATTATGGAAAAACAAGCTTTCACTCTTTTGAAATCTATTAAGATGCTCAAACCTTATAATCTAAGTTCAAATGTTATCACATATATCTTGCATACCATGGTTAATGACATCTTGACTCAGATTGAAGCATCCAACAAGAGATGTAGGTGGGTTAACAAGTTGCAAGAGTGGAACATGAATATTCAGACCACCAAGTTAGTGAGAGGGATGGGTCTATCCAAGCTCATGTCTGAGAGAAATTTGTGAGACATTGAGGTAAACACTATTTTTTTCAATGTTGATGATTTATTGAGTCAATTTGGCATATATCCATGGTATAAGGACATTATATATTAGTTGAAAAATACAAATTGTCCCACTAACTTAGACAAGAACCAAAGGGGAAATCTTAAACTCATTTCCCAAAAATACCTCTTGATTGAGAATGGAATCACATGGAAGAATGTAGATGGGATTCTCTTAAGATGATTGGTGGAAGAACAAATTATTGACCTGATTGAAGAATTCCATAGTGGAGTATGTGGTGGCCATTTTTCACCAAAAGTCACAACTCATAAAATTATGAGAGATAGTTATTAGTAACCATTATTATTCAAGGATGTTACTTAGAAGCTTATAAATCTTGAGAAATGTCATCATTTTTCTAGGAGGATGAAAGCTTTGGGTTCTCTTCCCTTGAAGCCTATGATAATTAAAGGCCCATTTAGACAATGGGGAATGGATTTTGCTGGGGAAATTATTGATTTATAAATCATTGGACATAGATGGATACTAGTTGTAACTAAATACTTCATAAAATGGCTTAAAGTGGTCCCTACAGAGAAAGTTACACACCAGGTAGTTATGTATTTTTTGTTAAATTGATTTATTTGTAGATTTGTTGTGTCTATCAAGGTAATTGCTAATAATTACATGAGCTTCAAAGCTAAGACTTTGGTGATATTATGCAAAAAGTATGGGATCAAATTATCTTATACTTCCAATTATCTCCCTCAAGGGAATGGACAAGCATAATCTAGTAATAAGAACTTACTCAAGATCATTAGATGAAATTTAGAAACAAACAAGAAGAATTGGGGTGAACATCTAAAGTTTTCCATGTTGACTGATAGGATTGTGCCTAAGATAACTATAGGTGATAGCCCTTTTGATCTTGTTTATGGATATCAAGCAATTTTGCTTATGAATTTGCACTTGCCAACCTATCAGTTCATGCAACAACTAGAAGATGATGAGAAAATCAACCACTATGAAAACATGATGAGCTAAATTGTTAAGTTTGAGAAATTCAAAGATACGCTCATAAAATACACCTCAATTTCAATGAAACAATAAATAAAATATGAGATAAGAAGGTCACTCTGAGAACATTTTAGGTTAGTGATCTAGTTCTACTTTAGGATATCATGCATGATAAGAAAGAAAAGCATCATAAATTTGATGCCTTGGGGATGGGTCCCTATTCCATTGATTTCTAGATTGGATGACACACTTTATTTTTTATAGACCTATATGGTGAAATATTGGAGTTGTTAGTCAATGTCAAGCATCTAAAACACTTCCTTGACTGAGTTCATAGTTGTATATAATATTATATAGTGTATAGTTTTGTCACATTATTATTTTGTTGCTTTGTTTCCCCTCTACTTTGTGCCTTATTTATACATTTCCTTTCATTTTTTTATCATGTGTTCATTTTCAAATATTCCTAATCTATTTTTGTTGATCTACATTATTTTATTTATTTTCCATGAGTGTTTGTTAATAAGTTTCTCAAATCTTAACTTTATGGCCCAATGGATTGACATCTAGTTTTGCGTTTTGGGGTTATTTATACACCTATAAGAGGTGTACATCCCTGGGTGAGAGCCAATATTATTTCCCGAAATTTCATTGATTAATTTTACCCTTGTTAAACATAAGTGCTTGAATTGTCTAGTTTGCTTCCTATTTACAAGTGTTCAATAGAGGTCAAGAGGTCCTATTTTTGCCTCAAGTCATTAAAAACCCCTATTCTTACTCTTGGCTTATTGTAAACCCTGTGAGGTTTCTATTTAACTAATATTTAATATTTTTATGTTTTGAAGGTTTACATGGTGTAAAGTAAAAAGCAATGAAAAGGAGATGATAGTCAGTACGACATTCTTTGATTATTTACTTTATGTTTAAACCATGGAGCTACCAATGAAGATATTTAAAAAAAAAATTAGACCATTGGAATGGAATATTGGAGAAATAATTAGAGCTTATAAACGTGCTTACTAATGTGGTGGCAAAACACTATTCATGCAACACTATTCATTGATGATATGGCATGCACTATTCCCTTTGGTGAGGTGACATGACACTATTAAAATTGATTAAGTGTCTTGGTGATGTGTTTTTATGTGTTGAAGTGTCTTGATGATGTGGTCCACTTGGTGAGGTATCATGGTGGTCACTATTTGACATTATTCCTAAATGTTACTTTTCACTATTTTCATGTAAGGACAAATAAATCATGATAAAAATGGAGGGTCCATTAACCTTTAGTGGATTATGAACGTGGGGGACAACTTTACTATTCAAATAGTGAATTCTCCTCTCATTTTTAACTTTTCTTGAAGGTGGGATGCCAACTTTCAAGTGGGGAGGTTTGTCCTTAGTGATCATGGGTCTAAGTGGGGTAAGTGGAGTGGATTTAAATGTCATTGCACCATACCTTATTATCATTAACCATCATGGTGGAAGGTGGAATGAAATTATCCATGAATAGTGACTTTTTAGCTTTGTCTTCTTTTTTTCTCCATGTTCTAAATATGTTTATATTCTCCTTTGGAATACGGAGGTGAGTTTGTTTGGGGAAAGGCTTGGAAATTCCTTTAGAGCCTCCTTGATTAGTTTAGGCCAAGTTTTAATGGTCATGAGGATAGCTTGTTGAATCTAATCCCTTTGTAATGTTATTTATGAGTTGATTAATGAGAAACAAAGTATATTCATGTGAGAAGATTATTTGTTAAATCAATTTATATGTTTATGAGAGAAATTCATGAGTGAAGATTAATTTGATATTAAATATATGATTGAATTTATGAAGGTCAAATATTTATGGTTTTAGGCCACATCATTCGATATCAGAGCCACATCAAGTGGTATTAGAGCCACATCAAGTGGTATCAGAGCAAGTTCTAGTTCTTGTGGAGAGAAGAATTTATTAGAGTAAGATTCCTATAGAGAGGATATTGTTAAGAGTGTGGGAACATTATGTTGTTTATGTAATTTTTTAGGTATGAAGATGAGGACTTAAAATAATAATATAGGATTACCACCAGATAAATAGTATATGAAAAGGTTGAAGACATGGATAACACTATTAGAGCTTCCAGTAGAGAGTACTGAAGAATATGAGATAGATGAAGAAGAGAATTTGATGTGGGAGATGATAGACTCCCTAAAAAATAAAATGGATACATTGAAGAAGGAGATAGCTATATGTGGAAAAATAATGAAGAAGAGAAGATGAAGGAAAAACATTCCATGAAGGTCAATATGAGTGAATAAAATAAGATGTTGTCTTTTAAGACAATAAGGCGTTGTCATGTGAGCAACCTGTGGGAGATGGATTCTTCACGAAAAAGGATACAAAAATAATTATTGTTGAACCTGATGTTAAAGACCCATTATTTGAATATGGGGAAGATGTTTTGGATTCCCATGAGTCGGATAAATCTAATTTTTTAGTTTGTGATGGCAATAATTTTGCCAATTTTCAGTCGAGAGTGATGGATATACAAGCTAGTGCACATGAGGAGAATGTAAAAGAAGAGAGCATGAAAGAGTATATGAAAGTGGAAGAATGTTTCAGCAATGTGGAGTTTAAATGATAATATAATTTCATCCTTAAAGCGTTTCATATGTATGAAGAGATCAATCAGGTAGCGTTGCAAGTTTCTATGGTGGGAGCTTTGGATGAAATAGTTGTGGAAGAAAATGCACAAGATGATTTCTTCGTGGAGTTTCAGCCTTGTGGAAGAGTTATAAATGAATGTATGAATGAGGATATTTAATCCTTGGAATTAGTTTTTATGGAGATTTTGGGACTTCATTGTGACATTGATGAACATGTGGAGCATGCTAAAATTGATGCATAAAATTTGTATGTTTCTTATAAAGAAACTTGGGTTGACAATGTTGTGAAAATGTGTGCACATAATGATATAGATGATGATGAGTATTTCAGCCATTTATTTTGGAATGAGAGTGAATTTTTTATCCATGGAGTGTTTCAAAATGAGGAGATTTTTGTGCAATATAATGCACATGAGAAAGAACATGGTCTTGCAAATTTGAGAGCTTCTTTGGAGGAAGCCATGGATAAATATTTAGTTGTTTTTGATGTTCCAATCATAAAGGAAATTTTTGTGCAATTAGATGCACATTTGAAGGCTCATTTTCATCCAAGTATGGAAGAATATGGTGAGCATGGGAGTAGAGTTTGATATCATGCCTTTGAAGCATGATGAAGTTATTGAGGGGATTTTTGTTTTCCTTGATGAAGATTCATGTGATGAGAGTGAAAAATATTTATTTATAGCCATGGGAGAGGATATTCAATTGGTGATGTTATGTGATGTTGTGGATAATCCAACAAGTTGTGGTATGTGTGAAGAAGAAATCTAGATAGGCTTTTGGTGGAGGTAGATGGACAATGGTGGGCTTGAGCTCGTGTGGATGGAGAAGATGAATTATAGAGCATCTTGGTGGAAGGATTTAGTTTTAGATGGGAGTTGTGATGCCATGAGTTTGGTTTTGGGTGGGTGTCATCTCACAATTGTTTTTGGTGGATTAGAGTCCACATGTACATCCATTGGTATATGGATGAGATATTGGAAGAGGAGGACAATTTTAGGACCAGTATGCGTATGGTATAAGAGGAGGAGAAATAAGTGAAAATTATTTGGGTGTACATGGTATATTGGAAGGGGATGTCGAGGTCATTTTGAATCATGACTGAAAGGGTGGTTAGACCACTCACCCCCTTTATGTGATCATGAGATCACATTAATTACCTCTGGTGTATGATGCAAGAGCATTCAAGGGATTGAGAAATCTTGTATCACCCAAAAAAAAGAGTGGTATGTTTTATTTTTTCAAAATAATTGGTATGGATACAATCATGGAAAATCATGGGAGTTGAGTTTTTTTCAACCGAAGGAGAATGATGTGGTAGAAAAACACTATTCATGTATCACTATTCACTGATGACATGACATGTACTATTCACCTTAGTGAGGTGGCATGACACTATTCCAATTGATGAATTTTCTTGGTGATGTGTTTTTATGTGTTGAAGTGTCTTGATGATGTGGTTCACTTGGTGAGGTGTCATGGTGGTCACTATTTGACATATTTCAAAGTGACACTATTCCTAAATGTCACTTTTAACTATTTTGTCTTGCCTATGTGGCATGGGTCAAAATTTTCATATAAGGAAAAATAAAGCAAGATAAAAATGGATGGTTCATTGATATTTAGTGCATTATGAAGGTGGGGGACAACTTCACTATTCAAATAGTGAATTCTCCACTCACTTTTAACTTTTTTTGAAGGTGGGATGCCAACTTCAAGTGGGAAGGTTTATCCTTAGTGATCATGGGTCTAAGTGGGGTAAGTGGAGTGTATTTACATGTCTTCCACCATACCTTATTTTATTTAACCCTCATGGTGGAAGGTGGGACGAAATTCTCCATGAATAGTGACATTTTAGCTTAATCTTCTTCTTTTCTCCATGTTCTATATATGTTTGTATTCTCCTTTGGAAAAGGAAGACAAGTTTTTTTGGGGAAAGGATTGGGAATGACCTTAGAGCCTCCTTGGTTAGTGTAGGCCACGTTTGAATGGTCATGAGGAGAGCTTATTGAAGCTAATCCCTTTGTAATGTAATTTATGAGATGGTTAATGAGAAATCTAAGTATATTCATGTGAGAAGATTATTTTTTAAATCAATTTATATGTTTATGAAAGAAATTAATGAGTGGAGATTAATGTGATATTAATTTTATTAATGAATTTATGAATGTGAGAGACCTATGGTTTTATGCAAAATCATTTGGTATTAGAGCCACATCATGTACCCTACTCTTGATGCTTCTGAAAGACTCTGGCTTGCTTTATTTTATGAAATCAACTCTTTTACTATGTGCATATAAAATAAAAATTAGATCCTGAGTATTTATCAGGTGTTGGGGATGCAAAAAATATGAGTGGTCTAAAAAATGAGCTCTTGAATTTCATAAAGACAATGATAACTATAGGATGCTCTTTAAGGGCAATTGTCCATATTTTCTTTCAAGGCAGACCAATGTTCATTTCAAATAGTATCTCAAACTTAGATAATTATGTGAATCATTAGAAATATGCATATGATTTTATGGAAAGGCTAGCATCCATTGGAAGTAAGGATAAGGATATAATTAAAGGCATCTAGTAGGGATGCATAAATGTTCTTGATTTTGCACTGTGGGAGATATATGGCCAGACCTCTGATTTAGTGATTGAAATTAAGAAGTTCAACTTGAGAATTTTTTGAAAGTATATTAATGGAAGAGGACATATGCATGATTCAGGGGTGTAAAATAACATTTTGATTTTGCCCAGCCAAAAAACACATTGAAGGCCACATAAATGGAAGACATCACATCAACCACACTATGTGGAGAAAGTAAAATATTAAAATACGAATAAAACATAAAAAAAGGAAAAAAATTTAAAAAGGGAATTGATGTAGAGATGCCCACATGTCACTAAAAAAGAGCCAACATAGTATTTGCCAATGTTAAACCTACCATGTGGGAGTTAAAAGACAAAGCAATATTTTAAAAACATAGCCCATAAAAACATGATGTGTGGATATCAAGGGAGGCATAGTACTTGGCACAAAATTCACCCATTGATAGCATTTCGACCAAAGTCTAAATTCCAAATAACACTATGAAGTTCTGCGATAAGGTCAAGGGTCAAAATGCAATTGTAAATAGGGACATAGAAGTCCATGAGAAAAGTATGGTGGAAAAATACTTGGTGAAATGCAATTGTTAAAATTGAAAATTGTTGGATCATCTCTAGATCCCTAAATGTAAAGGAGACCACATGGTAATAAGATAAGCATGACAAAAATTTTAGGGTTGACTACATTTGACTTGACAAAATGCAACATGATAGTTGGTAGAAAGGGGAAATGAAGAAACAATTTGCAATTTATTAAACTTAAAATTGCTTGATAGCTTCTAGATCCCACAGACTTTAAATTAGGTTTCAATATTTAAAATAAATGTACACATGATTTCTGTAGGTGAAGTGGTGGTAAAGGTAAAATATCTAGGTATTATCCATTAACACTATCAACAATAGGCAGTCACGTGGCACAAACCTTACAATGGTAACCCATTCAATTTGCCTGATGAGTGTGAAAGGGATTTTCACTATTGATGGGTTAATTACAAAAACATTAACATCAGCATCACCTATAACCATAAGATCCTTAGAAGAATGAATATCTTTAGAAAATGATTTTATCTCCTATGCTTCAAATGGTCTCAACTTTTTTGAGTCCATGATTTTAATGCTTGAGGAAAGTTATGTGAATGTATATTTAGAGCCATATGCAACACAAGAAAATGAATGTGAAAAGATACCTTCTCTAATGAATCCTATTCTAAAAAAATCTAAAAAGGGAAAGTATATAAAATATTTCAAGAGAGCGATCTTCTCGAGCATTTCATCCTCTATCTAGGCAGGAGATAATGGAATATGTAAGCAAAAATGGTATGTTTAAAGGAAAATTTCATGGCCTAAAGGTACTTACGATGGTTTTGAAATTATTCTCAACATTCTTTTAGTTGTTTTTTTGCCTATAATTAATGACTATTGACAATCTTTACAGTTTGAGTATATAGATAGGAAGAAGAATATCTCCATACAAGTTACTCAGAATGGCTATAAGCAAAACATTTTAATATAAGATCTTGTTGTTGGGGACCTTGTTCATTTATCAATTGAGGATAGAGTGCTAGTATATGGGCTATTTATATCTAAATTTTATTTGTTTATCAATGAGTCAAGTCTAACCATAGTAAGAAATGTTATGACATCTAGTTCTTCCCAAGAGGAGTTAATAGAATGGGTTTATCTTGTATGCCTTGAATTGATTATGATTCCAAAAAATGAGCCCTTAGTTTATACTAATGGGGGCTCATCAAATCATGATGACTAGATAATAGATAATGGACACTATAATGTATTTGAGGTCTCTTCATCATTTTAGTTGTGGTTGGTAGAGGGAACCTGTAAATGTGAACAAAAGAGAGTGCATGCCTGGGAAATGAAGATTTTTATTGCTGAAGCTTTCAGAATCAAATACATTATAAAAATAATATGGATTGTTGTGTTGAAGTGAGTAATGGCCACAAGGTAAAATTTTGAGCTTCTGTAAAAAATCCTCTATAGATTACTCTACTAAACTAGGTAGTTGGAATGGAATTAGGTTGAAAATCTCAAATTTTCCAATTTTCTAAAAATTGCAGATGAGACCCCCAAAGTTCTTGGGTTGACTCACCCAATCCCACCAGTTAAATAAAATGGAGAAAAGTCAAATCAAGAGGAAATTCAAGGAGATTTGATGGAAGATTGGAATTTTTCAGTTTTACACTTGTGTAAATTATAAATTGCACTTCCATCTCCCAAACCCTATAGTCAATGCCAGTCAACATGACATCCATTTGAAAATTAGAACCTTCAAGGGCATTTGTAATTTTATAAATTTTCAAATCCTAAATTGCAGTTGGAGTTCACATTTCCCTAAGGAAGCCTTTTAGGGAAACAAGAACTCCAACTACATTCTATAATTTAGTAGTTTTATAAATTACAAATTTTAGATGGATTTCCCATTTCCCTAAGGGAATATTTTTAGGGAAATGGAAATTCTAACTACAATTTGCAAATTTGAAAATTATAAATTTTATTTGTAGTTTCCATTTCCCTAAGAGATCTTTCTAGGGAACTACAACTATGAATTGTAATTCTATAATTTGTAAATTATAAAACTGTTACTAAGTTTTGCATTCCCCAATATAAAGGACTTACAAAATTACAAATGGGCCTAGATTTCCCCATAATAAGGAAAATTAAAAATTTTCAAAAGGGACCTAAATTTTCCCAAAAGGTCAAAAAGTCAAAAGTAATGCATTTATGCATTAAAAAGTTACAGAGTTAACTCGAAAAAACAAATTTGAAAAGAAAATGTGAAAAATGTAACATGTGAAAAGACAAGTTGGATATAAAAAGAAAAAATGTAAAAATGACCTAAGTTTCGAATTTTTAATTGATTTGTTTATTGAAACAACTCCATGGGAGAAATATTGTCGCTTTGCAAGATCAAGGTGTGCCACTCCAAAGAATATTTCTCAAGCAACCATAGGTCTAGTGTGTTCAAATGCCATCATTGCAATACAAAGGTTGTTATTTGGCATGTATAAGTGGAAGGATAACTATCAAAAATATTCTAACTTTGTAAATGTGTGATCAAAGACATCTCTAAGAAATTACACAAGATGACAAAAGATTTTGTTTGGTCTCTAAGGTGAATTTTCTCCTTTAAGCTCATGTAAAATGCATTTTTAGCTAAGGAGAGCAAAGGGTTTTTGTAAATATTCATCATTTCATGTTGAGGTAGTTAAAATAATGATTTTTATTGTAAATGGATGAAGATTCTAGACATGGCAAGGAATATTTTCTAGCTAGAAGCATCTTGGTAGAGCTTGAAGGGTTATTTTGCATTTTTCCAATATTTCAAATTATAAACCACATTCCTTGATTTGAAAAGTGGTAAAAATGTATAAAGAGAGGGCTTATCCTCTATTATAAGGTTATTTTTCTTAGTATTTATTTTTAACTTTAATTCTATGCTCTTCTAAATTTTGGGATCTATTGCTATGTGAATTTTGTCTCCCTTGATAAAGTGGTTAAAGTTGTACAACAATTAGCAAACTTTAAGAGCATGTTTATATGTCTCCCCTTCCCAACATGGAGTAAAGACACTATGCTTGTTCCCATGGTAGAATTTTGAAACATTGATGTGTGAAATATTTTGTTTCAAGTTAATGAGAATACCTATGGATTTTTACCATTTCTTATTAATTAAACACAATGATCAATTTTCCATGTTTAGCTAATTGGATATCTTATTTTATACTCATTATTAGTTGTGATTTTAGACTTAGATCTAGATTATAAATCTCTGTATATATAGTGATTTGTAAATATGTTGTTGAATACCTCTTAAGGGCACCCTGGGTTTATGGATTTAATAGGAAAAAGTATTTTATATTTTAGTTATAGTGTATGATCTATTATTTTAGGAAGCATTTGGGTATTTAAAATTCATTGGCACTAATAAATTCAAATCACTCCTTGTAGTTCGCATAGCTTGCATTTCAATTTTTCTACATCTTTGTAATAAGTGATGTCATGAATGTTGAAATAATCCCTACTGTTTGAAAACCACCAGCACACCACTCTTCATTTTTACCTAAATTTTCCTACCTATCCTACCTTGTAAATAATATCCCTTGGTACATATGTTAAGTTTTATTTTCTAGATGATTCATAAATATTACATAATTAACATGTATCTATAATTTGTTCTTTGAGTAGTAACATTGCAATCTCCCATTTGACCTTTGTTGTTAAAAATTATCTAGAATGAAGGTTGCAAGCACATACCCATTTGTCTTCAGTAGCTTATGTTTGACATAGTATATTTGTGCATTTTTCATGATAACCCTTCCCGAGTGGAGTGTGAAAATTTGGTTATGCCCTAGTTAGATTTATTCCTTATACCAACAATCTCCATGGAGATTCAATTACATAATACCTTCATATCATCAAGATACCCCATAGGTCCTCTCACCTTGTTTCAAGTAGAGCCAGAAGTAGAAGGGAGCTAACCATACCCTCTATCAGTGTCTCCAAGTATTTTTTTTGTTTTTGGTCAATTCTTGATTCCAAGCCCTTCCATGACTATAACAACATATCAGTAGGGGTTTCATCTTTGTTTACCACTTTATTCAAGTTTGCAAGGCTAAGAGTAAAAGGTGTATAGTTGGGAACCAACATACCTTAACCATGCAAAATATTTGACAAATTTTTAATTCTATAAATTATATTTAAGTGAAATAATAAGGTTGATATCACTAATGAAAAACATTTATCATTTCTTATTACATGTTGTTCTAATACTCAATCTGAGTGGAATTCCTATTACACTTACAAATAAAAAGGAATGCACATATCCTTTTGTTCATCATCTCCCATCACCTAAATATTGGGATATCTACCATCCCTCTATTATGGAAGTACATTATATCATTATCTTAATAATTAAGGTAAACCATCCTATCTATTACAAATAAGAGTTCATAATATTATTCTTTCTCATCCATGTAAACCTCACATGCATCCTCTAGACTATATTTCTTTGTATATTTAATCAAAATTTCCTAATGTTTGTGTTTCTAAAGTAATTCAATATCGAGTAGATTCTAGAAAGAAATTGATTGAGGTATTAAAAATTTAAGTTTGTTTAAATATTAAATCACTTCAGAATAAGATCACATATGCCATGAATCATCAATATTATAGTGTCAATTGTATTTCTTATTCTGCATTTCATAATTTTGTATCTCAAAATATTTAATGTCATAATAAGTCCAAAAATAAAATACATCTACACATAATGCTTCAATAAAATTTATTAAGCTTAGAATAATTCCAATCGAATCTTTAAGAAAAATGACTCAAATTAAGTTAATAAAACTGCCTTTTATAAACATTGTGAAGAGATCCAACTAGTTTTGTTTTTATCATAGAATGCCTAGAAATCAAGTGGATAATTATTTTTATTTGAAAAAAATATGAATTATTATTGATAATGGTGACTCTATTTTACATACATCTATTAAGCATCAACAGAATCAAGCAAAATTATAATTGAGAAATTTACTCAAGAAGTGGTTACATATTTTGAGGAAAATTTAGAAAAAGAAAATATAAATATAAAATAATAAGTGAAATAAAATTTACTAAGGAAATTTTTCAAAAAGGGAAGTAACAAAAAGAATAGTTATTAAAATAAACATTTAAAAAAAAAGTTACATAATGAAAATTTGCAACATTAATATTTATCAAAATATAAATTAATAAAATATAAGGTGAAAAATGAAGTGCAAGATAAATAATAAAGTGTACATGTGACAAAGTTAATTGATAAACTAGAATTGACTAAGAATACTAAGTTCAAAAATAATATTTATCTAAGAAGACTATTGTCACAAGGATGTTTTCCTAAGGGTATTTATCTAAGAAGACTATTGTCACAATATCCATATACTTCATCATGCATGAATACATCATATTTTCCTTTAGATAACCATGTTTATTTCACTTATTTGGGAATAATGGAGTTTTATTCCTATTTTAGTTAAGGGTCTGGAATAATAAAGCAGTATGGAATATAGCAATAAATACAGTCCTAATTTATGTAACTATTTATCCTTTTCACCTTTCTAAAAATAAAAATAAATAAGAATAAATATAACTTTGCTAAAAAATAGACTGACATGGTTGATACAAAGGTTTTAAATGGTTATATAGGACTAGGAAGGTTTTCTAAACCTTAATCTTGATTTTATTGGGTGAAAGGATATGAGCGTTGAAAAGTGGGTGCTTTGGTGTCTGATGTTATTGTCCTTTCTTGTCACTATTGTCCAAACTAATCACAAAGACCTAAATTTTTTTGGGTAGTTGTATTATGCCTATATGAGCATGCCTGTGAAAAATTGAGTCTTGGTTATTGACAAATCCTGATTTGGAGCTAATTTTATCTTCAAACACTAACCCTCCATCATGCCTAATAAAATGACATTTGAGTCACTTGAGAAAGAAGGGGTTAGTGTGAAAGATGTACTAAATGTGTAATCCACATCCCTTATGTGGGTACACTACCTACATACCAATACTCTAAAGAGGGATCAAGCCATATGCATTTCTCCCACCTAATGTGCTTTGTGCAATAGTGTGATGTGAATACAAATGTTGAATTGATAGTGTTTTAGGTGGCTAGGGATTGGTATGAGGATTTGAGTAGGCTTGTAGCAATGTTGGGTGACTATGTGCAAATAATAGGGAAGTTTGCCTTAGTTATCTTTTTATATTCTTGCTTGATTTATAATTTTGGTCACCTCATTTGTAAATTATCTTTGAGTGGGATTTTATAAGGAATAATTGGTCATGGGTGAGATGTATTCATGCTAGGCTAACCTAATTAAGGATAAGTATTGGATGAAAATGACTATTGGGGCTTAGAGTTTGAATGGACAAGACCACCAAAAATGAGGCACTTTTCTATGGGGTGTGATATTCCAAATGAGGCACTATTATCCTACATGCTCAGGACCTAGGGGAAAAGGATTAACATAGGGAATATTATCTAGCTAAGGTGGAATGACCATTCAGAAGGTTTTGGATGATGAATAAAAAGTTATCTATAAGGGTTGTAAGAGCATGAAAAAAATACCTATGGATGGGTGTCTCAAGCCATACTAAAAATACTAATTTGGAAACTTTATATGAATATATTTGCCCCTACTTTATTCTAGTGATGCAACAAAGTGAAATACTAGGATAAAGGAAAAATAGAAAGCAAACCTAAAATTACCTACAAGGGTAAATGCCATGAATATGTGTGATTCTAAGTGTGCATAGAGAGAGCACAGTGTCAGACATACATCTAAAAGAGAAAATAAGAAGTAGATTAGTTCTTACTAGACATGCTATGTATAAAATAAGAATTTACAAAGGCTGGGTAAAAGAGAAAGGAATAAATACCTCACTAGGTATGCAAACCAATAAAAAAATTATTATGATGTTGAGTGATGTTGGGTATGTGTTTTACCAAGATTAATATCATGAATGAATTTGAGTTCTCAATTCCTCAAGGGTGGCTCAAAAATACAAAGGATGGCCCTTTGGTTCCATCATCACCCACTATGTAGTGAATATATGTAATCATGTATGTGATAATTGATATTTGGATTGTTTTTCCAATCCCTCTATGTAGGTGGCTCAATAATACAAAGGTTAGCTAGTCTTTTGGCTCCAACATTACCCACTAAGTGTGAACTATGAACTGATACATGTATGAATGTGTGTTGTATGAGATGGATCATGACTCCCATGAATGCTCTATATTTAACAATGTGGCATGGATAGTTGAATGTGTACTAAGAACTAAGCCAATATTAGCCACTCTGAAAGGTGGAGATTAGGCTTTTATGAAAGCCACTCCAAAATTGAGAACTAGACTTATATGAAAGCCACTTTGAAATGATGCCAACCACCTACAGATGGAATAAGGCATGCAACTGCTAAAAATACCTAGGTAATACAATGAAATAGAAATAAAATAAGGTAAATGTTTCACACACATTACCCCCAATCACTAGTGTTTGTAACATGAATTCTAATCTAGAAGATGTACCAACTACCCAATCTAAAACTGAAAGCGAAAGACATCATGCTGCATATGATGCCCCATATATCTAGATAATATGAGTAAAAACATACTAAAATTGACCAATCTAAATTAAATTATAGATGAAAAAATTGTAATTGACCTTAACTTTCTATCTATTTTTGAAAATTTTGGGTTTTCAGTTGTTCGGATAAGAGCACCAAAAATTAAACACTTTGTTGTAGGGCGATGTAGTCTGAATGAGACGCTCTTGTATTTTACTATTTTTTTATGGATATTCTATGTTCATCCCTATTTTTATAGTTTTTTCTACATGTTTTGGATTTTTATTTCTATTCTAAGTGTTCTAAAATTTTATTTTGATCGATAGAGGGATTTAATCTCTGTGGCAAAACCCTTGTTTGTTTCCCCCTCTTCTAAGGGTAAGAATGAATACCATGTAATGATTTCCCTCAAAAGAATGAGCCCTGTAAGTGTGTTAAGAGATGAAATACATGATATATCAATGATAATCCAAAAGATGTCTCAAGATATAGCATAGTTTGTATTGGACATTGTTAAATCAATAGGGGTATGCCTAGATAAATGTAACAATATAATAGCATGCGTAATATCCTAAAATAAAAATGGAAATTTACTTAGTTTTCAAGGAGGGATGGATCATGATGTCCATCATGGCATCTAAGAAGGAAATATGATGCATGATTTTTATCATAGCATTGCAAAAAACTGAGAATCAAACATGAAAACAAGCATGCAAGGCAAGAAGAAAGAATCATACAAAAGAGTAGCCAAGGGGCCAAGAAAATAAGGTACATGGGCATATATCACTCAAATTTGGAAATAAATCATACAAGGCATGTTTAAATTCCCACATACACATACAATTTCAAACAAATAAGATTGGCGTGAGGGCCACAAGCACATACAAGAGTACAAACAAAGGACATTAGAAAATGTCTTAAGGCACACACAAGTAACACAATAGGAACTAAAAAATGCAATCACATCTAGCTACTCAAATCAAGAAAGGAAGGCATGTAAATGATGGAAATAATATCACATCTAACTAATCAAAGTAAGAAGTGAAAGTATGCAAAACATGTAGTACAAGACTAGGTAGATGCTAAAAAATACATAAGTGCTATATACTAGTGAGTGTCGATAGAATAATCTATGTAAGCTAGTAATTAATCTATATCAACATGATGACTAGAGTGTGTGGTGTATTAATGACATAACCTGGATGGTGTAGTCATGTAGAAGATACCCCTGGTTGGTAGATATGCCAATGTATATCTCAAATGTAAAAGTAGGATGCCCCCTTAGTGGGTAGAGTGAAGTAATCAAGGATATGGGTGTCACTGCACACACTCAAAGATTATCCAGTGAAGCATGGTAATGTAGATAAATTGACAAAAAATAGCATAGAATAAAAAAATGTAAGTTTAGGATGGTAGTAGAAATGTAAAACATGGATAATGCATATAATTGAAATTTTTTTGGTGTTTTCAGTTATTTGAATGTTTTTATATTTTGGCGTGTTATATTGTTTTTTGGATTTTGAAATATTGTATTGTTTTTGGTATTTTAAAATATTCTATGTATAAGTAATCATAAGGAAACTATGTACAAGAAATTGAAAAGAAACTATGTAAAAATATGATAAGAAACTATGTATAAGTAGGAATAAACTATGTACAAGTAAGCTGATAAATTATGTACAAGTAAGCAAAAAGAAACTATGTACAATAATGTGGGTAAATAAATATGTGCACAATGACATAAAATACTAAGATGGAGGGGGTAAAGGGTTCAATAATGGAGCCCACTAGGGATGAAGATGAAGGAAGGGATCATGTCCATCATCAAATGCCTCAACATCATCATCATAAGTATCATTGGATATCCTAGGATTTGTATACATGGTGGCTATCTCCTTAGGTGTTAGTAAGATATGTGATATTTGTGCAATTGGAGATCTATCACTCATAGTAATGGCATCCTACTAAAAGTGAACTAAGGGTCACTCTAGTGGTGAAGATGCAAGTTCTCCTCTATAAAATTTAGCTTTGGTAGTAGGAAGCCTCGATGGAAGTAGCAAAGCTAATGTTGATGGTGATATAATTTGAATAGTATCCTAAACCTATAGTTTATCTAATATATTATGTAAATATATACATGAGTCTATGTCATGGACTGTAATTATGTGAAACAGACAAAATGGGCGACCATCTTACTGTGATAACTTGTTAATAAATATGTGTCATATTATAGGTAGTGTGATTAATCTATGATCAAGTAACATCTATATCATAATCTATGGTTGATGTTGTGTGCTACCCATCTTAATCTGAATGAATAGCTTTATATCCATAGAGGTAACCATGTGAATAGTATGTGCCAAGTAATCTATCTGTGCCCATGAATGTGGAGTATATTTTGAGAGTGTAGTGTGAGAAGCTAAAATTGATGCAAGATATGTGATGAGGGATCTAGAGTCATATTGGTACTCTCTTAGGCCAATTGGTGTAAAGCTCAATCCACAAAAATAGTCATCTATGAGTTTTGATGTCATATCATCATGTGAAGTAGCTTGGGAGTCTGTATCAACATCATGCACCTATGGTAACTCAAAATTTATAAGGGGTAATTGTGATATGGGAGTCTCATCAGCTATAGTAGGAGAATATGATGGTGCCATGAGAGTATCTATAACTGGTGAAGTGAATATGACATACTAAAGAGTTGTATCTTTAGGATCAATTAGGACTATTGGAACTACTATTGATGATTGTGTAATTATAATAGGTGTAGGAATTGTGACTGATGGAGTAGCTAAAATGAATGAAGCTGCTATAACTATTTGAGTATTTGGAGCTGAGGAAAAAACTATAAGTGGAAGCATTCGAGATATTATAGTCTCTCCTACCTTATATGTATGTATTTGGTTAAGATAAATGTAATGAGGTGGTGACTAAATTGTGATATGAGGTGTCCCATCTAGTGAAATAGTCAAAGATGACTCTGTAATTCTATAATATCTAAATAGCTAGTTATCTACTCGGCATGTGTATATTTATCCTTCATCAAGGAGCTTAACACATGAATGAAGAGTGGAAGGAACTGCCCCATAACATGTATCCAAGGTCATCTAAGTAAAAGGTTATAATGAAGAGGATGTATAATGACCTGGAACTGTGTAGAGATGGTTCTGGGCCCTACCATGATATTCAAATCAATGGTGCCTAATTTCTATCATAGTATATCATCAAACCCTCTAATTTTCTTATATAAATTTTGCATGGAAGCCATATTTATGCCCATGGTCTGTAAAAATGTAATATTACATATATTAAGTATGGAACCATTATCAACTAAAACTCTCTTAACTACACTAGTTTTGACTTGAGATTGTAAGAACAATGGTAAATTTTGATCAATAATTCTCTGAGAAGGAATGTCCTCACAATCAAAATAAATAACATCTTTTATAATTTTTATTGTGTTGATCATTGATGCAAAATAAGAAGGCTTTAGATCAATGGGCATAAAAGTTTGACTGAGTGCCTAGTAAAGAATGTTCTTGAAAACATTTACTTTTTGAAGTTATTTTAACATTAAAATCTTAGTTGGTGTATTTTTCAACTGATCGACAATATCATATGCCCTATATGGATTTGCTTATGTAGGTGAGTTGGGCATGGGATAGGAGGGAATAGGAGGGTGACAGGGTTCCTGACTAGGGGTAGGAGGCATGGTGTCACGTTGAGTAATAGCTCTAACCACATTATCAACTAGCTATATAGGGATAGTAGTAGCTATGAGAGGAGAGCAAAGATAATTGATAGATCAAGGTGGTGGAGGGACACAGGGTGTTAGTTGGGATCTTTGACGATGAGTAGTGCACTAGGGAAGAACAAAATAGACCATGCAACATGACTCCACATGGGATAGAGGCTCCAAGGGAGGTGAGGTAAGAGGTGTTAAAAAAATACATTTAAAGTTGATCAATAAACAAAACAACATGCATGTACTCCTGGTTATGAAGGAAATGAATTAGGCATATAAGGCATATGATAAAACTTTGCATTAAGAAATAAAATCAGTTTACATTCATGTACATCATTGGACATAGTAGAAACATCTTAACTTTTTTAAAAGAGCCCTTGTGAATTACTATGATAAAATAAGAATGAAACTAATTTAGATGTAAGGTGATATATCAAAAATCAAAGGGACCTAGTATATTCAACTAGGGTTTGAAAGAAAATTATTTTTAAAATTACTATAGTGAATTTTAAAAATTAAATATGAAATTTTGATTTATATATGTAGGAAAATTTATAAAATTTTTGATAAAATTAGCATAAAATTTTCCCTAGGGTTTTTAGTGTTTTTGTGCACAAAGGATGTAAGTTGGGTTCACCAAATGATTTAACTTATTTGGTAATAATAGAGTTTTATTCTTATTCTAGTTAAGGGTCTAGATTAAAAAAATAGTATAGAATATAGCAATAAATATTGCCCTAATTTGTGCAATTATTTATCTTTTTCACCTTTCTAAAAATAGCAATAAATAAGAATAAATATAACTTAGCTAGAAAATAAATTGAAACAGATACTATAGAGGCTGAAAATGACTATGCAGGACTGATAAGGTGTCGTAAACCTAAATCTAGCTTTCATTAGGTGAAAGGATAGGAGCATCGAAAAATTGATGCTTTGGTGTTGTTGTTCATTCATGTCACTATTGTCCAAATTGATCACAAATACCTGAAACGTTTTCGGTAGTTGCAATGTGCCTATGTGAACATTCTTGTGAAAAATTAAGTGTTGGTCAATTACAAAACTCACTTTGGAGCTAATTTTATCATCAAACCCTAACCTTCCATCATTCTTGATAAAATGACATTTAAGTCACTTGAGAAAGATGGGGGTTAGTGTGAAAGTTGTACTAAACATGTAATCCACATCCCTTCTGTGGGCATGATGCCTACATACCAATACTCTGAAGAGGGATCAAGCCATATGTATTTTTGCCACCTAGTTTGATTTTTGAAATAGTGTGATGTAGATGAAAATTCTAAATTGATAATGTTTTAGGTGGCTAGGGACTGGTATGAGGATTTGAGTAGGTTTGCAGTTATGTTGGGTGATTGTGTACAAAGAATAGGGAAGCTTGATTTAGTGATTTATTTTATATTCTTTCTTATTTTATAAATTTGGTCACCTCATTTGTAAATGAGTTTTGAGTTGGCTTTTATAGGAAAAAGTTGGTCATGGGTTAGATGTATTTGTGCTAGGATGACCTAATTAAGGATAAGGACTAGATGAAATTGACTGTTGGGGCTCAAATTACAAATGGATAAGACCACCAAAAATGGGATACTTCTTTATGGGGTGCTATAGTCTAAATGGAGTACTCCTTCCTATAGGATTGGTACTTGGGGGAATAGGATTGGCATAGGGAATACAATCAAGCTGAGGTGAAATGACCATTTAGAAGGTTCTAAATGACTAGTAATGAGCAAAAAGGTGTCTAGAAGGGTTGTAAGAGCATGAAAAAAGGACCTATATATGGGGTGTCACAAGCCACACTCAAACTACTAATTTGGATATTTTATATGACTAGATATGTATATATCATATAGATCACTTTGTAATGCCTCTATAGTAGGGGAGTCTATAGCCAAAAACTACCCCTTAAGAGAATTGATCTTTGTGTAATGATCTCATATAACTCCATGTCAATGTGATACAAACACATTAGTCACTTACTTATAGTAAAAAAATCTAGTTTTACAAGTTTTTAGTAATCCATTGTGTTTGAATTACATTACTTGACAATGATGTGTAGCTCCTCACAATACCTTGTTGTGACTCCATAACTATGCACCAATTCAAAATCTTTTAAAGTCTAATGTTAAGTTGCATAAAATGTTCCAAGGCTTTGCACTATTTCCCATGCCTTGACATCCTTGCAAACATGCATAATACATCATCTCCACAATCCCTATAAAACATCATTTTATTTTATAAACATACTTGCATAAGTACGTTTACATAACCAACTTTCATAACATCTTTTATTTCTAGTGGTTACAAAAATAACCTTGTGGATAATAAGATTTTGTATATTCATGTAATGTTGAAATATTCATAACACCTATCATGGTGGATGAAAAGAAAGGAAGGAAGTTATCTTAAATGGTTTCTTCTAATCCTGAAAAGAAGGTAGTGAAGATACTGGATTGAGACAACCCATTATTATTTTTTAGGTCTTGTGGGAAATGACATCATTCACAAGGTTTTTATTCCTTCGTTCCACTACATGGTGTTGTTAATTTTCTCTTTAATTGACATTAAAATATTGAAAATGGTTGGAATGTCTGAGAATGCTAAATATTATACCTAGAATTTCCATTGAGCATAGAAAAAATAACTAAGATTCCTCCACTCAACACTTCTTGCTGAAAACAACACATAATTTGAGTAAGCTCAAAACAATGACCTAGATTTTAGCTATGATATGTGATTTATTTATCAGTTTCATATTAATGGAAAATACATTGATTGAAGTGTTTAGGTTATTTAATGTTGATAAAATTATTTCTGATGAAAGTGATAGAAGTGAGGAAGTAGTAGTAATTGAAGATTCATCAAAAGGTGTTGGGACTGATTTATTATATAAAATTTGGGAGGGTAGCTTTATTTTTTATCTTGATAGCTCCCTCTTGTGAATGGCCATTCCTACATTTCTCATTTGGAGATCTTTTAACTTTATAATGAAGTTCTCAAATAAACTCAATTTATTAATGGTTACTATTACCAAAATTGGACATAGACTTTGTTGTTTCTTTAAGGAATTCAACTTTTTTATCTTTTTATATTGAATTATTGGTTACAATGTATCAGAATAAAATATTCAAAACATATATCAAAGTATCAAAAAATCCATAAATTATTAACCTATGAGGTATTCACCAAAAATTATAACTATGAAAATAGATAATGCAATATGAAAATTAGTCCCATGTAGGAAACCCAACAAGCAAAAAGTGCTAGAAAACATATCCCTCTACCCAAACCAAAGTTGGTACCAAATACCATTAAATACATAGACTTGTCTCTAGGTTCCCTATAAAAAGTGACACAGTCCATTTCAATGTCCTCATCTGAATCCACACACATAGGTCCCTCAACATATCTCATATTCAATCCAATTCCTAACTATTCTAGTCCAGCAGTTGATGGTGGAGTGTATCGGTCAACCTTATTTAATAGGGATTTCATATTATTAGACATAACATGTTCGACCACCTCATCAACTTTGAAAAAACCACCTCTTTCAATGAGCTTCTCCAATTTCCTAGAAAAGACATTAAAATTATCTTCTATTAATTTATGTACCTCACTTTGATAATTTGGAACCTTTTACCATGGAGGGGAGATTCAGGGGGGAAGGGTTCACAGAGTATCCTTATCATTAGAGAACAAATCAGTATCTAGGTCAAGAGGAGAAATATATTCCTCAACTTCCTTAATCAAATTACTATCAAACAAATATTCTACACTTCCCTCATCATATCTTTTTTGGCCATCAGCCAACTGTTCACAACATTCTTGTCATATTTCTAAGAATTAAGCCATTCTTGAACTGGGTTATCTACATAATCAAAATAGAATTCCTTGATGCACTCCCATTCATGGTTTAAAAATTTCACCTCAAAGGATGATCAATGTAAACTACCCAATCCAGGTGTGGACTTAACTTGGGATAGCTACATGAATCAATCAGGGACTCTAACATGATCTTAAGAATTCCAAACCTCGAGAACTATTCTAGCTATTCTTGTGTCATCTTTAGTTGGAGAAAGATCTGCAAATAAATAATGTGAAGGATGAATTCAATAATGAAGTTAGTAAGCACCCTATCCATAGATTGAAAAACTTCTAAGTTTATTTGCTTCCATAAAATCCACAAAATCTCAGTTGAGAAAACAAACCAAAACTTATGAAAAAAAGGATGGACTTTTCTTTTAGAACAAATATAACCAAAAGCAATATCCATCCATCTATTCTCATATTCAAATAAAATATTACAACCCTTGAGACAACATTTACAAATATTATAAGCATAAGGAAAAGAGAATAAGATGTGTTCAATAGTTTCAACATCCATAGAAAAGGAATAAAAGGTTGTCAAATTCCACTTTTAACCAATATAGCACCAACAACTAGTCTATTATATATCAGAATCCACCTAAAACAATAATTTTTAGGGTCAATAGAGAAAGCCTAGATAGCATCAGACTTAAAGGACCAGGAATAAATGGGATAACACACATTAAAAATATGATTAAGGGTAAAATATGGGACATTGAAAAAAGAGAGTTTATTGTATAGTGCCTAATTAGAGAACTCAAACAAGGGAGGACCCTCCAACCACTTAACATTTACCTAGAATTCACCATTCTCATCCATATAGAAGACATTATTATTCCTCTATAATGATTTTTGAATAAGAGTATATATTCTATGTTGAATGACTAGGATTTGAAATATAACTCTAATTTCTTACCAGGAAGCCCAACCATTCTATGAAGAAAAATAATTGAAAACCCTTAAACATTTAGTGAACCACTCAAAATCAAAACATCCCATCGTGAGTGCAAGAGGCCTTATGTTGACACAAAGATTCCAATAGATGGCTATGTAACCCTGGTAGCATGTCCCAAACTAGTTGAATATATGTTTGATAGTGACAAAAGGTGGTACAAAGTCCCAAGTAGACCAAATAGAAGCAAAAACTGGTGACCCAACAACTTTAACAGAGAAGGGACCTATAAGGAGATCAGTAATATTGAGTCATTTGCAATTTTTCTACCTCTAGGAGAGCCATGAAATATATTATTTATGATTAATATTTTCTAGGGCTCACCCTCTTTCAATGCTCTAATTATCCATTTAACCACAAGGGTGATACTATAGATCCTTAAATCCTTTAGGCCAATTCCCCTGATGTTTTTAGGATTTGAACAAAATTACCAAGAAATGGAATGTCTATTCCTCCCTCATTTGCCATCAAACTATAGGAAATCCCTTATAATTTTGTGTATAAATTTGATCTAAGTCTTATTGAAAATACAAAAAGAATCATAGTATATACTATGTGAGACAAGAACTTTTGGGTAGACTGGGATCCTTCCAGGTAAGGAAATTAGGTGCCCATTCCATTTCTAAATTTTTTTTATTAATTTTGAAAAATGTCCACTCCCACATGATCTTGAAGGAATGGTTAAGTGCAGAAGGCATGCCCAAATATCTAACGAATTTATTTGTCCCTTTCCATACCCAACCAAATAGTGTAAGCCAATCAAGAGGGGTGTCCTGCCACCCTAACATAAAAGATTTATGCATAGTGATAATAGATCAAGAAGCAAAGAAATATATATATATATATATATATATCCATCCTTTCAATAAGATGATTTAAGTTACTTTGTTCTAATTTAAAAATTAGAGTAGTGTCATCATCAAATAAAACAACAAGCAATTCATCTTTATTGGGCAGAGAGATTCCTTTGATAGGAGGACCCACATCTGAGAATATTAGTAAATAATGTAAGGCTTTGAATATCAACACATAATAAGGGTCAAGGGGAAAACCTTATTTGATGTACCGTTGAAGCTCGAGTGAGTCTGTCAATTCCCTATTCACTTCAACTACAATAAAAGCATCTTTGAAAAGAAATTTACCATTTCGTAAAAAATTTCTCTAAAACCAAAGGCTCTAATAATTATGTCAATGGAGGTCCATTCTCTTCTATCATAGGCTTTATCAAAATAGACAAAAATCATGCCCACATCTTGATTAGAATCATGGGCCCAATACATCCCTTTAAAACTAGTTATCAAGTTATTTATAATATATCTTCCTTGAAGAAAAATAGTTTGTGTCCCATAAACAATATTGGGAAGTAGAGAAGAGAGTCTCTTCACCAATATTTTATGCCCAAAATTTGTAAGAGACATTAAGGAGGGTAATTGGCCTCCATTTTTTGACCAAATATGGGCCCCTTCCCTAGGGATGAGCTTAATAAAACCTATGTTTATTTTAAGGCCTGAGGATCCAGCAATAATAGCTTCATTATGGACCTCCAGACAATCCTTTACCAACCAGTCCTTATTGGCTTTGTAAAATTTAGTAGGGAAGCCATCAATACTAGGTGCTTTGTCATTTTTGAGTGAGTCAATGGTCGCTTTAATTTCATCAAGCATGATATCGTCATCAAGGGAAAATGTATGCATATATGACACATTTTTTGGAATAGAGATATCACAAATAGCCATATCCTTCTCTATGAAAGAATTAAATCTATTATCCAAAAATATGTTGGATTAGAATTCAAAAAAATCTTCTTTGATAATGCAAGAGTCATGAGAAATGTTACCCTAATACTTAATACCATTCATTTTTATCCTTTGATTTTTGTTTCTCAAGAAATGAAAGAAAAATTTAGACCCTTTGTCACCAATCTTAAGCCATGTCATCCTAGAGCTAATATGTGATCCCCTGACAAGATAGCATAAGGTTTGTTTGACTTAATACTTAATAGACTTAAACACATCCACTAGTCTACCATTAGAGAGATTAAGTTGAAGATAACTTTCATCATAAATTAGTTTTTTTGGGGTAACCCTAACAGCTTTCTTGTGCATTTTAGCCTTGATCTGACCATACATTCTTGAAAAGTTTTTAGATAATTACATACAAGAGTTACACTGAGCAATTATAGATCTAGAATTGCAAGATACTTTCCATACATTCCAATAATAATTATTATCATACATACAAACCTGATCATTTTGGTGAGATATATTAAAATTATAAAGTCCTTTGAAAGAAGAAGAACTTTTATCAACATTTGAGTTCAAATAAAAGCCAATTTCAATGGGATGATGGTCGTAGATTGTGTTGGGTGGAAAATTCACCACATTTCCATTACTAGTTAGGGTCACTTGAAAGGAATCCCTATTCAATTAAAACCTATCAAGACTAGAATATTATCTTTTCTTATTGTTCTAATTGTTGCACTAGGTAAACTAGATTATTTTACATTGATTTTTACCTTTTTGTAATGGATCGAGTCTGTGCATTATCTTGAATTTAGACCAAAATAAAATCTCATTATCTTTCCAAGACTAATGGTCACCGCCAATTTTATCTTCTTTTTCTTCAACCATGTTAAAGTTACCTCCAAAAATTCAAGAAACATTTTATAGGTTAGTTGTAAGATAATTCCATAGCTTAGACCTTTCTATATAATCATTATGCGCATAAATATTTCATAGACCAAAACATTAATTTTGCTTTTCTATTAAAATACATATAACTCTATTATAGGGGAAACACCATTATCAATAATGTAATCCTTCAACTCAAGATTAACCAACATAGAGGACCCTCCTTTACCTCATTGGTTATTAGTATAAAACTAAGTTGCATTGGGCCAAATGAAATTAAGGACCGAGGACAGTTGGGAGACCATAGCCTTAACTTATTTAAGACATAAAAAATCTAATTTATCTTTTGAGTGTCTAAACTATCCCATAATGGGTTTTTCATTAGGGGATTCTAAGCCGCTAACATTCCCAGCTACAATCTGCATAAGAAATGTAGGCAAAGGGGTCAATTAGATTGACCAGGGGTTCCCCTCACTATTATACAATGTTTTGAAATAGTATGGAACCTTAATTTTTTCGGACTTCCTCTTAAAAGTTGGGTCAGGGCTACTAAGAGGGATATATTTATTTATTTTCCTACCTTTCACAACAATATGATCAAGAGGGGTGGAAACATAGTTTTGAGTCTTTTACCACCCCCTTTGGGCTTCTAATTTTTAATAACATTGAGGTCCTTGAGGGACAAGTGTTCAATCATTTCCATATCCAAATCAAAGCCATAATTCATATATATTTCTTTCTCTATATAAATCACCATGGGGGAGGAATCATCACCTTTTTCACAAAGGCTAAGAGACGGCATGCTACAAGGATTAGAAACATTACTAGCATAGTTGACTAAAATAACCACATACTCCTCTAAGGAAGAATCTTTGAGTTGTGGGGTAAAAAAATCCAAGTAAGTTTAGTGATGAATAAAAGCATCATCCAAATTATCTAGCAAATAGTTAATCACATCAATAAGAGAATTCACCATGTCAACAGATGGTGATGGGAAACTACAAGATAGGGGAGAGAATTGATTCACAACATTTCCTAACTCATTTGTAGTCACTGAAGCATTTTTCCCTAAAGGCTCCTTAGGGGAGGTACAGTCTTTGAGCGGTTCACTATTAAACATAGTGTTTTCAAATACTTTTAAATCGTCAATTAGCACAAAATTCATCACATAATCATCCTTCTATGCAACTTGGCCATTTTTTTTACTACAGAGATCCTCCTTATTAACCAACAATGGATAATTTTTTGGAGGTGTATATCTTTTTTACAAAAAAATCATATGTTTAATCCTCCCAACCCTTTGACAACACAAATATGGGATATCCTTTTGAATTTGATGTTAAGGGATTTAGGAAAAACATGTAAGGGCTCTAAGGCTCTCAAAACCCTAACATTCATATGAGCTAACGACCGGCTTGTGTCTTCAATTCTAAAGACTTCCCCAAGGGGATTCAAGGCTTGTGGTAGAAAGTTCCATAACTAGATAGGAACATTTTTGATATCCACACATTTGGGTGTAGTTTTAAAAATGAGGTCATTACAGTCCATATCTAGGCTCCAAAGGGCCACCTTAAATAAAATTTGACCAACATTCCATAGGGTTTTACTGACATCCCTTCTCTGCATATTAGATTTTTTAAATAAAATCATAAAAACCTCTTTCTGATTCATTAGATAGAAGCTAGTGTAGATACCCAATTTCTTATCCTAAATAGAATTGAGTCGGTTATCAAAGAAGTTTCTAGAAGGGAGAGATTTCTTGTTCAAACATACAAAAAAAAGTCTGACATTATTTAACCTGATTTCTTTCTACTGTATATCTTTTTCCTTAGAAGCATTTAGATCAAGAATCACGGATTTATTAGGGCTAGGGTGCTTACCGATTTGGGCTTCATCATGCTCCTGCTCTCCATGCTCTCCTTCATAGACATGGTTGGCAAGGAATTATGTGTCTTCTATGTGTTTTGCTACTTCTTAACGTAGGACTTCACTAAATAGCTTTTTTGATGCTCCAAAAGGTCCTTCTCCCACCTGAGATGGGAAGGATAGATCGTATTTGAGATTGTCATCCTTATCAGCCCTTAGAGGACCACCTAGTTCATTAAAAGTACCATTTTCACCCTTCTTCGCATGTTCAAGATCATTTTTTCTGAGATATTCTATAAACAACTCCAATTAATACCATGCCCCTCTTTTTTTTCAAAGGCCACTAGCATGGGGAATTAGACATGGGATGCTATGGGGCACGTAGCAAGAGACACAAAATAGAAAGAAAAAGAAAAACAATAAACACTTTCCACAAATCAAAAAATGAAACTAAGGAAGATGAACATAGGAGGTAAAGCAATTCAACCACAATGGACACCATAGAAAAATACACATGAAAACAAAGGTAGCAAAGGTAACCAAGATAATCAGCCAAGAGAAAGCTTGAAGCATCATCAATGGAGGATGACTCTTTGTCTCTCCATTTCAAAGCTTGAAGATTTTGTTCCTATCTCAAGAATCTAATTTGTTTGGAAATTGTTGGTCATTTAGATTATTAGGCTATATCAAAAAATTGAGTAGGAGGAGCAGCCCTTTATTTCATTAAAAATCAACCCTTTTAATTAAGACTTCTTCAAATTTGTTAACATTATAGGCCTAAAGGAATGATGATAGATCATTTCTTGCATGTGGGGGTTTGAGGAGAGCTCTTTGGTTTAAGTTTGGGATTAGCTTTTGGATGCTTTTTTCTTTCTAAGAGAACCATGATACATTAGTTTTGACATACGGTGCCTTGATGAGAGCTCTTTAGTTTTGGTTTGGGATTGGTTTTGGGATGCTTACTACTCTAAAAGATTTTTCACATGCTTTTGTTATGTTTTCCTTTTGTTTAGTTGGTTGCTTATACTTTGCTCCTGAATTTTTGTGGTTGGGTTCTCATTATTAATAATTACTTCACAATTCATCAATGTGATAATTTATCGATTATTTCCATAATTTTTTTAAAGAGTTTTTAACAATTATTTTATGTCAATCTCCTTATATTTATAATATAAAACTTTTTTTTTTAATTATTTATATATAAATTAATTAATTATTGTTAATAAACCATAAATTTAATTCAATTTAATTTAACAGTTTAATAGTTAAAAGAATATTTTAAACTATAATAAATATTTAGTATATATATTTATTATATAAATAAATAAAAATAAGTGAAAACACAATTTTAAATTAATGTCTCCAAACTTTTCAACTTGATTATGGTGAGCTCCCCCTACCCAAACGATTGTATAAATAAATATCCAATTTATTAGCAGAACTCTTTGAAACACCCAGTTTAATAGTCACATAAAGGGAACTCTTCGCTACATGAACGGGAAATCTTTTGATTTGTAAATATACACAACCTTCTAGCGTGGGCAAAGACATTCTGAAACAAAGCAGCCATTAGATTTAAAATTAACCAATGAGATCGCAGATGATAACTGACTGTGTGAGGATTGCTATTAAATAAATTAAAAAAAAAAAAAAACCATTTTCTAAACCTGGATTCTTTAAAATTAGGAAATTTTCTTCCACTCCACAATGCTCGCTTATCTTCTTAAACTTGTGCCTGTGTAGCAACTGCGTTGTTCAAAGAGACGCAGAAATAATTCCGACAAATTCGCCAAATATATTAACCTGTTCCATAAAATTTGCTGCTTCAATTAAACATCGATTTTAGGCAGTTTCCTGGTGCATGCAGATTCATTGCACTTTATAAAGGCAAATGTGTCTTTGAGAAACCAAACAAGTTGGTAGCTCTCAGAACACATTTCTCTCAACTGGAATTTATTTTCATTCAGTCATACTCAGGTTGATTGCTGATTACATCTTTTACGTTCCTGAAATTCTTCTCTGATAAATCAGATTATTGCTAGCATAATATTGGACACGATCTTAACAGCATAATGAAAGGACGAATGCAATCATGGCGGCTGTTGACAGAAATGGTGCTGCTGTGTTGTGTTTTTAGCTGTGAAGTCGATGGAAAGAAGTTGAAGAAAGGGAGATGGGAGCTTCTGCTGGGTAATGCAGGCGTATGTGCAATGCATATGGCGCTGACACACACCAATAATGTTCTTATCTTTGACCAGACGAAGGCCGGTCCGTCGCAGATAATGAGAACCGACCGTCCCTGTAATGAGGAAAGAAATCCTTCCAACGAAGACTGCTGGGCGCACTCGGTGGAATACGACATTGCAACTCAGAAGGTCAGGCCTCTACATCTAATTACGGACACCTGGTGCTCTTCGGGCTCGTTTACCAGCAATGGCACGCTCGTCCAGACGGGAGGATGGAACAGCGGCAATGAGATTGTTCGCTACTTCACACCATGCTCCGACACAACCTGCGACTGGGTCGAAAACCCAACACGCCTCTCCTCTCCAAGGTGGTACGCCTCAGACCAGATCCTACCGGATGGTCGTGTCATCGTCGTCGGAGGCCGAAGATCGTATAGTTATGAATTTGTTCCTAAGTATCGTTCTGGCGAGGGGGTCTTTCAGCTCCCGTTTCTGATCCAGACAACCGACGAGAGGGAGAACAATTTGTATCCTTTTCTACATCTCTCTTCGGACGGCAGTCTGTTTATCTTCGCCAACACGGATTCAATTCTCCTCGACTACAAAAGACACCAGCTGTTGAGAACCTTTCCAAAAATGCCAGGCGGTGGACCACGGAACTACCCGTCTTCCGGTTCGTCGGTTATGCTCCCTCTGCACTGCGTTAACAATTTTCAGCGCGTGGAGGTTCTGGTATGCGGAGGAGCACCTGAGGGGGCCTATAGCCAGGCCCGAATGAACCACAAATTTGTACCAGCTCTGAACACATGCGGTAGAATGGAGATCACTTCTCCAAACCCGGTGTGGCATATGGAGGACATGCCCGGCCCCAGGGTGATGGGCGACATGCTTATCCTTCCTACAGCAGACATCCTCATAATCAATGGTGCCCAAAACGGAACAGCTGGGTTTCAAAATGCTAGAGCTCCTGCACTGAGTCCGTGGCTCTACAGACCGGCTGCACCCGAGGGTAAGAGATTCACGGTCCTGTCTCCTTCCGCAATTCCTCGTATGTACCATTCAACTGCAATTGTTCTGCCGGACGGACGCGTTCTAGTGGCTGGAAGTAACTCGAACTTAGGCTACCACTTCTCTGGTGCGCCTTTCCCAACAGAACTTCGACTGGAAGCATACAATCCCTATTATCTGCATCCGCACTACGACCCCAGAAAGCCCAACATCACTTCCTTATCTAGCAGGGAGATCAAGTACGGAGCCAAATTCATCGTCCGTTTCTCTCTAATAATGCGGCTCAGCCCCAACGCTCAATTTCACGCTTACGCTCCTCCCTTCGCAACGCACACGGTCTCGATGAATCAAAAAATGCTGATTCTTGCAGCCACTGCGATCGTGAAAGGAAGCGAAGGGTATTTGGTAGGTTTGACGGCGCCGCCAAGCCCCATGGTTGCTCCTTCGGGATATTACTTGGTCACTGTTCTCAATGCAGGTATTCCTAGTAAGGCCGAGTGGATTCGTTTCGTTAACTAAACACAAACGAGAGAAATGTAATTTTCAGAATGCATCTCGTGTGTAGTTGGTAACAATTTTTGTCCGGCATAGACAGTCTAGAAAATAAAAATCAAACTCTTATATAATATTCAAAATCTGAATTTAAATATTAGCTTTTGCCACGAATGGTGCCACGAAATGTCTACAGGTACGAATAATGGAAAGAAAATTACAGCAAGAAGTGCATCTATGAATAATCGAAAAAAACAATATGATGTAAACAGGTGTGCTAAAATCGAAAATAAAGTATGATGTGAAATAGATTATGAATTGCGAGCTGGGCAAGAATAAAAGAATTGAATCGAAATAATAATATGATATAAAATAGGTCCCGTGGCTCCAAAAAAAAAAAAAAAGGAAAACCATGATATAAATTAAATATATGGATTGCACGATGACAATAATAACACTCTTTTAGAAGAAATAAAGGTTTGATTGATATTTGTATGGAAGAAAAAAATATCAGCATAACATTGTATTATAGTAAAAATTTATATTGAGATGTCAATGAGATATGAGTGATTTAGTTAAAGTGGTTTGGTTGTGTTTATATTTATTTAGGATCAAATTTTATAGGGTATGTTAGATCGATTATGATTGTTGAAGATGTTTCGACAGTTGAAGTTGTTGGTGATATTGGTAATGGTGTTTTGTTGGTAATATTATTGAGTCTAGTAGTGATTGTTGATAATGTTTGTAAGAAAGATATACACCTCTTATTTTTATCTCAAACTAGTTCATAGCTCCAATCAAAAGCATGGTGTCTACTGATAATTTAAAAAAAATGTATATTAAAGTCCTATAAAAAAAAATAGAAAATCATTTATAGTGAAGGTATCATTATAAAATAAATAAATAATTTTCATATATATATATATATATATATATATATATATATATATATATATATATATATATATATATATATATATATATATATATATATAAAATCTAAGTAAATGTGCGAGGCATTTATATAATATGCTAAGAACTTATATTACAATTCAAAGAGAAGTTGTTACAAAGTTTGTAGAAATAAAATGAGATGGAGAACACACATACAATTAGATAGTAACACCTTTGTGTAAGACCAAATCTAATTACATTTTTTTTCTTTTAATTAAGTAGATAACACCTGCACGAAGTGAATAAATGCAATGCTTAAGAAAAGAATCACTAAAAATCCACCTCTATTCATAATAACGAAAATTATATTTGCAATCCATCATTAATCCTTTCAGCCTAACATAGAAGGTCTACTGAATTATCCTTCATTTAACAAATGCCAGTACACAGTTAAGATCTTAAACCTTGTAAGTTATGGACCCACCAAAGAATACTCCTCAAAAAATTCCACATGGTTGTCTAATTAAACCTTCATTGTCTTTGATCATGCCAATGCTTTCAAAATTTCATCATACCATCTATATCCTTAAAGCCTAAAAATAATCATAACCATGCATCAAAGTCTCAGACCATATGATCGAAGATAAAAATCTCATTATAAATTGTATTACCTTGATCTCATTATGATCCAACGTTGATAATTATAAGTAAACATATTTTTCAATCATTCCATTGGGCTTGTGTTTGCTTAGTAGGATAGGCTTTTTAATAGTTCCATTGAAGAATAAGAACATGATAAATTTAGTCATTTAAACATCTGTTCCATACAATCATTGATTTAATATCAATGATTATCCTTGGGGTTTCAACAATTTTCCCCAAAGAAATAAAAATAAGTATAAGCAATTTATCAATTCTTTTATAATATTTATTAACATGATAATTTGACAGGTAGGTTTGCTATCAACTTTAATTGTTAGGCTATGAATTGACGTGGTTGATTGAGTCATGAACCTTGCTAGCTTGACGATGTTCTGTCCCATTCGTTTAGCATCTGATTCAACATGGGATCATTACACAGAATTGTCACTCTATTCATGTACATATATGTGAACCAAACCCTTATCTTTACAAATAAGCATTGTGAGGACACTTGGGACCTTCTGACTGGGTCAGAAGGATGTGGGGACAGAGTCATACCAAACATTCCAAAGGTGGCGACGTTGTAACAAGAGGACATGTGCCTCTGATCAGAGGGTTTTATTACCATTTATATCGAACAAAGACATGAGGTCGATCCATGTGGCAACACATGATTCCATCATAGGCAAGCAAACTATGTTTTTACTAAGGATTTGGTTGAAAGTCGTGAAGTTGTAAAATGGTGACTTGTGGCTCTAAGCAAAGGAGTTGCATCTCTTTAGGTATAGGATTGAGTCACGAGTCCATGTGGCAGCATGCGACTGCTTCCTAGGCTTACTAGAATCATGGTTTACAAGTAGCAAGCTCTCATAGTTCTGCAGTTCTCAGGATCTACGCTGAATTTATGACTTACATGTGCATGAGTGTCTGAAATTGTGATGTGGCATGGAAGATCCAAGTCGAGTTCATGCCTTAAAAAGAGTTTCAAAGGCTATGTCTCAATTCAATGACAATGCACGGTAAGCTCAGATGACTATGAAAAAAAGTACGAATGCTTCGCAAACTTCGAAAAACATTACAAATGGCAGATCGCTGAGGAACGCGAAGGACTGCAATAAGTCAATGACCAAAAAACTAAAATTGGCCAATTTAAAAGGTGACTAGCCCAGAAGGCAAACCCAATTTTAACGCTACTGGCTAAGGAATGAAACTATGGCCGACTTCCACATCAAACGTTTCGAAAAAATGCCTCTGACCTGTTGCGTAAATAGATGAGGAGGCCCATCGGTCTATATGTGTGCATGGATTATAAACAGAATACCTTTCCTGAATAAAATTGATGTTTTTATCATTTACTCAATTACTTATTTGTCTAGAACATTTTAGCCAAGGTTTTATGAAGAATAGACTTCAGTGACATGTTCAGGCCCAAAAAAGACATTGGTTTATTTATAATAAGGAAGAAGATAGGTTGTATGGAAAAAAGATAGATATGTTTACGTTTTTCATTATTTTTATAAATAACATAAAATTATATACACGCATATCCATGAATTTACATTTTTAAACCTTCCTACTCTTAATAATGAGCAGCACTTAGATTTCTTCTAACATTCCAAAACATTTTGTATATTTTATGTATCATTCCAATCCTTGATATTGAACCTCCTTTAAAAAAATTGTTGGTCAAGAGTCCATATGCGTGGGGAATAAGTGCCTTTACAATGAATGATACACACCTATATTTATTTATTGAATTGTGCATATAATGAAGGTAAAGATCCTTTTTAATCTTTATAATTTTCTAATTCCAAATAAGAAGGCATAAAAAATATATTGCCAACATATATCTCACTCAGTGAAGGATATCAATATCTTATATTTACACAAATCATTAGTTGACATTATCTTTTAGAATCATTTGTACATTATCTCAGCTCTCAAGCTATTTTCAATTTAATCAACATGAGATAAATGTTGATATGTTAAAGAGAGGAAATAATTTATCAACCTCATCTTCTATATTTAATTAGAGATGGGTAAGTAAACTATCAATATAAATATAAGTAGTATATGTAAGACACACGGGTCAATCAACACATAATTTAAGTTTATGACCATATTATTTATTGCAATATTAAATAGTTAATAATTTGTATTATTAATTTGTACAGTGTACAAATAAAGTCCTTCATTTAAATAATTTATAGTTGTAAATACTCGTTCCGATTAAAAATAAAAGTCAAAATTTACATAATTTTAAAGTTACCATAACAAAAAGCATTCATTTATACCCATAATAATATAGTGAAGATAGGCTTAGTATTTCCATGTTTGAGCAATTTATATATCACAAGTGACCAAAGAATAAAATGCCATGATTTATCCCAGGTCAATATTTATATTTGCTATTATTATCTTATAATTTTAAGAAATGAAGTATGGATTATCCAAAATATTTAGATCATGTAAAATAATTTTATATTTCTTATTTTGTGTTTTATGAGTTATATATAAAACTAAGAATAATCTAGTCTAAAATCTCTTCTTAACCAAACAAGATGAACCTATGATAGGAGTTAAAAAGAATATCAATAGATTGTAAACTAAATGAAACATAAATAGAAAACTTGTTACCTCAAATTTGAATTGAAGAGATCCTCTTTAACATCAAAGATTACTTTGAAGATGCTTGATGTTAACACTTAACATTTTGAATGTTGGATTTCTCTATGAACCTAAAGATTTGGACAAAACTATGAAGTTGTACTATTCAAAGATTCAATAAATTCTTTTTAAAATTTTCCTTTTGCATCTAGATATAGATATATTTATAGGAAGTTAATGGATGGATGGAGGGATGGGATTTAGCAATGTAAGATGGATATCAAATGTTAAGAAGGGAGGAGGAGGTTTGTTAGTTGAGAATAAGAATTAAAATTTATAACAAATATCTAGAGAAGGTGATGTGTAACTTTAGGATGATTAGAGAATTCTAGAGATGTGTTAGGGGATTCTACATGGAATTTACACTAATAAGTGAATATTAGATCTAGATTAGTGATATGATTTGTAAGAATGTTAATGGGGATAAGTTAGAGTTGGTGGTGAAGGATATTAAATTATTTAAGAATTGCGAGCATTTGATTGGGGGTTAAATGGGATCATAAAATGATGATAATGAAGTGATTAATTGTTACAATGAGTGATGTGATGTAAATTTAAGGTTTAGCTAGTGAAGGAAATCTTAGTAGGGTATAAATAATAGACTAGAATAAATAATAGATTATGATATAAAAGTGATTGATAAATGGATTAGTTATGGAATGAGGATGAAATTAGTAATGAGTGATGAAGTAGCAAATTTTAGATATATTCATTTTCCCCTCTATGAAAGAGTATTGTGACCAGAAGAAGTAATGATGGTTCAAAGAAGTGAAATGTCATATGAGTTATGAATTTAGTTAGAATAGGTGATTACTTCTCGATGGGTCATTGGGGAGGAATAGGAGGGATGGTTGATCCAAATAAAATGATGGATGGGATGCATGGATAATAGAAAGAGGTGTGGTAGGGATGTGATATATGTGATGGATATGTTGTGAAGTGATGGATGTAGTTGATGTGACAATACTTGCAATCACTAATAAATATTTTGAAAATAATTAGCATTGGGAAGTGGGAGTATGGGATAATGACTACTCATTAAAGACAAGCATAGTGGAGGTAGTAAGATATGTACCTCAAACATTACCTCAAGGATTGATGGGCTCCATTCCCCAAGATCTTAGGATGCTCTAAAGATCTATAAAAAGAAGCCAAGTTCAATTGGAAAAGGAGAGATGAATTAGAGTAATGAAGCTCTGGTGAACTGAGTCTAGATGGTTGCCATTAGAGTTAGAAGTATTTTGGGATGCTTTTGACACTCCATTTTGTAATTCCAAGCTCACTTGTGAGCCTTTGGTCCTTTATCAGTTTAATTCAATATTATACGTAGTTCTATTAACTTTATATGTATTTCTAATTAACTTAGTGAATGATAAAAGTTTTATGCACATGTTTAATGGATTGAATGTCTTATTTTGGCATATATATGTTAAAATATAATAAGATTGTAATCTAAATAATTCATGGCGTGATTTTAGTTAATGATGAACCCTGTACCCAATATGGGAAATGTGTTAAGCATGAATAAGACCCTGTACCTTGAAATAATACCCAAGGCTTATGTCCTTGAATACAAAAATATTATTTCACAAACCAAAGAACCCTTGAAGAATAGAGTTACACCATGGCACAACTAGCCCAACATAGACATCGGTCCCTTCTCTACTGTACTTCAAGTGAGAATATAAGGTTTGTGCCTTATGTATAATGATGCCAATGTAGTTGAGTGTAAAATTTTGAGTGTCATAGGATTAGTCATGGCCTACACCTCATTGGAATAAACATAAATTTGACCTAGATAGCTTTAGAAGTGCATGAATAAGCCCATGACCAAAATGCCTTTTTTCCTACAATATTTTGGTTCTATTTCCATGACTATTGAATTTTGTTGTTGCAATGGTGTACCAAGACAATGCTTTGACTCTCTTTTGAGAACATCGAGTACTAGCTGAAATGAGTGGAAGATAGCTTTGCATTGAGGTAGCTAGCTTGTAGAGGGTATAACCCAAGGAAATGGGTCTAAAACCACTTGTATGATGTCCTATATAAGGTTTTATTTTGTCAACTATTGAAGCAAGTATATAGTTGGTTGGCTGCTTATGCAACCCATTAAAGTCAAGGCTATGGACAAAACTTTGACTGGATGAAAGAGTTTCTAGAGAGGCTTGAGAACTTAGATGCCACATTGACTAGAACCATAGATAAATGGTGGTAAGGGGTTATAAATATCTACATGCTTGAGTTCATGGTATCGATGTATTCCTACCCTGAAGAAGAAAAATACTAGATCTTATGTGAGCTCATATGCACATTTGTGAAATAACTCAACACCAAACTCAAGAAGCTGATGGTGGATTAAAATTTTGAAATAGTAAGGATGGAAGGATAAAGGCCTCTCACATATGAGTAGTGTTATAGGGAAAAGTGGGATGTGTAGGTGAGGTGCAATGGAAGGAGATGAGTAGATTCAAAATTGAGAGATTAAGAGATAGGCTTATAATAAGAGAAGGCATGGATTTATAGAATATATGGAACTTGGATGTTTTGTGATGACCTATATTGAGTGGGAATGGTATGGGGAAGGATCTCTTGAATGGTGGTCATGCCCAAAGGAAGAAGCCCTTCAAGCCTTGGAACAAGCTCCACAATTGACAAGTGAATGCTCAATGTACCTTTAGAACTTGACCATTAGATATGTATCAAATACACCTACCCCAGTTTAATCTATGGTACAAGTGCGTGTACTATATCCCCTATAATATGATAGAAGATTAAAAAATGACCTCATTATCGACTTAAACTTTGACCATTTTGAAAAGTTAGAACAAAATTTTGTGATTAAACAAGTTATCATGTACTAGGAAGTAAGTAAACATACCTATAGACCTTAAAGTGCTAGCCTAACTAGATATAATTTGAGCACAAGCACCTTAGTTTAGCCAATATCAACTATGCAACCTAGGAAACAACCCATAAAGAGTGGCCCTATTCCACTAGTTATTATTACAATGAAATCATATTTTACGGCACTAGTAGTAACCATGGGACAAACACCTCTCGATAGAGGTCTTAGAGTACCAATGTTAGGACAAGTACCAAAAGGACAAGCTCCCTAGGCACCAGTTGCTCCCCAACCCCAGATCTATTAAGAGATGGCCATGTGCCTAGTATAGTATCAAGGCATGGATAATGTCATAGAGCATGTACTCAAATGTTAGTTACAATGGCATGCTTTAGGAATAAACCATTTTGAGTGTAAGGTAACCTAGTTCACAATAACATTTCTTGATTATACCCATACTTGGTATAGGAAGTTTGATTCTAACCAAGATATGGTTGATTATGACACCCTAAAGGGAGCCTTTTTGAAGGAGTTTGATATACCTAAGTTTGAGCAGTAGAGTATCATCATGATTAAGGAGAATAACCAAGGATTATCATAGAGTGTGTTCTTGTATGATGTTAGGTTCAATAATATCCTTTCCAAGATTCCTTATGATATTCACCCCTCCCAATATGCACAATGGTTTATTGGAGAATTACTAGTGCCTTTTAGAAGGGAGCTATGCATGAAAATTTTCATAGACCCTCAAGATGTGACTGAAGTCACACTCAAAGCTAAGGTGGTTGTGAGTGAAGATACAGGATTTAGCCCATTCATGGAGATATAAATTACATCTATGGCTTCCCAACTATAGAAGTTAACTGCTAGCTTATCGCAAAAAACTCAAAGTTGGTTATGGTGCACTGATTGTGAGATTGAGGGTCATAATATAAACAACTACCCTCAAAGGAATGTGTGCACACTACTTATCAGCTATCAAGTTTGTTATGAGGTGCATGATGTTCACAACTATCTTTTATTGTAACTTACCAATCAGGTCATCACAACCATTATTGCAAGTTGTGAGATGATTATACTCATAATATAATTGAATACTGAGTAATTGATGATATATACTAAAACATGGAGAGGGCTTCACATCATGCAACTATAATAAATATAGGGAAGGTAAACTAGGGAAATAAGGTTTATGGCCATCAGAATGCCAGTTATGGGAACTAAAGAGTCACTAGAGGGTGAGATAGAGGATGTAGTGGAAAATATTCCCACCATTATCATATTACAAGTGTAGGTGGACCAAGCACTATCAGCGGAACTTCCTAATGCATCCAATGTGCAGGTATTATTGAGGACCTCATGTGGTTGATAAATTCCTTGACTTGTAAAAAAATCTAACCTAAGTAAAATTGAACACTGATATGGGTGCAAGGATGATCAGTTGTGAGCCTAAAGATATGAAATGGGCTCCTAAGGCACACCCTTCATGCATATAGTCAATCAAAGTGTAGGCAACCACATGGAGTGGATTCACCACTCAGATATCTACTATGCCAACATAATAACTATGCCTATAATATGGTGAACCAAGTCGCATCAAGTGTATAATATGGCTTCAGCCAAAATTTGTGCCCTACTATAACCTTTCACATTAAAAGGACATATTATAACAAGCTATGAATGTAATACAAAACTTATAGAGAGAACTCCAGATAGATAGAGATCTAGAAGTGATAGAGATCTTGTACCTCTTGAAAATAGAGGGGATGCTTCCCTTGCTAAAAAACTTTGTCTTAGAGAACATAGGGAGAAATCCAAGTGAAGTTGTTGAGCTCCACATAATTAGAGTTTTTGCACCACATATGGAGTGGGCATGTGATGTTATAATCAGAATATAGAGTATGACTAAGAGATACTAGTAAATGCCACCATCGATGGATGGTTCATCTATAACGTATTGATCAACACTAGTGCCAAGGTTAATATCTTGACCAAGAATGCATGGGAAAATATTGGTAAGCCAGCCTTGAGGCCTACTCCCCATGTACTCTTCATGGATAACAAGACAAGAGCATTACAATCAAAATTATGAAGGGCACCATTGTAGATATTATTGGCACCAAATTCCATGATGACTTTGAGGTTATCAAGTTGGCTAAATAGGATAACTACCCAATGATTCTAAGGAGGCCTTGGTAATATGCCAATAATGCAAATATGTGCTTCAAAAAATGATATATGACTTTTAAAAATGTCAAATAAAGGGTAGTGATCCCCCTTTCAAGTGACCAAGGACCCCCTAGGTTGAGATTGTTGATTTGGAAGATGAGATCAACCATATATATAACATCAAGACGTAAGGTACCAAGAATCTCCATCCTTCTAATCTAAGATTGCTTTCTTGGGAGGATGGGCAATCAGCCTTGAACTATGTCTCTTACAACTGATGGGTTGAAGAGGCTTATGAGGCCACCGGTCATAGATACTTCTTGGTGTATGAAAATTTTCCAAAGCTTGTGAGGATTGGCTAGGTCCAGATTGGTCATGCTCTGAAATAATAGGTCCTATGTGATGAGGAGAAAGGAAAGAGGGTACTCTACCTAAGAAAAGGAAAGCTTCATCACTCCTAAAATTTTAAGGGAGAAACCAAATGAAAAGGTATGTTTATGGCCTTGAATCATGTGTCCTAAGGAGATAGACAAAATGGGTATATTAGTGTATACACTGAGAATCACTATCATGCATTGATGGGTAGCACAAAGGTCTAATTTGTTAACTTGGCTAGATGTAAAAGTGGCCATTTATACTAGATTTAGGAAGATTAATGACAAATTTGATATCTTGGTATACTCTACAAATTATAACCACATGGTGCATGTGTGCCTATGCAAAGAGAGATGGATTGACTCCCACATGACTACCATAAATAAGTTATGAGTGCACACCTTTTATAGGACTCTGAATACATGGGTGCAACCATGGTATGTGGTCAATGAGATACACTGACAAATAACCATTTGGGATTCCTTAAAGGATAATTTTGTGCATACCTTCTCCTTTTCTTCATAGAACTTGGAATTGGTTGATCGATTACAAGTAATTCAAAAGGTAGTGTTTGAGGACACCACCATCCTCAAGGAGCACTTGGAAGATATGTTAGAGGAAAAATGGATAGCTCTACCAAATTTCTTTGAGGAATAGATACTCAACAGTGACTTAAGCAAAGATGATGATGAAACTTGAAAGGAGTGCTATTAGAAAACATTGACCACTAGGAGAAAGCTCATGTTCCAAGTAGATGATAGTGCTGCTTAAAAATAAGACCCATCTCATCTTTATGTAGAAACAATAGAGGAAACTTTGTAAGTTGAGGACTCACACTAGGAGAAGAATGATCCATACCGCACACCACTAAATACCATCAAAGTGGACATTAGTGTAGAAGGAGAGCTAGAGATGGCCATACTAAGCACCTATTGGTCTAACGTAGAGCTACCGCATATCATAGACCTCCTAAAGGAGTTCCAAGACTTGTTCCCTAGGACTTATTAAGATATGAAGGGCACACATCCATTCCTTAGGAGGATGAGCATAAATATAATCGATAGTGCAAGATCGATAAAAAAATCATCCCTATAGTATGAATCCCAACCTTTATGCCAAGGTCAAAATAATGATTGACATAATGCTAACCTCAGGGGTCATTTACCCTATGTAGGAGTCTAAGTGGGTGAGCCTAATGGTAATAAACATCAAGAAGGATGGGCACATTTGTATTTGCATTTATTATATAATATTGAACATCCCCTGCATGAATGACCCCTTCCCAACTCTATTCACTAATAAAGTCCTAGAAGTTGTTGTAGGCTATGAGATCTACACCTTCACTAATGGGTTCTCTAACTACTACTAAGTCTAGATTGAGGAGGAAAACAAGCCCAAAACAAACTTTAAGATTCAATGGGGTTATTTGTATTATAACATGATGCCCTTTAGACTCAAAAATTCACCATCTGTACTCTCTAGAGTGGTGATCACTACATTCAAAGACATCATCCATAAGTTACTACAAGTTTGTCTAGATGATTGGATGGTGTATGGACTCATTAAGGACCATTGTCATAACTTACACCTAATGTTTGAGATGTGTAGGCAACTTCAGATATCTCTAAACCTAAAAAAGTGCATCTTCATAACATCATTTGAAACCCTACTCGAGCACATCATCTACAAGGATGGTTTATTCATCGAACTAGTGAATATTTCCATCATCATTTAACTATAGACTCCTTCCACACAAAAACACATTTGCACCTTTCTTGGCCACTGTGGATATTATATAAAATTTATAAGGAGTTATGTAAATATTGCAACACTGCTAAAAGAAATCTTGTGTAATGATGGACCATTCTACTGAGGCAGAGTTCAAAAAGATGCCTTTGATACCCTAAAGCTTAGATTGGCCAACATGTCTATTATATAGTTCCCTAACTATAAAACACCTTTTCATGTCCATGTTGATGCTTTTATCTCTACGATTGGTACCATTTTGGCATAACCTAGTGAAGGTAAGATTGATCATCCCATCTCCTTCACTAGTATAAATTTAACCATGACAAAGCATAATTACATAAAGATAGAACAGGAGGCACTCACCATGGTCTATACCTTATAAAAAATTAGGAAATATTTGTTGGCAACTATGTTCATCTTTTTCATTGATCATGAGGCACTCAAGTACCTTGTGAACAAGATTAATTTACATGGGTGCATTTTTAGATGGATAGTTATATTCCAGGAGTTCCATTTCTCTATTGTTGTTATACTTGGAATGTCAAACTTAGATCCAGACCATTTATTTTGTATCAATTCTAACAATGTGGTGATGCCTATTAAGGATAACATGTCAAATGCACAACTTTATAGAGTCTAGAGCATCCTTGAGGAGTTGGTAGAGATCACCACCTTTCTAACATCTAGAGTTGTACCCCAGACTATGATGAATGAGGAGAAAAAATAGCTAGTATTTTGCATCGCCCCCTTTGAGCTCATTAGCAAGGAATTGTACAAGCTTGGCCAAGATGAATTGTTATGCCGATGTATCTTGGAGAATGAAAGGGATTCCATCCTACATGAGGTGCACAAGGGAATAATAGGAGGCTATTGTATAAGAGACACAATAATGCATAAGGTGTTACAGTTAGGCTGATGGTAGCTAAGTCTATTTTAAGATGTGAAGGATTGTGTTAAGGCATGAAATATATGCTAGCATATTGGGAATCCCAACCACCAATATTAGATTCTTCTCATCTTCATTCTTTCCCAACCACCATTTGAGAAATGGACTATTGATTTTATTGATCTAATAAATCCCATACCATGATGCATAAGTGTAACGTATATTCTGATAGCTATAGATTATTTCACCAAGTGGGTTGAACCTGCACTAATAAAATATTGCACAGCCACCATAGCCACACACTTCATCTAGGAAAACATAATAATCTGATATGATTTCCTACTCAATCTGAAAAGCGACAGGGGAATTCACTTTATCAATGAAATGGTGTGCATCATATTGATCGATTTTATGGTAACACTCCATAAAATGACCCCTTATCATCCACAAACAAATGACATAGTTGAGGCATTCAAAAATATCTTGAGGATGTGCCTCATAAATATATGTGATGTAGGTCACAAGGTTTGGGATGATCAAGTGTCAGTAGTGGTGTGGGCATATCACACAACCTACAAGCACCTGAATAAGGCTACACCATTTCAATTGGTGTTTGGTGCTGAGGTGAACCTATCAATGGAATTATTGGTACCATCATTGTACATCATGCACATTGGTTATTTAGATGACCAACAATCATTAAACATAAGGCTAGAGGACTTAGAGTGCTTAGATGAGATGTGCACCCAAGAAAAGTGGAGCCAATAGATAGAAAAGGCATGTTAGAAGCTCTGGCATGACAATCATATAATGAAAAAAGTGCTAACAGAAGGAGTATTTTTTTACTCTATCACTCCAAGTATATCAAACACCTATACAAATTGTAGATAAGGTGGATGGGCCCCTATATTATCCACCACATTTTAGAGATAGGTGCATACAAGTTGCACACATTGACTAGTGAAATACTCCCTGAGAATTTTAATGGAAATAGGTTGAAGCCATATTGACATTAAGAGGGATTTTTCACCATGTAAACACTAACTTCTTGATTACTAGTTGGTTTGAGTTGATATGATCAAAATAACATTTGGTGCAAGATAAACAATTCCTTTTGTTTTATTTTGTTTTTTTGGTTAGTAGTGTAAAGAGTGAAGAAGTGGTACTTTGTAGCCCATAAAAGAATTTGTTAAAACATCATTCATAATTCCATCTGGGTGATTTGAGCACTTGCACTCTTTAGGCACCTGAGGCTAGACACTTAAGTTTCTAGGTGAGTGAGGATTACCAACTTCAAACAAAGAGAGCACACTAGCCCCCTGTACACCAAATCCTAGATGCAGGATGCTTTCAAGCCCACAAATAGAAGTTCATCTAACATTTCACTCATAATTCCAACTAAGTGAGTTAAGCCCTTGCACTTTCTAAATTGTTTGAGGACAGAAATCTAAGTGGTGGGTGCATGAATCTCGCCAGACTCAAGAGAAAGATGCATGAGATCCATGTGCGTAAGATACAGATTGTAGTGCATGTGGAGGCCTAAGGAATAATTAATCTATCACTTATGCACATAATTCCATGCAAGTGATTCAAACCCATGTGCTTTCTAAGCACCTAAGGCTAGACACCTAAGTTTCTAGACATGAGGAGGTTGTCAGACTTAGAAGAATTCAAAGGCTACATGAAGATGCACAATATAATCATGTGCAAGAGATAAAGAGAAGACACATGACACGATCATGTGAAAGTGAACCAAAAGAGGATAATAAAGCACTGGAGGACTAGTGTAAGGGATTTATATAGGTTAGGATAGGCCAAGGTAAGATAAAGTGTAAGAAACTGACTAAGATATATAAGTGTGCTTGAAATAGAAGCATAATAAGAAGAGAAGATGGAACTTAGGAGGCTAAATCATGTGCATATGAGGTGTTGTACCTAATTTTCCACAAAAAAGGTGAAGTTCATGCCCTATGAATAAAGCGTAGATGTAGAATCATCAAAGATAGCAAGCATCCACCCAGATTTGAGTGGGAAGTGACCATTTGAACTACATGTCACTTCACTATAATACCATTAGGAGAATTCAATGAGGTGATGGTGGAGGCACAAATATATGAATTAAATGATTTGTTCGTATATGTTTTTCATGGATTTCATGTAATTTTTCATTTTTCAATAAATATAGACACCACCATGCCATTAAAGCACCTACATTAAAGATGGTAGATCGAATTAGGGTATAAAACATTAAGCAGTAGATTGGTTTTAGTTAGAAACTTTATGTGAACTTGAGTCTCAGAGAAAAATAGAGAGAAACCATTTAGACAAAGAGATAAGTCACATAAACCTTATCAGAGTGAGAATTTGAGCACCTACAAGCACTAAACATAAATGACTGTGAAGCAGGAAAAATTGCATTCATATTAAGACTAGTGTAAAGAGGTGTGGGGAGAGATTTCTATAGGAACTAGTCAACAAAAAAGAGATTTTATGACTATACAACCATTAATATTCTATGAATCTCAAAGGTTGAAGGTACAATCTTATATCTCATGACCATAAAGCAATAATAACCATTCAAAGCTTCAACAAACAAAACCTATCATGATTCAGCACTAGCATATTCAAAATGGGCAAAAAATGCAAGGGATTAGGTCCACAGTAATAAAATCCAAAGAGGGCATGTATATTAGTAGAAGCATCCATTATAAATATATAAACACCACTAGTATAAGGAGTCAACATCACGCAAGTCGACACCAAGGTGTTAATGAAGATGTCCTACTAGGTGATGTAATTCCCCCTAAAAGTCTTAAATAGGGGAACAATAGAATTATTTTTCACACACGTATGAGTTAAAGGAGTATAACCACTATACATCAATCCATGTGAAAGACCTAGTGCTATATTGGATGGTTGATACAAGAAATAAGATGGATCAGGGCACAACATTATTTGATGTCTCAATCTGAGATAGATTGATGGCCTTAGGTATAACTCAACATTATGTGTTTTCATGCTTTGGGAATCTAGAGGAACTCATGCAATTCCTTATTTTTAAAGTCCATGGAGGCTACATATATTTAATAGGGAGGTGGATGAGGATTTTGGTGCACCTGATAGGAAGGATAACTAGGCACCCAAACATTAAAAAATATATTCATGACATGATGAGCGATGATGAAGAGGTGGAATGCATTACAAAGCTCCCAAATTATTACAAGGGGGATTCAGATTCCCTATTAAATATTGTAAGGATCTTGACATGATAGTGTTAATGTGCCTCACATGTTTGAAACTTTACCCTAGTGGTCGATAGATAAATGTCACTGAAACTTACCTCTATGTCACCTATCATATAGCGCATGGCGTAAAGTTTTATATTATAAAATTTATAGTAGAAGAGTTTGTAAATAATGTGTTATATTACCACATGATAAAGGGGACCTTCAAATTGAAGTCCATTATAATCTTAATAGTCATGGAGGAGATCAGAGTACTAGATGAGGATGAGGACAATCTCTAGATTTTCTCAGAACATAATGACTCCCCAACATAAAAGTACAATGATTTCACTTTCGCCAGTTCCTTCAATGTAAATTACAAAACTTGAGTGATGGGGTCATTCAAGAAGTATATAGAGGCATTCAGACTAGATTGGTACATGCCCTAGGAGATCCCCAAGAGCATGTATGGAATGACAACCTTTGCCATTATGCAACACTTCTATGTAGTACACTTGGCATTGATCGATGGTAATAAGTTAAGCTAGTTGAAGCTCTTACACACCTTATCAATCCAAATATTTCATGAATGTGATCAGAAGGATCCCCAATACATAATAGTTAGATATCCCAGTGAGGGAATTAGACATAGATAGGAACAAGTTATGGTACCATTTTGTGTGCCTAGAGATAAAAGCATTCGAGGATGAAGAGGATGATTCATATTTCACTAACATTCATCCATTTCAAAATGTAACCATAGTCAAGCATATCCATAGGTTATACTATGAGATGAAGCCAAGGAAGAAGGGCCCCAACATTAATAAGACTGATGACCCCCCATCAAGATCAATGATGAAGGAATGTTGGTGCTAACTAAAAATAAAAGATCTCCCTAGAAGAAGGGGAAGACACTTGAGGAGATAAAGGAGTGCATCAAGTTTAAGATTGACTCTGATGATGAAGTATATTTGTTTTCCCATACTAAAAACTATATGAAGTTCATGCCAAGGACTTTTCCTATCTCAACGGAGAAGAAAAAGAAGCCAAAGTTTCCTGTTGTGATGCCCACCATCACCCAAGTAGATATATAGGCACAAGAGGTGTAAATGGAGCAAGAAGAGATGGATAAGGAGGCAATATTTGGGAAAGTCATTTGTATTATGCTTGAACAAGATGACTCCTTGTCTAGTGAGGAAACCTCCTCACCACCTTCAAGTGCAGAGGCAAGGAAAGAATAAGTATTGAGGAAGCTTGGCCTCAACAATGCAAATATTAAAAAGGCACGAGAGTTGGAGAAGAGAAGAGTAACAATTATGACGGCCAACATGACAAATAAATTAATTAAAAGATTCGAGGCTGAAGAGTGCAAGGTAGAAGAAGAAGTAGGACTGTCAAGCTCCCCAACTAAATAACCAACAACATAGCCTCTTCAAGATGAAGAGGATATGAGGCACCAATGGACAAAAATAGGACTTAGTTAGTATCATATAGAAGAAGTGTTAGAGTTGCATAGAAATATGAAGGCCATGAAGGTCAAGGGCATGACCCAAGATGGGATCAACAAAGTTGAGGCCAAAGAGAGAAGGGATGAGGAGGAAAGAACCACCACAATCATGAAGAAAAAGAAATTGAAAAAGAAGGTGGCCCAGGAGGAAGGGGATAGAAAATAGAAAGAGAAGAAGGTTCTTGCTAGCATGGAACCTAAAAAATAAAAATCATTAGAAGAGGTACCTAGTGCCCATACCATCCTAGAAGAAGAAGTTACAGAATAGGCACATCCTAGTATTGAAGGGGTGCCTAAAGACAAAGAAGATGATGTTGGCACCTTAAAGGAAAAAATGGAGAGTGTAAGGAAAGAATAGACTGGAGCTAAGAAGGAAACTAAAGAGGTTCACGTCAAAGAACCATAGGAAGAAGTGGAAGAAGGAGAAAAGTTCAAAGAAGAAGAACCCTTACAAGAGAAATAGAAACAAGAAGGCACTAAAGAAAGCACCAGTGCTAGTAGGGAGGAATAGAAGCAAATAGAGTTGGCCATCAAAAAAGAGGAATTTGAGCTGAACTATAGAGAGAAGGCATAGAAGGGATACACCAAGGGTGAAGATTTTTATAATTTGGAATACATGCCCCCCAAATCTGCCATGACTTTGATGCAACACCAAGTGTCATTTACACTAGATTGCTATATAGACAAGCCTCACTTTGAGGTGTTGATGAAAGTAATCCAAAGTGTGAAAAACCCAAAGGAGGGGCATGACTACCAACCTATCAACCCCCAAGATATGAACCCAATAAGGTCGGTTAATACCCTCCTAAAAATGGCTCTAAGGTCGCACACAAGAACATTATTAACAATGTTTGCACCACAATATGGAAGAATATAACACTAAAGGTAGAAGAAGAGATTGATGCCATGAATCTTAAGCTCAAGTAGTTGGCCAAGCACATGGAAGAAACAAAGCCATCCCTTTTGGATAGTATTGACACTTCTAAAATTTTAGAGGTGGATAAGGTGTGTGCATTGGTGGAAACGATGCTCCCATAAATCAATTTGATGCCAGAAAAGGAAGAAGACCCTTGGGACACCATCAAGAAAGATCTCAACAAGAAGCTCGATGAGGTAGAAGAGCTCTTTGAAAAGCTAGAAGAAGGTAGAGAAGCTTTTGATGTTATCTTTTGTAACTTATCCACCCAGGTCTCAATCAAAAGGTGAAAGGGGAGAAGGATGCCTTGATGAAGCAAGAATTCACTGTTAGCAGGGCCAAGTGTACACACATTAGATGTAGGTCAACACTTTGAGCACTAGTGAGACTTAGAATAACTCTTTCACACCTTTTAGACAAAGACAAGTGAGAAAGGATCCATCCTAGATGGTAGGGTCATAAAATCAAAGGAAAGACTCGAGGCCTTTAGAAAATAATTGAACAACACTAACATGCTCTCACTTAAGGCTACCTCTATGAAGATCAGTGGTGTTTTTAAAGAAATCAAGCTCACAATTTAGGGCTTCAAGGACTTCAAGGTAAAACTACAGTAGAGTTCATTCGAGTTTTGTGTACCTAAGATATTAGAAGGAAAGTTAGAGGGTGAACTAGCATTTTTCTATAGGGTAATGTTAGGCTCATTTTTGAGCTAGGTAGTTGACTTGCACCAACTCAGAAAACACCTAGACATGAGGAAATCATTGCAGATGATTATTATTTTATCTTCTAGTGGTGCTAGCTAGAAAGCAGATAACAACTCTTTTTTTTAATCTATCATCATTGGGAAGCAGGTGTATGGGAAAATAACTGCTCATTAAATAAAAGTGTATCATTTTTAAAATAATCAGCATTGGGAAACAAGTGCATAGGATAGTGACTGCTCATTAAAGATAAGCATAGTGGAGGTGGAAAGATGTGTACCTCTAACACCACTCAACAATTAGAGTGCTCTATTCCCCATGATCCTAGAAAACTTTAAGATCTATAAAAGGAAGTCAAGTTAAGTTGGAAAAGGAAAGATGAACTAGATCAATGAAACTCTGGTGAATTTAGTCTATATGGTTTCCATTAGAGTTAGGGGTAGTTTAGGATGATTTTAATGCTCCCCTTTTTAAATCCTAAGATCACATGTGAGATTCTGGGCCTTTATCAGTTTAAGTCGAGTTTATGCTCAATTCTATTGACTTTATATGTATTGATGTTTAACTTAGTGAATGATGAAAGTTTTATGCACATGTTTAATGGATTGAATGTCTTATTTTGGCATATGTATGTTGAGCTCTCACGAGATTCTAATCTAACTCATTTATGGTGTGTCTATAGTTAATGATGAACCCCATTCCTAATATGATAAATATGTTAAGTATGAATAAGACCCTACACCTCAAAATGATACCCATGTCTAAGTGCAAGTCTATGCCTAAGTCCTTTAACTAGAAATCTTGTTGCCCCTCAAGCACTTGAATTCCATTAAGCCTATGAAACCTAAGGCTAGTTCCCTTGAATACACAACTATTATTGTGTCAACCAAAGATCCCTTGAAGAATATATTCAGCCATGGCATAACTAGCCCAACACAGATCCCGCTCTGTTCTCCGATGTAATTTGGGTGAGAACATAAGGTTTGTGCCTTATATATAATGATGCCAGCATACTCGAGTGTAAAATTTTTAGCTCCATAGGATTACTCAAGCCATGTGCCTCATTGGAATAAATCTGAATCTGATCTAGACAATTTTAGAACTGCATGACTAGGCCCATGACCGAAATGCCTACTTTTCTACAATAATAATTAATCCATAACCCTAATTATTTGGTTAGGGATGTATTAAAAACATAAATTAAAAGCCATATGTGGCCATCTAAGGAACCAAAAATACTTTTTAATATAATTTTAAAGAAATCTCTAAGTTTAAAAATAGGATTATTTTTTAATCCTACATGAAATTGAGTTTAAACTCATCTATTAGTCTTATTTTTGTGTTTAGAAGATATATAGATGTTTTTCTGCCTATCTGAACTCACATGTAAAAGTTAATAAAATTAGTGATTATTAAACTTGTTTTTAAAAATTACTAAAAATAACAACTATTAAAAACAATATAGATCAGTTAATTTTGTGTAGTTTTTTATTTGTTTATATATTTTTAATTTTTCATATCAAATATAATTTTTAATTGAAGTTTATTTAAAATATCTTACATAATATTTTTTATTTTTCAAGAAAAATCAATAAAGAAATATTATTTCATAAAAATTTGGATTGTGCTTATTGAAATTCCTTTTTGATTTATTATCTCTTTGATCAGTGGACTCTAGAATCCACTAAAAACTATGCAGAGTATATAATGGTAAGATAAATATTATAGGTCATAAATTAGTCTTAGTACATTGATGAATTACTGTTGTATATTCTAAAAGTGCAACAAACTATGCGAAATTGTATATGGTAAGATAAATATCATAGGTCATAAATTAATCTTAGTATGTTGATGAATTGGTGTTATATATTCTAAAAGTGCAACTAGATAGACTAAAACTTTAGGAGCTAATACATCATATGGTAATATAACAATATCTAATTTAATAGATATAAGTAGGGATCATATGTAAGTAAAAATAAAATCATCTATATCTTAGGTATAAAAAGTCTCTAATAAATTAGTCTACAGATTATATATATTTTTTAATCATGTATAAACTTAATACTACTTTTTTTTTTAATTGTAGAATATATTACATTCATCTTATTAAATCAAGAAAATCATATTAAAATATTATATGATCCAATATAGTGTAACATATAAACAAACTTCAGTGGTATAAGGACAAAACTAAAACTTTAGAATTAACAACACTTAAGGCTATGTGTGCATTACCATCATAACTGTGTCGTATCAGATTTGATCCAATTAAAATTCTCATAACATATTTTCTCATGTAAATAATAATGACATTTGAATAATAATTTCAATATAATTATTTTCAATCATAATTCCATGTGTCATATGTCAGAATAAACTATTAATTTATACATTTTTAAATTCAAAGTCGAAGCTATGCATTGCGACTTAAAATATTTTCTAGTTTAAAATCTATATTTTTTTGTTTTTTTGGTTTTAGTTTTATTTTCTTAAATTTGTTTTAATTCTTTTGTATGCTTTGCAATTCTCTATTTATAGAGGATGATTGTAATCTATTTACAGCAGAAATATTAGTTTTACCTTATCCCTCAGTAATGCTATCAAAGCCAAGGGGCGAGGAGAAGTGCGCAGAGAAGTCAGCATCCAGGTTAGCAGCACAGGCGATACGGTGCAGGCAGAATCATTGGAGAAAGTACCTGCCAGTAGAAGCATTAAATAACAACTAGAAGCATAGACATTATTTGCAGCAGATAAAGACAAAAGAAATCAAACACAGACTAGAGTTTAATTCACGAGGAGACGCCCTCAATAAGAAGGCATCAGAAACTGCCCAAGTAAATTAAAAAATATTACTCAATTTGCATATTGGTAGATCGTAGAAAATACAAAAAGAGTATAGGGAGAAAAGAAGCACAGTGATTAGTGAGCAGTAAATTTAATGTTGCCAAAAGCAAACAAAACTATTATCGTGTACATAGAAAAAAAAAGGGTAGAAAGGCGTGTGAAGCTGTGTAAGATTATCGTCATCATTAAGGAGAAATATAGAATTGATTCACTGTATAAAATTATGGTGGTAAATAAAATTGTTACTCAGCCTCGAATTACAATTTTCGTAGGGAAAAATAAATTTTTCTGGTCTATTAATAAAATAAAAAAATTGTCCATAGCATGTATGGAATTGCAAAATGGATTAATAGAACCTGCAGATCAATCTATCAAGGTTTGACACAAGTAGAGATGGATCTTCCTTGAGAAAAAAAAGAGGATGCAAAAGCCCTGTTCTTTATTCAATAGGCAATGTCTAACTTCCCAAGGGTTGTGGCAACAAATAGGTCCAAGAGGGCATGAGATATTTTAGAAATATTGTATCATGGAACTACCAAGGTAAAAGTTTTTAAATTATAGTCTTTTAGGATAAGTTTTGAAAATGTGCAGATGAAAAATTCAAAGTCTGTAGATCAATTTTTTAGGCAAGTCATGAATGTTGTTAACCAACTCAGATCACATGGAGAAGAAATATTTGATCATAAGGTTGTGGAAAAGATTCTTAGGAGTCTACCTAGTATGTTTGATTTTAATGCTTTTGCTATTGAAGAATGTAAAGTTTTAACATAGCTATCTGTAGATGAGTTGATGGGATCTCTATTATCTCACTAATTTATAATGAATAGGAACAATACTTCCTTCTTTGAGAACGCTTTTAAATCATAGGTTTCACTCAGTAAAGGAAGAGGAAAAAGAAGATCAAGCTTTAGAGGAAGAGAAAGAAATAATAATCAAAGAGGTGCAAGGAGTAGCCCAGATCAAAGTGAAAGAACAAATCAAAATTTCAGTACTCATAGTTTTAGAGGGCACAACTAATCTCATCAACTTTCTTAGAGGTATGATAAATCTAATGTTCAATGTCATTATTGGAAGAATTTTGGTCATTATGCATATGGTACTAGAAGAAATAAGCAAATGAGTGTAATCAAAATGCAAATTTTTCAAATGTATCTAAAAGTAATTCTGGGTCATTATTCATTACATGTCATGTTTCTCAAGAGAGTTCTAGTGATATGTGGTTCTTAGAAAGTGGATGCACTAATCATATGACAGGGAATAGAGATTTAATTGCAAGCTTAAATAGTTCTGTGAAATCATAAGTGAAGCTAGGCAATGATAATAAAGTATCATTTATGGGTAAATGTGTGATTAACATTTTCACAAAACATGGAGAAAGAAAGTATATTCTAGACATTTATTTTGCTCTAGGATTGACAAATAATGTCATGAGTGTTGGTCAACTTGTGTAGAAAGGTTATAGAGTATTGTTCAAAGATAATGTGTGTAATATATTTGACATATTTTCAATTGACAGGTTGATTGCAAAGATTGAGACAACCAGGAATTGAATGTTCATACTTCGAATCAAAAGTGAAAATTGAAGCCAATAAAATTTTTAAGCAAATTACAAGGCAGACCATTTAGCTCCAAAATGGTTATGGCATCTAAGGTATGGACATATTCATTTTGGAGGTTTAAGTTTATTGTATAATAAGTATATGGTGAGAGGATTACCACTAATTGAGAAGCCATCAAGTTCATTTGAGATTTGTATTTTAGAAAAACAGCATAGGGAAATTTTTTAAATATGAATCTCTTATAGAGGAAATGCACTATTAAAGCTTGTTCACACTGATATATGTGGACCTATGCAGACTCCAAAATTAGGAGAAAGTGTATATTTTCTAATATTCATTGATGATTTTAGAAGGAAAACTTGGATTTATTTTCTCAAGCAGAAGTTTGAAGCCTTCATAATATTCAAAGAGTTCAAAGCAATGGTTGAAAAACATAGTAGTCTATACATCAAGGTACTCAGTTTAGACAGATGTGGTGAATACACTTCAAATGATTTTCTAAATTTTCATAAGTATCATAGAATTAAGAAGAAAATTACTACAAGATACACACCACAATAGAATAGTGTTGTACAGAGGAAGAACAGAATAATCATGAATATGGCTAGGAGCATGTTGAAGGCCAAATATTTGTCCAATGAATACTAGGCAGAAGCATTTTCATGTTTATTTATACTCTATATAGATGTCCTACAAAGTGTTAAGGACAAAATTCCATGAAAAACATGGAGTGACAGAAAGAACAGTGTATATCATTTAAGATTTTTGGATGTGTGACATATGCATATGTGCTAGAAGAAATAAGAAGAAAGATGGATGATAGAGGTGAAAAATGTATCTTTATTTATTATAGTGAGAAGCCAAAATCTTATAAGTCGTACAATCCCATTATCAAAAAGGTAATCATTAATATAGATGTTGAATTTAAATAAGATGAATCTTGGGATGGAAGTGTTGACTTAACAACTACAGTTGGAGAAGTAATACCTACAAAATAAGAAAAATCATTTGAACAAGGTGTGTAAGGTGGCCAACCAAGTTCATATCCAAGTTCACAAGCAATAGGTACTTCAACAAGAAATGTACAAGGAACTACTTTAGGAAAGCTAAGAACACCAAGAAATTTTGTGTCAGGTCAATCACTAGTTTATGCATGTCTCGATTCATAAGATAGTAATGAATCATATCCTACACTTTTCTCATTAAGATCAAGGTACATAGATAAAAAAAATTGAAATAAATTTATGATCAAGAAGAAGAGAATTTAGACTTATATTGAAATTTTATTTTATTTTCTCATGATCCTGTATATTTTGAAGAAGCAGTGAAGGATGATGATTGGATCAAGGATATTGATGAAGAGATGGATTCTATTAAAATAAATCAAACATGGAAACTATTGGATATACCTAAAGGTAATGACAACATATGAGTAAAATGGGTCTATAAAACCAAGTTCAATGTAGAAAGAGAAGTTGACAAGTATAAAGAAGGGTTAGTAGTAAAAGGTTTTGTTCAACAACATGAAATTGATTATAATGATACATTTATACTAGTTGTAAGACTTGATACAGACATGATGGTTTTAGCCATAGTAGCACAAAGTAATTTGAAAGTTTACCAAATGGATTTCAAATCAATATTTTTGAATGGTTTTTTGGAAGAATAAGTATATGTGGAACAACCACTGGTTATGAGGTGCATGGGCATGAAGACAAAGTATACATATTTAAGAAATTTATTTATTCATTGAAACAAGTACCAACAGCATGGTATAGTTGGATTGAATCATAATTAATAAGCAATAGATTTAGTAGAATTCCTTGTGAGCCCATGTTGTACATAAAAATCAGAAAACAAGGTCAAATTTTGATTGTATGTTTATATGTTGATAACTTAATCTTTACTATAAATTTATGTATAAATATGTTCAAATTATAAATGAATAAAGAATTTGAAATGACAGATTTAGGATTGATGAAATAATTTTTGGGCATTGAATTTGTTTAATCAGGAAGTGGTATATTTATCTGTCAATCTAATTATGTCATGGATATGTTGAGAAGATTAAAGATGATGAATTACAATCCTCAACTAACTCTAGTTGAAATAGGTACAAAACTCAACAAAGAAGACAAGGGATCCAATTTTGATCCAACTATGTTCAAAATACTCATTGGAAGTTTGATGTACCTCAAAGCTACAAGACTAGATATTATGTATGCCGCTAATTTGGTTTCAATATTTATGGAGTCACCAAAAGACTCATATTGGCAAGTTGGAAAGATAATATTGAGATATGTTGTAGGAAAAATAGGATATGGAATACTATATTCCAAAACTAATGATTTTGATTTGATTGGCTATACTAATGGTGACTTTGCAAGTAACATAGATGAAATGAAGAGTACTTCTAGATATATTTTTTTATTTTGGCATAGGTATTGTTTCATGGGAATCAAATAGGCAACCTATAGTGACAATTTCATCCACGTAAGTAGAGTATGTTGCAACAACATCAGTAGCATGCCAAATAGTATTGATGTAGAGAGTATTGATAGATCTATTACATAAGTAGGATAATTGTCCACTAGTATTTTGTGACACCAAATCAGTCATTGCATTGTTAAATAATCATGTTTTTCATAAGATAAGTAAGCATGTTGACCCTAGGTTTCACTTCATCAGAGAGTTAGTGAACAATGGAGAAATCCACTTAGAGTTTTGTAGATCTAAAGCCTAGTTGGCAGAGGTATTTACAAAGGCATTAACTCATAATATTTTTTAATGTCTAACATATAATTCCCTAACACATAATTTGGGCATTATCAATATTGAAGCAGCTACTGATATAAATTTATCAGAGTTGTTGCCAGAATCCGGATAATGCGAGTGCAATAGAGATGTGATCACACAAGATGAACAAGTGCACACCACATAGATGCTAAAGCAATTTGAAAATAACACAAGAGATAAATTGCACAAGACAAAATGGAGAAAACCAAAATTTGATTAGCATGAGATGGCCAAAGTGAGGAATACAAATAAGAGAGTACGAAAGTAACTCCTCCACAAAAGGTGGACAAGGCACCCCAAGAATAGAATGTACCTCCTCCATGACAGGTGGTGACAAGTTGCTAAGAATAGAGAAGTATCTCCCATTAAGGGATTTACTTATGACATTCTCATGACACCTATGACACATCTATGACACACACCTCCACATAAGCTAGCCTATCCCACAAATGTAGGAAAACTCCATGTATGCACAAGAAATACAATTTCCCTAATTAATAAATAGGGAAAAATAAAAACCTACACTAATACCTCCCCATAAGTGCAACTTAGGTGGGTAGTGTGGAAATGTAAAATGGGTCTCAAAAACTAGGCCTGATGAGGTACCCATGTATAAATGCAATCTCCCATAAGATAGAGAAAAGGAGAAAACCTGTAGGAAAAAACTCCCCCCCCACAAAAGAGAGACATAAAAGAAGTGAAGAGGATAGAAGCCCCCCTAAAAATGATGCTACTATAGATGTGGACCGCACTGCAAAAAGAGCTTGTAGATGAATGAACTTGCTCTCGGTGAAAGGTTTGGTGAAGATGTCTACAACCTGCTCTGAAGATTGGCAAAATATCAAGTCAATGACCTGAATATGAATAAGTTCTCGAATGAAATGCATGTGAATCTCTTTATGCTTGGTCTGCTGGTGCTAAACTAGATTCCTACAAATCTGAATGGTGCTCTGGTTGTCATAATAAATGATGGTGGGTTGTCTGATGGGAATGCCAAACTCAAAAAGAATCCCCTAAAGCCAAATAGCCTCAGTAGCTGCGTTAACAGATCCCCTATACTCTGCCTTTGTGGATGATATAGAAATAGCATTCTACTTCTTTCTAGACCAACTAATAGGACCATAACCTAGAGAGAAATTGTAACCAAAAGTGGACTTGCAAGTCTGTGAATCGCCAGCCCAGTCTGAATCTGTATATCCAATCAATTCAACCTCTATGCCAAATCTGTAATGAATCAAGTATCTATGTGAACCCTGTATGTCATGCAAGATCCTCTTGGTTGCTTTCTAATGCAGCTTATGGGGTTCCTACATGAATCTGGAGACAAGTCCCACTATATATGAAATTTCAGGCCTGGTGTGAGTCAAGTAGATGAGACTACCAACAAGTTGTCAATACCGAGTGGCATCAACCAATGGTGAAGAGAAATCAGCCTCAAGCTTGACTCCTGATAGAAAGGGAGTGAGAGCTGGCTTGTAATTAGCCATGTGAAACTGAGCCAATAAGTCAAGAGCATACTTAGACTATGCAAGAGAAATCCCTGAATCTAACTGTGAGATCTCGATGCCAAGGAAGTAGTGCAACAAACCCAAGTCTGTCATGTTAAATCTATCCTGAAGAGATGCCTTCACCGCTACAATAGCTGATGAAGAACTCTCGGTGATCAAAAGGTCATCAACATATAAAATCAAAATCAAGAGAGAATCATCCTGCCGCAAGAAATAGACATTGGGATCAAAATGGCACCTAGTGAAACCCATTGTGAGAAGGAAGGAATCCATCTTGGCATACCAAGCCCGAGGGGCCTATTTGAGGCCATAGATAGATTTCCTAAGTCTGCATACTAAGGAAGAATCCTAAACAAATCCTGGAAGTTGCTCCATGTAAATCTCCTCCTCTAGGTCTCCGTGAAGAAAGGCACTCTTCACATCCATCTGATGCACATCCCAACCATGTGCTGCCGTAATAACCAAGGTGAGTCAGATAGAAGTCATCTTTGTAATTGGTGCAAAGGTCTCTGAGTAGTCAATACCTGCCACCTGTGAGAAACCCTTGGTGACCAATCGCGCCTTGTACTTATCAACCGACCCATCTGCTGCAAACTTGGTCTGATATATCCACCTACATCGAACCATCTTTCTTCCCTTAGAAAGTGAAGTCAAATCCCAAGTGTGATTTTTGATTAAGGAAAAATATTCATCCTCCATAGCATTATCCCACTCAGGTACCCCGATGACTCTCGAAAAGTTTGTGGATCTGAAACTGAAGCAAAGAAGGCATGTGGATCTCTCTGAAAATCCCCTCTAGTACGTTTGTCATCTGCGAGATCTCCTGCCCAAGTTCTAGCACTCTCAAGTGTCTGTCTAGCCCAAAGTGGCCCGAAAGTGGGCAAGTCAGGTGCTAACTCCTCATCCTCTAACTGACTAGAGGTGGATGACCCTGCATCACTGTCCTCACTGTCTAAACTTGAAGAAGAGGAAGATGACTCTAACTCAAGAACCTGATATGGTTGATCTGAATCTGATGAGAAATTATCATGAAGAAGTAGATTCGATGAGGGAGAAGAAGTGTCAAGTGTTGAGTCTCTAGGACTCTCCTGAAAGTGGACACTTCTCTCAATGAACAACTCATGAGTGATTAGATCTAGAAGGCGATATCCCTTAATACCATCCAGATATCCTACAAAGATGCAAGGCTTGGACTAATGTTCCATAGCTTTGCATTTTTTCTTCAGAATGTGGGTCATGGCTGGGGATCCAAAAACTCTAATGTGCTCAACATCAGGTTTCCTTTTATGCCAAGCTTCAAAGGGTGTTATCCCTTTCAAATATTTGTGAAGAACCTTGTTTTAAATGTAGCAAGCATTCAGTTCTACCATAGGACGTACAACGCGCCCTTCTGGTCAGCAGTCAGCGCCAACTTTAGTCTCTATCCTTCTAGCAAGTCAGCAAATCAGGTCTATTTTTTTGGTAAAGAATTATGCGCCTAGCTTCTAATCTTTCTCTAGCAAGGTGCCAGGCTGTATGGCATTTCCAACAGGTCTCTGGTTTTGTCTTTCTTGCTAAAATTTTGGACTGTGATTTCTTGCATATGGCGCTTCTTTTCTTGGTTTCCAACGCCTCTTTTGGTGGGCCCACTCTTTTTTTTTGTAAATCTACATTTTTAATTATTTTGATATTCTTAAATCAATAATTTGAATGTTTGATTTAAAATCAAATTTGAAATTGGCATTCAAAAAGGCAGTTTAGAGGTTTAATTTTAACTTGTATCTTCAACCTACAAAGACGAAGCGTGAGGCCTGGGTTGGTGGGAGGCCAATTCCCCCTCACAAAAATCTCCTTTGGATTTTTCATTCTATTCTAAATCCAACGAGTGGTTTGAAGGCCACTTTCTCTCCCCATTACAGGCATTTTTTAATGTGTTAGTGTTTTTTTTCAAAAACACTAGTTTACGAAAAAATTGTAACTTTAATATCTTGCAAACGGTAGCTCAGTTTTGGGTTCCAATTTTTTAAAAAGTTCTTATAATTCAATTATCCATAGTCTATACTTTTTATTTTTTTTAAATGCACTAGTTTATAAAGTGCCAAAATTTTGGGTCTCCCAAGACGCATTTTCGGTTGAGTCTAAAATCCTGTTTGATTTAGTCTTACACTAATTTCTCTAAGACACATTTTTTACTGAGTCTAATGTCTTTTGAGTTTGCACTTGTATATTTAGGGGGGGGGGTCAATTTTTTGGGGTGGTGTGATTGCTTTTCACAACTTGCTTTCATTCTCCTTTCTGCATACATTCACAACTTGCAATCAACACAACTTCACTTAAATTCAGCTAAAAAATGGATTATTTTCAACTTAAACCCCTAACACCCTTCAAATATCATGAATGGAAAGTTAAAATGTCAATCATTCTTAGAAGCAGAGGGTTGTATAGGATCACCATGGGTATAGAAGTAGAACACAACACAGATGTTGAAAAGCTCAAGTGGTACAATCGTAGTGATAAAGCCTTTGGATTACTGAGCTTGTCTGTGTCTCCAAAAATTTTATCTTGTGTGATCACATCTCGATTGCACTCGCATTATCCAGATTCTTGCAACAACTCTGATATGGTATCAGAGCTAAGCCCAGGCTAGGAGCCATAAGCACACGAGAGGTGTGGCTTAAGGGGGGTGTTGGTGTTAAGCCACACTTAGACCGAAGATGAACTGGTCCAAGTGGGGCCAGTAGCTCAGTGGTAGAGCACTCCAACAGCGTTGGATGGTCCTAGGTTCAAATCTTAGCTCTAATACCATGTTGAGACATGGTATCAGAGCTAGGACTCGAACCTAGGACCATCCAACACTGTTGGAGTGCTCTACCACTGAGCTACTGGCCCCACTTGGACCAGTCCATCTTCGGTCTGACCCCCCTTTAAGCCACACCTCTCGTGTACTTGGGGCTCTTAGCCTGGGCCTGGATCTGATACCATATCAGAGTTGTTGCCAGAATCTGGATAATGCGAGTGCAATGGAGACGTGATCACACAAGATGAACAAGTGCACACCACATAGATGCTAAATCAATTTGAAAATAACACAAGAGATAAATTGCACAAGACAAAATGGAGAAAACCAAAATCTGATTAGCATGAGATGGCCAAAGTGAGGAATACAAATAGGAGAGTACGAAAGTAACTCCTCCACAAAAGGTGCACAAGGCACCCCAAGAATAGAATGTAACTCCTCCATGAAAGGTGGTGACAAGGTTCTAAGAATAGAGAAGTAACTCCCATTAAGGGAGTTACTTATGACATTCTCATGACACCTATGACACACACCTCCACAAAAGCTAGCCTATCCCACAAATGTAGGAAAACTCCAGGTATGCACAAGAAATACAATTTTCCTAATTAATAAATAGGGAAAAATAAAAACCTACACTAATAAAATTAAGGGAGAGTATTAGAATAAACGATTAATTTCTACTATTTTTAAGCTTGCATTAAAGCTATGCATCATGACTAAAAATATTTTCTAGTTTTTAATTTATTTATTTTTTAATTTTTTTTAATTGTTTTAATTTATTTGTATACTTTGTAATTCTATATTTATAGAGGTTGATTTTAATTTATTTATAGCTGAAATAGTAGTTTTATTTTCTCTTTCATCATATTACTATGATAGTCAATAGGCTCATTTATGTAGATATGACAATTGCTAGATGCATAGATGGGTATATTGTTCTCATTAAATGTAATATAACTTATTTTTATTAGAAAAATTGAAACTGCAATAATAAAATTTTCAATGGCACACCTATGTAGAATAGTATAATGATTTATAAATGTCTCCATATGAAAATTACTTTAATTTTGAGCATTCATTTTTGGTAATGTATTGTTAAAAATATATATGCATCGATTTGTATTTTTGATAGATTAAACTAGTATAAATATATGATCAAAAAATATCATAGTGTTCTTATCAATTAGATCATAAATCTTGTATCACACTTTAATACATTATTTAGTCATATGTCTTGAAACCTTGATGATATTCTCAACATTGATTTAGATCAAATTATTTTTATCTATTAAAATTTATTTTGACCAATAAATCATATTACATTAAATAAACTAATTAAATATATAATGGTGTGGGTTTACCAATTTTTTAGATTGTCACATTTTATTAAGAGTGGGAAAGGTAAGCTTACCATTTAATTTTTAAACTAATTTTTTTATCTTTTTCTTTTTGTTAGCTTGAAAATTAGTGCATCATTAATCTTATGTTTGAAAATTTATTTTTCCTAATATTTAAATGTAAAGGATGTACTAGGAATATATGAATATTTTATAATATTAATTTCCATAACTTTAATCTCATTATTGTGTATTTCATGATCAATCTTATCTATCGAAATCATACATATTAAACATGACTTTATCCTTGAATGGGTTGAGAAAATTATTTAAGAATATAATTTCAACTTCACTATCAAATAATTGATATGATTTTTTTATTAAGATGATTTTATATAAAAACATATATTTAATAATATTATCATTAGATTCCTATTTGAGAAATTCGAGACTAAGTGACTTTTTAACCAATATTTATCTAAAAATAAACTAATAAAGGGTCAACAGATGTACTATGTGCACAAATACAATCAATATAGGGATTATCTTTTGATAATGTTATGAAACAACATGGTCACAATCAATCGATCATTCTAACCACACCAATATCGGGTGAAAATAAGTATTTGATATGCTGAGATGGATTCTCATTTCCATACATGATTTGATTTTTAAACACATCAAATGAGGGAGGAAAGGGACTCAAAAAAAACTTATTGAGTCAAATGATTGCATAATATGTCATAATATAAAATCATATGGTTAGGTTTTGTACATGTTTCAAAAGAATTGACATCCTTGTGTCATTAACTTGTTGCATTGCCGAATCAATAAATTCACTAGTAAATCTATAATTAATATCGGTATGTGTATAACAAGTGCATTTTAATGACTAGAATCAATAAATAAAAAAAGTGTGATTGGTGTTATGTCTATGTCAAAGACCAAGAAATTCAATCAATGAATTTACTAGAGGCACATTGGTCATTGAGTTGGTAGTTAGAATCATACAATTGTTAAGAATATAAACATCAACCTCAGGTGTGTTTTATCATTTGGTTGAGCTTTAAAAAATTATGTATTTATTTTTAAAAAATTATTTGAAAACTTTTTAAATGAAATAAATGGGTTTGTTACAATTATTAAGAATATAAATATCAATTTCAGAGAGTGTTTTATCATTTGGTTGAGCTTAAAATTTTTAAAAAAAAAACTTGTATTTATTTTTTAAAAATTATTTGAAAATTTTGTAAATAGAATAAATGGGTTTGCTTCACATATATATGATTGAGAGTTTCAAAAAGTAAAGTATTGATTTTTATTGCTAATGGAAAGCAAAAATTTCTTTTTAGAGACATATTAGATGATCTTTTAAATTTTTTTTAATATTAAAACCCAAAAACAAAAAGATAAGTTTTGTTCAAATATTCATTTTCGAATGATTATTGACAAAATAAGATAAATATATTTTGTTTAATTTAATAATTTTAATTTTGATTTTTGAAACGATCTTTAAGAAAAATTATTTCTTTCTTTATAAAAGAATGTATATATATTTAGAATATAGAGTGCTAAAAACATATTATTATTTTTTTATTTTTATTTTTTTCCATATTTATATATTTCTTAATTTTAAAAATGAAAGATAACAAATACTTTTTCATATCTATATGTTTGAAAACCTAAAAAATAAATAAATAATTTTTGTTTTGAATTATATGTTTCAAAACAATGTATTGACTACCATAAACTTTTCACCTCATAGAAAATTTACAGTTTGTTAAAGTATGTCAACATTCAAATTTGTGTTGGTTCTCTCATATTTTATTATTTTATATATATATCTTAAAGATTCATTTGACCTTCCCAAAATAATAGCTAGCGATATAAATGATGTCACAAAACTTTATCCAAAATTCAAATCCAATGTTTTATATATTATTTTAAAGCATCCATGAATATCTTCTATGCAAACTCTGCTTTAACCTTACCAATATTCGAAAGGTTTTTTAAAATTTCAGAGTTAAATCAATGTTAAATTATTCATATTATCTATACTGAAAATTAATTTGTTTTTGGTTTCTATTTTTTTACTACTTAATAATAGTTACATATTACGAATCAAAGCACAAAAAATAATTTTATTATATTATATTGTTTAATAATTATGTAACTTTTTTATGTTAGATGTTTTTACATTTTTATGCAAGTGAAACAGTGCAATTTAATTCGTCAAAGCAAGGAAGAATAATCAAGAGTTAAATGAAATCAAAGCCAATAGTTCGCCCTTTGGGATATATATATATATATATATATATATATATATATATATATATATATATGGTTGTGTGTCACAAATTTTGTTTTCTTATATTTATATTTGTTTTTAACTATCATCATGTTTGTAACTACAATATCTAAAAAAGTATCCACGTTCAATAAGGTTTGGAGTCAACTTTTAGTGAGGTTTAGAGCATGACATTGTTGTAGAAAAGTAGGTGTTTTGGTCATGGGCCTAGTCATCTGCTAACTAGTTGTCCAAGTCAGATTTAGGCCGGTTTCAGTGGGGTGCAGGCCTTGACTAATCCTATGGTGCTCAACATTTGACACTCAACTACACTAGCATCACTTTACACAAGGCACAAGCCTTATGTTTTCACCTGAAGTGTAGCATAGAAGGGATCGAGGTCTGTGTTGGGCTAGTTGTGCCATGGTGGAACTATATCCTTCAGGAAATTTGGTTAATGAAACAATGGTGGTGAATTCATGGGTCCAAACCTTTGGTGACCTTGGATGAACAACATTCAGGCACTTGAGGGGTCACTGTGTATCTAGTTGGACTTAGGTGTAGGTTTGCGCTTAGGTGCGAGTATCATTGTGAGGCATAGGGTCTTATCCATACTTAGAGTATTTCTTATATCAGGGACACACACATTCTACAAACTTTAAGCATTTAATCAATAAATATTGCATAATGATTTTATCATTATCAAAGTTCAACAACAAAGCATTAATATAACTATAAACTGGGTAAATACTCATCCTACGCTACTAAAGGCCTAGAGGCTCACAGACAAACTTGGACATTACAATGGGGATCACCAAAGGCATCCCAAAATAAGTTCTTAACTCTTTAATGGTGAACAAACATCTAGAAACAATCCGTTAGGGCTTTTCCACTCAAAATCCTCTCTTTTGCTAACTAGACTATGCTTGCTTTTATAGCGCTTTCAAACATCTTAGGATCATAGGGAATGAAGCACGTGGATCATTAAGCTGGCATTGGAGGTACTCCTTCCACTGATTCCACTATGAAGCCTTTAATAATCCATCATTGTCTTTAATAAGCCATCGTTGTCTTATGTGCCTGCTTCCCAATAGAGATTGAGTCGAAAAGGATTTTGTTGGCCACCTACTGATTGATGCCACTAGATGACAAAATAACAATCATGATAAGTGATTGCCTAGTGCCCAAATATCTATTATGTCAGCATGGATTCTATATTTAAATAGATTTAGGGCCTAACATTTCCCCATACAAAATTGTTAGTCTACCCTTGAACTAATCTTTCAACACCTTAAGATCATAAAACTCAATTGCACGCTCCTTTAGTTATACCTTGAAGTCCTCAAAACCCTGAATTATAATCTTGATTTCTTCTACAATGATGTCTACTTCTATGGAGGTGGTGCTAAGGGTAAACACATTAGTTTTATTAAAATCCTTTCTTAATGCCTATAACCTTTCCTTCACCTTGGTTCTGCCTCCATCGAGGATCTCTCCTTACTCATAATCCTTTATTTGTAATGCGTGAAATATTTCTTCTAGGTCATGCTCCTAGGTATTGATTTGGACACTTAAGGTGTTGACATGCACCATTATCTGAACATGTTTGACACTGCTCACAATGTATGCCTATGCCATTAGTGTGTCCTCCCCTTTTACCTTTATGAGGCACATTTCAATGACTGATACCTAGGTAGAGAAGTTATAAAATATTTCATCAATTATTTTTGTGCCCTCTTCTAACTTTGTGAAGAGGTGTTCTACCTCATCATGTTTCACATTGATCTCTTGTTTGATACCGACACAAGGGTCCTCTTCTTCTTATGGATCTAATTACACCTTCGACGTTGGGAGCATCTACTCCACTAGTATACACACCTTATTGACCTCTAAAAATTTTTAAGTGTTGACACCATCTAGGAGGGATGGCTCGACTTCTTCCATGTGCTTGGCTAGTTTCTAAAATTTGAACCTTACGGCCTTGTTCTTTTCTTCTTCCTCCAATGTGATCTTCTTCTATCTTGAGGCTCTAACATCGTTGATGATGTTTTGGCTTGTTACCTCAAAATCCATTTAGAGGAGGGCATTAGTAGACCTTATTGGATTCATTGCATGAGAGTTGACATGAAGTGAGTCCTACCCTTCATCTGGTTAGTCTGTGTTAAGGATCACATTTTGAGGTACCTCAAATTAAGGCTCATCTATATAACTATTAAAAGAGAAAGATATTTATTGATGCATCAATATCACGGAAGATCTAGGGGCATATACTCCATCATGTAATAGTCTTTATTTGTAAACCCCTTTGGCACCTTCTCTCATAGGGTTGGCTTGACTTCCTCTTCTTGGATGACCAACTCTATCTACTTTGGCTCTTATTCATCAAAACTAAAACATTCTTCGATGATTTTCTCTAATGTGCCTTATCCCTTTAGTAGGGTTATTCCTTGGACTTCTCCCCTTTGCCCACTTCTTCCTTCTCTTCGGTGTCAGCTTCACCCTCTTGAGTCTACTAGATTTTAATTGTGCTCTTTATTTGTTTTTGTAAGGTGCCATTATTAATTCCTTATCTTTAGGTGCCCCTTCATTACCTAAGCACACTTATGGTGTGACTTCCTTAATTGTGTTAGTGGGGGTGCTAGGCATCTCTCCTACTTTGTCCTTTATGGGTTTTATACCTATGAGAACCCTATGTTCTTCCTTTTCTCTCCTAGCCTTTTCCTTTTTAGCCTTCTTTATCTCCACCTTCCTCTTTTTCACTATCATGACCACATTTTCCTCATTGGCCTTTGTCTCCTCATCCTCAGCTTTATCGATCTCTACTTGGGTCATGCCTTTAGCCTTCATGGCCTCCTTTTTTTTATTTAACTCTAGCACCACTTCTATCTGGTCCTTAATGAGGCCCATTTCTATCTATCAATTCCTTTTCTCCTCCTTAGTTACAAAGGCGGCATTGTGGGTTCTATGGTTGGGTCACTTGATGGTTCTACTTCCCTAAACACAAAAATAGTGCCACCTTCAAGAGCCTTGTGAATTTCTTTAGCACTGAGATCTTCTTCTTCTTCTTCTTCTTCTTCTTCTTCTTCTTCTTCTTCTTCTCACACCTCCTGCACTTCCATCTCTACCAAGTTTATCGTGGGCATCACCACTAGCCCCTTGTACTTCTTACTTTTCTTTTCCCTTGGCTTAGGTAACATAATCCCTGGTGTGAAGACCACATGCTTCATTTTTGACATCGAGAGGTTAGCTTCATCTTCAAAGATGATTTTCAATTGGAGGTGCTCTTGTATTTCCTCCAAAGTTTTTCCTTGTTTCTTTTGAGGGGATTTGCTTGGTGTTATCGACATTAACTCTCCTTATTTACTAGCCTAAAGGGGGAGGTCATCATATTTATCCATGGACGCACTCTTCTTCCTTGGCTTCATCTCATACTAGAGCCTATGGATATATCTAAGGATGACTTCTATTTTGAGTGGAAAGATGTTGGTAGCATCCGAATCATCCTCCTCATATTCAATTGCTTTACCCCCTAAACACATGTATTAGTGCCTCAACCTATGTATTTTTGCTTCCATGGTTTTCACTAGGATATCCACCTATTGTGTATTAGGGATTCTTCCCAATGCTTCCCTAAAGTACCTGGTTGAAAATGCATAAGGTAGTTTTAGCTAACCAGAGTGATTCTCATCTACAAGAACCAATTGAATGACATTAAAGTGCTTCATAACATTGAAATTTTCAATTCTAAACAAACTCTGGAGAGTTTATTTAGGATGCACCATTCTTCTCTAAATGATTCAATATACTATGCACACCATCCCAATACTTGGGCTTTATACTTCATGGTGAAGGTAGTAGGGCAAGTGTCGCTATAGTATTTCAGTACTAGGGAGTCATTTTGCATTGGGAAGACCCACAAATCATCCTCATCACCATTGGGCACACTGATCCCCTCCATGACAATTAATATCAGCATGGACCCCCATCAAAATGTCTTGTATGTCATATGACATTTGAGTGCATTCTTGATTATGTCCTTCATGATGAACTTGGTGATGTTAAATTTCATCCCCTACATTATGTGGTATGTGGTACATCCTTACATCCACTCACCAACCTCTTGGGCATAGTTTTGAACTGACCAAGCATGCAGCTACCCTCATCCTAAGATCATTAATGTCCTTGATTGGGAATGTTAATCCCACTTTGTAGTAACCTAGTAGTTTCCTGACCCTTTTAACTTCGGCATCATTTGCCATCATCTCATGAAAGTCTATTTTGGAGATTGGAAGTCCAGTGATTTGGTTGATGAGGTTTGTAGACAACCTCATGCACCTCCCTACAAAGTAGAATCTATTCCTATAGATGTGTGAGAGGAGGAACTACATAAGTTCCTCTAGCTTTCTAAAACTCATCAACTCATAGAATTATGCCATGTTTCTAGTTTCCAATTTATCTCAAATAGAGACATCAAATAGTGTAATGCCTTATGGAATCTTTACCCCTATGTCTACCATCTATTCTTACACTAGGTCATTCGCATTGCTAGAGGTTTTGTGATTGTACTCATTCAAGTGGAAGTTGTGTGTGAATAAATGCCCAGTTCTCTCCCATCAACACCTCTTTGGCAAATTACATGTCCCAATAGAACATATTCTCAATCACCTCTACATCAACTTTAGCTATGCTTACCCCTTCTACTAGTAGCATTGTTATCTTTGAAATGATGTATTCTACTACTAGTCATGATCTCATGGAGTTTTTTGTGTGTGTTGCAGCCCTGAACTCATTTGTTTTTTCCCCATTCTAAATTTTTTGGTGTTAAACAGCAGTTGACTTATCTTGCTAAATATTTCAATCTTTGTTGGCACTTCACATAGTCATAAGGCATATGACTATATATTTATCTCTTGAGCTTTGTGTGCCATAAATGGTGGCCTTGATGTCACTCTAGTTTTCAGCTGCCTAGTTCTTGGCTAATTTGTAAACCTTTCTTTCCTCTACCAAACTCACAATGAAAGCAATTTATTTCTCTACCTTGTCGTTCACTTTTGGCATCTCAAGGTGATAAGGGTCTTACTATAGTAGGGTCTCCTTGGATTGGCTCTCTAGTATACTAGTTTTTCTTTGGTTATCTATTCAAAAATTCAAATTAGCACAAGGTTTGTAACCAAATGCAATCAGGTATTCCCTAATTTATACCTTTATTCTCATCTAATACCTAAATTATAGTTGATTAATGACATGATGGCACCTAAAATTCTTAGGATTCATTACGTCCCATAAAATCTTAAAAAAACTTTGTTATTTTTGCATTTAATGTGGATCTTTGTGCCTTCATCACCACCCCATTTACTTCTTCCAACAATTTTTCAGTGAAGTCACATGTAGTTCAAACGGTCACTTCCTACCTCACTTTGGATGGATGCCAACTTGTTCTGATGATCTTCTCTTATGCTTTGTTCACTTGGCATAACCTTAACCTTGAATATGGTAACCTAGGGTTAGCACCTCACATACGTATGATTCAAACTTCTTAGTCCTATTTCCTTTTCCTATTACACTTATATTTCAAAGATGCTTATCTATCTTGGTCAATTTCAATGCACTTTCATCTTCTTGCATTAGCCTTTCCTACCCCATATAGACCCCTTGTGCTAGCCCTCCAATATGGCATTCTCATTTGCTTTATTCTGCATGATCATGTTATGTGTCTTTATTATGTCTTTCTCACACTTGTATCTTGTGTGACTTTCTTGGTTTAATTTTTATCTAAGTCTAGTGAGTTCTATGCACCCAGGAATCTAGGTGTCTAGTAGTAGGTACTTAGGAAGTAGCCTCGCTTGACTCACTTTATTGGTATTATGCTTAGAATTATTGAACTAACCCTTATGTGGGCCTAAGGATGCCTCACTTCTTGAATCTTGCACATAGAGATCTAGTATGCCTTGTGTCTAACTCTAGAAAACATTATGTGCCCATAACTTAGGTGTCTAGCCTCAAACGCTTGGAGAGAAACTATGGATGACTCAACCAAGTGGATTTATGTGTGAAAATTCTACAAATGTTTTATTGGTAGCCTTAAAGCACTACTTATTTACTTATCAAGGAACTTGTTTGGCTTGCACCAAACTTTATTTTGATTACTCAATACCATTGACTTGTGACCAAGTAGTTAGTGTCTAATGGTACAAGTGCCACCTTATTTCTGATATAGCTTTAATTGGTTGCCATTGAAATGCCTAGGGAGCATTTCATCTAATAAAAAGCATAACTTACATGTGCTAGTCTATAAGATATTCGGAATGATATATGAGCCCATCCACCTTATTTGCATCTTGCTTAGGTGCCTAATATACTTAGAGTCATAAATCAAAACAAGTTCCCCTTCTATTAGCACCTTGTGCTTGATATGCTTGTCTTACTAGAAATTTTCATGTACTTTTCCTATCTATTACATTTACTTTGCTTGGGTGTTCACCTCATCTAAGAGATTTAGGTCCTCCAGCCTTGCATTCAATGACTCTTGGTCATCTAACAAACTAATGCACATGAGGTGTAATGATGGAACCAAGAACTCCATCAACAGAATCACCTCAATGCCAAATACTAGTTGAAATGGCATGGCCTTGTTAAGGCACTTGTAGGTTGTGTGATATGCTCATAATACTTCCCACACCAATCATCCCAATCATTGCGACCCACATCACATATTTTTGTGATGCATGTCCCCAAGATCTTGTTGAATACCTCAGTTGTGCCATTAACTTAGGGATGGTAAAGCATTATCTTGTGGTGTACCACCATGTATGTTGTTAGCAAGATCTACACATTTTCATTAATGAAGTGTGTACCCCTATTGCTAGTTAAGCTAAGTGGGTACCCATAATGGCTTATGATGTTCTCCCATATGAATATTATGGTTTTGACAGCTATGTAGTTTTTATTTGGCATGGCCTTGGCCCACTTAGTGAAATAGTTAGTGGACGCTAGAATGTACCTTGCACTTGTCCATCATGTTATGGGGGGTAATGAGTCCAAAAAATTCAATGGCCCATTTCTCGAATGGCACTTGGGCTAGGATGGGGATGAGAGGAATATCATCTTAGTGGTTGGGTTTTTCTATGCATTGGTATATGTCGTATGTCTTGGCATAATCTTTCACACCTTGAAACATACTTGGCCACCATAAGCCTGATTTGTAACACTTTATACATCATTGCATCTCATATATAATGGCCTCCTACTATCCCCTTGTGTGTCTCATGTAGGATGGATTCCCATTCATGCTCGAACACACATCAATGCAGAACTTCAACTCTACCCATTTTGTTCAATTCCTCACTAATGAACTAAAAAGAGGTGGTGCATACTCTGAGCTATTTCTTTTCTTTTATTATCATTGTTTGGGGTGAAAATTTAGATGTTAGAAAGGTGGCTATCTCTACCAAGTCCTAAAGAGAATGCTAGATTTTGTACATTTTTACATTTAGCATATCATCCTCAATTGGTACTACTGCATTATTGGAGTCTGTACAGGGCAAATTGTTTGGCCCCAAGTTCTATTTTTCAGGCTTGATAGCAATAGCGAACTAAAATTTTTGAAACAAAATGATCTATCTACAAATGCACCCATAAAGAATTGGATTATTAGCAAAGTACTTAAGCTCCTCATGGTCTATGAAAAATATGAATGGGGTCACTAACAAATATTATCTAAATTTTTTTAGGGCATCGACTATGGTGAGTGCCTCATGCGTAGTTGTAGTATAGTTCTACTCTGCCTTTGTTAATTTTCTACTAGTGAAAGAGATGGGATGATTTATTTTGCCTTCATTAGGTTGTGCCAAGTTTTCCCTAATCACAGCCAAAAGTGTTGACATGGATGTGGAATGGGGTCATCCAGTCAAGAAATTGAAAGATAAGCACGCTAGCCAATTTGAGCTTTAGGGTCTCAAAGGCATCCTCTTGTGCTTCACCCTAGTAGAATAGGACATCCTTATGTAATATCTCTTCTAGAAGTACCATAATATTTACATAGCTCATTATAATTTTTTTATAATATCCACAGTGGCTAAAAAAGGTGTGAATGTATTTCTATGTGGAAGGAGTTTGAAGATGAATGATGATCACAATCTTTGTTGGATCGATGAGAAAACCATCCTTATAAATGATGTCCCTAAGCAGGGTTCCAACCGATGTTATAAAGACACACTTTTTTAGGTTTAGGGATACCTAAAGTTGCCTCCACCTCTCAAACATTAGGCTTAAGTTATCATAATGGTCTTTGACGAGGCCATACACTGTCCAGTCATCTAGGTAAAGCTAGAGGAACCTATGGATAAAGTCTTTAAACGCAGTGATCACCACTCTAAAGAACACGATTGGCACATTATTGAGTCCAAAGGGCATCACATTATAATCAAAACAACCCTATTCAGTTACAAAGGTTATTTTGGGCTTTTTCTCCTCCTTAATCTGGATTTGGTGGTATCTAGAGAACCCAATAGTGAAGGTGTAGATCTTGTAACCTGCAATGCCTTCTAGGACATCATCAATGAATGGAGTCAGGAATGGGTTATTGATGCATGAGGAGTTCAATAGTTTATAATTGATGTAAATGCAAATGTGTCCATCTTTATTGATTCTTATCACCATCAGTCTCACCCATTCAGACTCCTACATAGGGTAAATAACCCCTACAACTAATATTAAATTAATTTCTAATTTAACCTTGGCATGGAGGTTGGGATTTATCTTGTAAGGGTGCTTCTTGATTGGTATTGTGCCTTTGATTAGTTTTATTCTCATATTTCCAAGGGATGGGTGAGTTCCCTTCATATTTTGATACATCTTAGAGAGCAAGTCTTGGAATTCTTTTGAGAGGTCTATGATGTGTGCCAATTCTGCGTCAGACTAATAGGCACCCAGAGTAATCATTTTTAGCTCTCCTTCTTTGTTGATGTCCAATTTGATGGTCTTTAATGGTGTGTGTTATGGATCATCCTTCTCCTAGTGTAAGTCCTCAACTTTTCAAGTTTCCTTTGTTGTTTCTATGCAAAGATGGGTGGGGTCTTCTTTACTAGGAGTGTTACCATCTACTTAGCATTCAAGCTTTCTTTTATCGGTTAGCTTTTTCTAGTAGCTCTCCTTCCAAGTTTCATCATCTTCTTCACTCAAGTAACTGTTGAACATTTGTTCCCCAAAGAAATTTAGGAGTACCAACCATTTTTCCCCAAACATTTCTTTTATGTGCTCTTCAAGGATGGCAGTGTCCTCAAATACTGCCCTATGAATTACTTGTAGTGGCTCGACCAACTCCAAGTTCTTTGAGGAAAAAGAGGTGTGCACAAAATTTTCCTTAAGGGCATCCCTATTTTTTATCTCTTAGTGCATCTCATTGACCACATACCACGCTCACTCCCATGTATTCAGAGTCCTATAAAAGGCATGCACCCATAAGTTCTTTGGGGTAGTCATGTTGTAGTCAATCCATGTCTATTCATATAAGTGAACATGTGCTTTAGGATTGGAGTCGCTAAAGTACTCTAATATATCCAAGTATTCGTTACTCCTTCTGAATCTACTACAAATGGCCACTTTCACCTCTATCTAGGTTGGCAAGTTAGACTTTTGCATTACCCACCAACGTGTGGTAGTTCTTCTCAAGGTATAAACTAGTGCACCCATTCTATCTATTTCTTTAGGGATGCATGATTCAATATTATGTACATACTTTTCCATTGGGTTGCTCCCTTAAAATTTTGGAAGTGTTGTAAGCTTTCCTTTTCTCAAGCTAAGTAACTTCTTTCCCTTCTCCCCATGGCACGGGACGTACCATTTCATATCATGATCAATCTAGACCCAACCAGTCCTTGCGGGCTTTGGTGCCTTTATGTGCACCAAGTGACATCGAAGACCAATGGCCTCATAATCTTATTCAACCCATCGGTCACAAGCGACATTAGTGGTGTTTGAGGCTAACTTTCCATCCTCCTAAAAGAGCACTCCTTGATCAGAAGGTAAAATATTCTTGATGCCTTGCATCATGATGTTATATATATGGTTAATCTCTGTTGAGACATGGACCAGCTAGGACTCAAACCTAGGACCATCCAACACTGTTGGAGTGCTCTACCACTGAGCTATTGGCCCCTCTTGGACCATTCCATCTTCAGTCTGAGTGTGGCTTAACACCAACACCCCCCCTTAAGCCACACCTCTCGTGTGCTTGGGGCTCCTAGCTTGGGCCTGACTCTGATACCATGTTGAGACATGGACCAGCTAGGACTCGAACCTAGGACCATCCAACGCTGCTGGAGTGCTCTACCACTGAGCTACTGGCCCCTCTTGGATCAGTCCATCTTTGGTCCGAGTGTGGCTTAACACCAACAATCTCATCCTCCAGACGAATGCTCTCCATATAGGGGGTCCTTGGTCACTTGAAAGGGAAATCACTGCCCTTTCCTTGCCATTTTTAAAGGTCATATATCACTTCTTAAAGCACATATCGACATTGTTAGTGTAGCACCATGGTCTTCCTAGAAGTGTTAGATAGTTATCTTGTTAATCCAACTCGATTACCTTGAATTCAGCTTAGAATTCGGTGCCCATAATATCTATAATGACACCCTTTAGAATTCTAATTGGCTGCACTCAAGTGTTGTTAGCCATGAAGAGTACATAGGGAGAAGGCCTCAAGGTTGGTCTACCCATCCTTTCCCATGTGATCTTGGTCAACATATTGACCTTGGTACCTGTGTTGATTAGGACCTTGTAGATGGACCAACCATCGATGGTGGCATTCACCAAGAATTCTTGGTCATACTCATCTCGTGTGACAACCCTTCCTGGGTGGAGTGAACAATTTTGGTTATGCCCTAGTCATATTTGTGTTTCATTTTGCCAAAAATCCTCATGGAACTTGAATTGTAGAATCACTCCAGGTGAGCAAGCTACCCCTTAAGTCCTCTCACCTTGGTTCAGGCAGAGCCAGAAGTAGCAATAAGCTGACCATACCCTCTATTAGTACCTCTCAATCATCTTTTGCATTCAGTCCATTCTTTATGCCAAAACCTTCTCGACTATAATGATATATCAACAGGTTTTTCATCTTTGTTTGTTATTTCCTCAAGTGTGCAAGGTCGAGCAAAAGAGATGTAAAACTGGGAACCAACACTTCACTTAGTTGATGGATCTAAAGAAGAGCCTTTTACATCTTTTGAAATAATAAATATCACTTTTCTTAAACAATGCATTTGAGACTGTGCTATAGGGGTTACTACTATAGTTGGCATTCTAGCTGTTCCAAAAGGAGGTGTAGTAGCTGCAAATGTAATTTTTGCTACAATAGTAGTTGCAAAGACTATAGCATGGGCTCTTTCCCATAGATGAATAAAGTCTCCCTCAATGACAAACAATTCAAGGTGAGAAGCTACAAATTCATCTAGTCGCCCATATTGGTTCTTGTAGTCATGTCAGTGAGGAGGAGCAAGCATTTTTCCTAGTGTATTTGTTTGGTAAAGATTTATTGATCTCGATATAGGCACTAGATTCTATAAGAATGCCCTGAATAAAGCACACTAACAATGATCTCTCATCTAAAATGGTTGGGTCAAATGCTTTTCCATATCCATTCAATGCTAAATATTTATGTAGAGATTGTAATGCATAACTTTGTATATCAGTGATTTTGGGGAGAGGTTTACAATCAACTACACTTTGATGAAAGTGACTTGAACCTCTAAAATATTAATTTGGAGATGAAGACACAAATGCTCCAAAAACCAATCTAAAGGATGGCTTGGAGGTAAGGCGCCTTCTCTCTATGCGTCCAACCTCTACAATAATGGTATTATCACTACCACTTTTACCGTCGTCATTTATAACCTCCTTAAATGGGTGATTTAACCCATCAAATATTTGAAGGGTCCATGGGGATTCGATGATGTCACTCGGAAATAACTAAGGAAGGTGCAAGTTTAATGAGTTGTAAAAAGGTAATAATAGCTCTGCAAGGAATTTAAATGGTCAAAAGCAATTGTGAAAATTGCAAACGGAGGTATGAAAGTCCACGGGGAATGCATGTGCGAAAATCAAACATCAAAGAACATAATTTGTAAATTATTGCTTCACTTCCAAATCCCGCGGGGATGAGTACGTGGCAGAGGCGATAGTTAAAAAAGCAAATTTAATCAAACACAACACGTAGTTTATTAATAAAAAGCCTTGCACCTTATTTCCCATGCCACATTAGAGGCCATGTAGATATATGAGCCCGTGCTTTAACAAGACTGCCATGTGGAGGAGTTTAAACAACAAGATATAAATAAAACAAGGTAGGGTTTTTTTTAAAAGGGGTGTCAACGTGGAGGTACCCACATGGCACCAAAAGAGAATAAATGTAGTAAAGTTTCGAGTCCACGTTATGACCAGTCTGCCGACGTGGGGGCATAAGTAATCAGTTAAATTCAAAATAAATAGTGTGTGGGTTTAATAAGACCACGTGTCTCTAAGCAAGCTCGGTGGAGAATTCCCCATTGACTGCAAAGTTGACTGGGGGAAAATTGTAAATGACGGTACAAGGTTCCATCAGAAGTATGAGAAGCCAAGTGCAATTACAAATAAGGCATAAGAAGACCAAGGAGCTATTGGTGGTGAAATGCATTTGTCAAAATTGCAATTTGTCTCTCCATCTCTGGATTCTAAGGAGAACGTGGCATGATAGTGGACGACAGAAATGGGAGAATGCAATGCAATTTACAATATGCCAAAATTGCAAATTATCATTGAGTTTCCAGATTTTAGCAAAAGGTAAAAGGGGCCTGCGGACTTGAAAGGAGTTCAAAAAATTTAAATAACTTTAGAAATGTGCCCTCTACAGGTTTAGTGACGGCTAAGGACGTGGTAGGAGATATGGTAATCAAGGCATTCAAGTTGCAAGTCATGTTGAAACACCCTCTAGGACGAAGCGTCGTGGCACAAGTGTTTTCTAGAATATCAAATACACAGCAGCCACCTGTAGATAGGGTTCAAAGTTTTGCATCTCATCGATCGTGTTCAAGAAAATCTATGACAGCGTGTGTCCATTCGAGGGAAGGACAAAGATGATTGTTTGTGGAGCTCATTCACCATCAGGCTCGAATATTTCAACTAAAGTGTAAAAAACAAAAAATAGAGTCGCATAAGAGGCTATTAGGGTTAAAAAGGAAGGCCTTTTTCTTTTAGATGTGAAGGGAAAATTGAGCAAAAACACAAGCTTTTGAAAATGCCCTAGGGTTGTTCGTCTTGTGCACAATATAAAACTTCCATTTCTAGATGGTCGTGTTGTGTTCACAAAATAGGCAGAACTTATAATGCCTATAAAAGATCCAACATCAGATATGGATATCATTTGGAGGAAAGGGTCTTCACTAGTAAGAGAAATTCATGAGAGGTGAAGCATGAACAAATCTCGATAGTGCTTTTGGGAATTTGCAAGATCTAAACTACGAAATATTTTTGGGGTTAAGAAAAAAGAAGCACAGATCAAACACTATTGGAATAAAAGGAAATTAAATGAAAATATATGGCAATGTGATGATGATGCTTGATATTAGTTTTTCTCAATGGCTCTATGAACTTCTTTGTCTTAATTTTTCACTTCTTTTGCAATTGGGACCAACAGTCAATCAGATGAAGGCACTAAAAAAAGATATCCAAATTTGTCTACATTATCTTCAAAAATGGAATCATTGTCTCTGGGTTTGGAAGCCTCAGTTGCATACTATTTAAATGTTTATTGAATCTCCATCAACTTTGGAGGCCCTAATCTTCTTCAGTTTAAAGAGGAAATAAAAGATGTTATTTCGGTATCTTTCGATGCCCCCTCTTGGAAGGTGACTGAAGATGGAAACCATCACTTGAAATCCCTTATTAAAATTCTAGTTCTTTACTACCCACTGGACCATTATAAGCGTGTTTTGAGTCATTCTTATGTCAATAGACTAGATGAATGGATTAGCAAGAAGGAAAATAAAACTACAGAGGCATTAGTAGGCCCAAAATGGCGTATTCCTAATAATAATGAGAAAGTATTTACAACTTGTTGGTGTTACTTCTATGATTTTGTCATGCAAGTATGAAGAGGTTTTTGTTCCTATAGTTGATGATTTTGTGCAGATTTCGAACAAAGCTTACACAAGAGAAGAAGTTTAAAAAATGGAAAATCAATGCTCAAGATACTATTGATCTTGTTTACTTGTAAATGTCCATGTCTGCAGGGAAATGAATATTTTCATTTGTGAATGCTCAAGATCTACATGCATTGTGTAAAGAAGAAGGATTTTTGAGTTGAGGCATCAAGTTGATAAAAGCTTGGATTTTGGAGAAATATTCTGTAGGTTATTCTACTAGACCCAGATGGGATGGAGTTGGATGAAAAATTAGGAATTTGCATGTTCTAAAAATTGTAGAAAAAGATCCAAAAATCCTTGGTAAATTTGTGTGTGAGAGATAATTTGCAAAATGCAAGTATCTAAACTGTAGTTACAAATTACAGTCAACTCTCCCAATCCCACCAGTCAAAGAAAATGAATAAAAGTCAACTCAAGAGGGGCTTCAGGGAGATGTTGAGGAGGAATGTAATTTGCAATTTTGAACTTGTGTAGATTTCAAATTACACTTGGATCTCTCAAACCCCCCAGTCAATGCTGATCAACATGAGGTCCATTTGTACATGAGAACTTTTAAGTCCAAATGCAAAATTATAATTTTGAAAAATTATAAATTGTAGTTGGAGTTCCCATTTTCCTAAGGGTCTTAGTGCAAATGGGAACATTCAAGGCCATTTGTAATTTTGTAAATTTACAAATTATAAACTACAGTTGGAGTTTCCATTTCCCTAAGGAAGCCTTTCAGGGAAATGGGAACTCCAACTACAATTTGAAACTTTGCAATTTTTCAAATTGTAGTTGGAGTTCCCATTTCCCTAAAGGAATCTTTTTAAGGAAGTAGGAACTCCAACTATAATTTTTAATTTTGAAAATTTTAAAATTGTAAATTACAGCTAGAGTTCACATTTCCCTAAGGGAAATTTCCATAGGAACTACAACTGCGAATTGTAATTCTATAATTTACAGATTGTAAACCTATTGCTAAGTTTCAGATTTACCCAATACAAAGGAATTACAAAAGTGAAAATGGGACCCAGATTTCCCCAATACAAGGAAAATTACAAGTTTGCGAAAGGGACCCAAATTTCCCCCAAAAGTTCAAAAAGTGAATATTAACATATTTATGCATTTAAAAATTTGGAGATAACCCTAAAAATCAAAATTGAAAAAATCAATGTGAAAAATGCAAAGTGTGAAAAGGCAAGTTGGAGCCAAAATGCAAAATAACCTAAGTTTTGCATTTTGAATTGCTTTGTTTGTTCAAACACCTCCATGGGAGAAATATTTCAGTTTGTCAAGATCATGGTGGGCCACTCTAAAGAAGATTTCTCAAGAAACAATGGGTATGGATTATTTAAAAGGTATCATTGCAAGATCAAGGTTATTCTCTAGCATGCATATGTAGAAGGGAAACTATCTAGAAGTTTCCAGCTATGCTAATGAGTGGTCAAAGGCATCTCTATGTAGTTTCACATGAGGACAAAGGGTTTGTTTGCCCTCCAAAATGAATATTCTCATTCTAGCTCATGTGAAAGGTGTTTTTATTGAATAAATCAAAGGATTCGGTCCAAATATTCATTGTTTATTTTAGAGACAGTTGTAACAATGATTTTTCTTGTAAATGGATGAAGATTCTAGGTGTGGCAAGGAATATTTTCCATCTAGGAGCATCTTGGTGGAACTTGAAAGGCTATTTTGCAATTTTACAATATTACAACTTGTAACCCACAATACCAAATTGCAAAGAGTGGTAAAAAATGTATAAATAGAGGAATTATCCTCTATTCTAAGGTTGTTATTATTAGTTTTTCATTCTCTCTAAGTCTAGGTTTTTTAAAATTTTGGGATCAACTATTGTGTGTATATATTATCTCCTTTGCTAAGGTGGTTGCATATATAAAACCATTATCAAGCTTTGATAGCATGTTTATGTCTCCCTTGTCAAAAGAGAAAACTCACCATGCTTGTCCCCATGGCAACATTCTAGAAAAATTATGTATGTAATATTTATTTACAAAAGTTAATGAGAATACTTGTGGTTTTTACTCTTTCCATTTGATGAAGTGTAGTAATATTTTTTGAAAATATTATTGATTGGATATTTGGTTCAATTCTTAATCTTGGTTATCATTTCGAGCATAGATCTAGATTATAAAAGCCTTTCTACTTTATTTTTAGAAATATGTTGTTGAATAACTTTTTAGGGCACCCTACGTTTATGGATTCAATGGGAATATGAGATTATTTTTTCAGTGTATGTTCTAGGGTTTCATAATCATTTGGGAATTTTTATTTCATTGGCACTAATAAATTCAAACCACTCTTGGTAGTCCCCATTATCTTGCATTTGAAATTTTCTACATCTTTGCTAAGGAATAATGTCATGAATGTTTAAAAAAACCTTGTTATTTGAAAATCACTAGTACACCACCCTCTTTTACAACTATCTAACATGTCCTACCCTATTCTACCCTACAAATAATACACCCTTTATTTATATTAAGTGTTATTTTCCATGAATATTTATAAAATCTTGCCTAGACAACATGTGTCTACATTTTGTACTTTAAAGACCATCATTTAAATATTTTATTTGACCCCTTATTGTTGAAAATTCTTTAGAATGAAGGGTGAAAGCAATTTTATATCTATATTCAGTAGCTTGTATGTGACCTCTAGCATTTGTTCATCCCATGTGACAACCCTTCTTGGGTGGAGTGAACAAGTTTGGTTGTGCCCTAGTCATGTTTGTGTTTTGTTGTGCCAAAATTCCCCATGGAGGTTGAATTGAAAAATTACTCCATGTGAGTAAGCTACCCTATAGATCCTCTCACCTTGGTTCAGGGAGAACTAGAAGTAGCAGGGAGATGACCATACCATCTGTCATTGCCTCTTAGTCATTTTCTATATTCAGTCCATTCTTGATGCCAAACCCTTCCTCAGCTATAACGACATATCAACAGGTTTTTGATCTTTGTTTTTCATTTCCTCAAGTGTGCAAGGATGAGAAAAATAGGTGTATAATTAGGAACCAACACTTCACTCAGTTGATGGATCTAAAGAAGATCCTTTTACATCCTTTAAAATAATAAATATGAGTTTTTTTAAATGATGCATCTAAGACTGTGCTACAGGGGTTACTGATATAGTTGGTATTATGGCTATTCCAAAAGGAGGTGCAGTAGCTACAACTACAATTTTTTCTAAAGTAGTATTACAGAGACTATAGCATGGGAGCTTTCCCACAAATGAATAAGGTATCCCTTGATGACAAACAATTCAAGATGAGATTCTACAAATTTATCTAATCACCCATGTTTCTTTTAGTCAAGTCTATGAGAAGGAACAAGCATTTATCCTAGTCTATTTGGTAAAGTTGTTCTAATATTGATATGGGCACTAGATTCTATAGGAATGGACTGAATAAAGTATACCAATAATCATCTCTCATTTAAAAGGGCTAGGTTAAATGCTTTTCCATATCCATTCAATGCTAAAGATTTCTATGGTGATTGTAATGCATACCTTTGTATATCATCAATTTTGAGGAGTGGTTTACAATAAATGACACTCTGGTGATAGTGACTTGAACCTCCAAAAGATTGATTTTGATATAAATAAATAAATGCTCAAAAACCCTATCTGTAGGATGGCTTGGACTTGAGGTGCCTTCTTTATATGCTTCCACCCACTATGGTAGTTGAGCATTTGTTCCTCAAAGAAAGTCAGGAGTACCAGCCCTTCTTCCCCAAACATTTCTTTCATGTGCTCTTTGAGGATGGTGGTTTCCTTGAACACTACCCTCCAAATTACTTGCAGTGGCTCTAGCAACTCCAAGGTCTATGAGGAAAATGAAAAAGTGTGCACAAACTTTTCCTTAAGGGCATCCCAATTGTTTATCTCTTAGTATGTATCATTGACCACATACTACACTTATGCCCATGTCTTCAAACTCCTATAAAAGGTGTGCACCCATATATTCTTTGGGGTAATCACATCATAATCAATCCATGTTTCTTTGCATTGATGCACATATGCCATAGGATAGCAGTCACCAAAGTATGCCAATATATCAGAGTCTTTATAAATCCTCTCGAATCTAGTATAGATGGACACTTTCACCTCTAGCTAGGTTGGCAAGTTAGACTTGTATGTTTCCCACCAATGCATGATAGTGCTTCTCAAGGTACACACTAGGGTACCCATTATGTCTATTTTTTTAAGGATGCATGATTCAATATCATGGACATAATTTTCCATTGGGTTGCTCCTTTCAAATTTTAGGATCACTACAAGCTTGCCTTTGTTCAAGTGAAGTACCTTCTTTCCTTTCTCCCCATGGCATACGACCCACTATTTTAGAGTGCAATCATTATGGACCCAGTTAGTCCTCATAGACTTCAGTGCTTTTTAACACACCAAGTAACATCTATGACCAGTGGCTTCATAAGCCTATTTAACCCATTAGTTACAACTAACATCTATGATGTCTAAGGCTAACTACCCATCTTCCCAAAACATCACTCTTTCATCAGAAGGTTTGAGATTCTTGGCACCTTGCACCATGATGTTATATATATGGTTGATCTCATCCATCAGACCAATGCTCTCCACATAGGGGGTCCTTGGTCACTTGAAAATGGAATCACTACCATTTTCTTTCCATTTTTAAAGGTCATATATCGCTTATTGAAGCACATATCAACATTGTTTGCATAGCACCATGGTCTTCCTAGAAGTGCTAGATATTTATCTTGTTTATCCAAATCGATTACCTTGAAGTTATTATGGAATTTAGTGGCCATAATATCTATAATGGCACACTTTATAATTCCAATTAGTTGCATTTGGGTCTTGTTGGCCATGACGAATACATGGGGAGAAGGCCTTAAGGATATCTTACCCATCTTTTCCAAAGCATTCTTGGTCAGGATACTAACCTTGGTGCTTGTGTTGATCAAGAACTCATAGATATACCAACCATCAATGGTGGTATTCACTAGAAATTCTTGGTCATACTCTATGTTCTATGTATGCCTGACCTTTTGTGCCTTTTTTATGCATGGTGTGGTAACTTAAACTGATTATTGTCTTACATGTTCTAGAAGAAATTTATTTAGTAGGGGAAACATCCCTTTTATTTTTAGGAGGCATAAGATCTCCATCAACTCTTATACCTTAACCTCCTAGGTATATTTATTTTTGCATGAGGTATTAATCTACACCACTAAGTCTAATGCTAATTGACGCTCTCTTTGCAGGTTCTGGTTCACACTCATGGCTTATTATAGTACATATTTTTGGTGCATAGTGTTTGGATATTATATATATTTGGGTTCTAGCTATGTAATACACTCAGTGCAGCTCAACATCTCATATTCTAGGCATAACTCTGGTATTGGCATAACTAGTGATTGAGTGGCAAATCCACTCCAAGTAGTTGCCTTCACTTTGATCAACTCCATTCATATTGGTTACACCTTTGGAGACCATTTTTCCTCTTTAGAATCATACTTGATCATCAATGTGACCCTGTTAGTGTTGCTCTTTCCTTGGGTCATTTTTTAATATAATTCAAGGCATTCCTTAACTGAATGTGGACCTCAAAAATACCCACACATTGGATGCATGGGGTAGTGGCACTGATAGTGCTCAGTTGACCTACATTTGTAGCATGATCATGGTGGGAATATCCTTCCATCACATCCTTCACCTCACCCTATGGCACCTCTTTGGTTCCCATAGCTGGGATTTTATTGGTCATAACACTCATTTCCTTAGTTTTCCTACCCTCTAATTATTTTAGTTTCCTAACATATACTTCTCTCCATGTTTTGGTGTAACTCATCAATTACTTAGTAGTCAGTTATGGTGTGAGTGTAGACATTGTACAAATTCAAATAGAGGGTTATGCTAACCTGACTGGCATGTTATAATAAAAGGAAGTTATGAACATCATGTACTTCATGATAAACTTCACAATTGAGCATAAATGTGTGTACATTCCTTTAATGGAAATTTTTTCTATTATGTCCCTCTATCTCACAATCTATGCACCACAACCTACTTTGAGAATCTTACAATGAACTAGCTATCAACATTTATAGTTAAGAGGACATAAATACAATCTACATCTCCATGAATATGTTGATTATTATATCGACACTCCACTCTACCTTAACTTTGAGTGTAGCTTCAAGTGCTTCTTGTAAGTGTATGAATGTTTTCATGAACAACGCCCATCTGAATGGTACTATAAATATTCCAATGAACCATTGTGCATGCTAGGAGGGGTAAATATCATAAAGGAGCTTAGATAGGATAGTATTGAATCTAGCATTGTACAAGCGCATGCTCTCTAATAATCCCTAAGTGATCTCCTTGAGCATGGTGATGCTCTACTGCTTAAACTCAAGAAGGCTCCCTTCAAGGTGTCATAATCAACCATAGCCTAATTAGGATCAAACTTCATATACCGTGTATGGGCATGATCAATCAAAGTTATCATAAATTAGGTTACCTTGCATTTAGATTAGGTTATTCCCCAAGTGTGATATTATAATTCTCACTTTAGTGTATGCTATGTGCCATTCTCCATGCCTCGATACTCAGGCAGATGCATGGCCATCTCATAATAAATCTTGGGTGAGGGAAAAATTAGTGTCTAAAATACTTTCCCCCTAGTACTTATCCTATCATTAGTCTTCCAAGGCCTTTAGCCATTAGGCAAGGTGTTGGTCCCATGGTTACTATAGGCACTATTGAAGATGATGGCATTGTACTACTGACTAGTGGTGTGAGACCACTTCTTATGGGTTGTTGCCTAGGCTACACAACTAACATTAGCTAGACTGGGGTGCTTGTGCTCACATTCTATCTTGTTGAGATAGTACCTTGAGGTTTAGAGGTATCCTTACTTATCTTCTCATAGGGAACAAATTATTCAATCACAAAGTTCTAGTCAAACTCTACAAAATAATCAATGTCTAAGTTGAAAATAAGGTTAGTTATCAATTCTTTATCTTTCTGTTGGAGATCTAGCGCATGAACTTGTGTCACAAGTTTAAAGGGGGTAGGTGCATATAGCACATCTCCAATGGTTAATTTCTATAAGGATCTTGAGCATTCACCTATCAACTATGGATCTTGTTTTATGGCTTCAAGGGTTCCTTCCTCTAAGTGCTACTGTGATTCAGGAGATCCTTCCCCATGCCCTTTCTAATCATTATGGGTCCTCCCAATACTTTCATGTTCTAGATCATCCATCATCCCTTACCTCTTCTTATTGTAAGCCTGTCTCCTAAGATTTTAGGTGTTAATTTACTCATCCCCTTCCATTTCACCTCACTTATGCATCCCCTTCTTTAATGTTGTGTTGCTCATATGTGAGAGAACTTTAGCCTTCCATCCTCACTATTTTAAAGCCATAATCCACCATCAGTTTCTTGAGATTAGTGCTTAGTTTTTTCATAAACATGCCTATAGGTTCATGCAAGAACTGATATTCTACTTATTTAGGGCATGAGTATGTCGACACTGCAAACTCAAGCATATAATTGTATAGCACCCCTTACCACCATTTGTCTACATCTCTAGTCCAAGTGGCATCTAAGTTCTCAAGATTTTATAGGCACCCTTTTATCCACTCAAGGCATTATCCATAACGTCAAATTCTATGTGTCGCATAAGTAACCAACCATTGGTACACTTACTCTAATAGTTCATAAAACAAAACCCTGTATGGGGCATCATACAAGTGGTTTTGGACCCACTCTTTTGGTTTATATCCTTTACAAGTTGGATGCCTCAGTGCAAAGCTATCTTCCACTCATTCTAGCCAGTGTTTAATGTTATCGAGGGAAGTTAGAGCATTATTTTTTTGCACCATTGTAGCAACAAAATTCAACATGTCCCAATAATGGAACCAAAATGTTGTATAAAAGTAGGTGTTTTGGTCATTAACCTAATCAAGTGCTAACTAGTTATCCAGGTCAGATTTAGGTTGGTTCTAATGGGGCATAGGCCTTGACTAATCCTATAGCACTCAACATTTGACACTTGATTATGCTACCATCACATTACATAAGGTGCAAGCCTTATGTTCTCGCCCGAAGAGCAATAGAGAAGGGACTAGGGTTTGTGTTGGGCTAGTTGTGCTATGACATAACTCTATCCTTTAGGGACTTTGGTTAGTGCAATGATGGTGGTGCATTCATGGGCACAAGCCTTTGGTAACCTTATCTTAATAGCATTTAGGTGCTTAAGGGGTCACTGGGTATCTAGTTAGACGTAGGTGTAGGTTCGCTCTAAGGCATGGGTATCATTGCAAGGCACAATGTCCTACCCATACTTAGAGTGTTTCCTATATCAAGCGTGTAGATATTCTACAGACTGTAAGCATTCAATCAATAATTATTGCACAATGCATGTATCATTAGCAAAGTTCAACAATAATACATTGATATAACTATAAATTAAGTAAATGCTCATCTTGAGCTACTAAAGGCCTAGAGGCTCATAGGCGAGCTTGGGCATTATAATGGGGAACACTAAAGGCATCCCAAACTAAGATCTTAACTCTTTAATAGTGAACAAACATCTAGAACCAATCCACCAGGGCTTTGCTACTCAAAATCCTCCCTTCTACTCACTGGACTCCATTTGTTTTTATAGTGCTTCAAAGCATCTTAGGATCATCGGGAACAAAGCACGTCAATCACTGAGTTGGGATTTGGGGTACTCCTTCTGTAAATTCCACTACGAAGCCTTTAATGATCTATCACTCTCTTTAATGAGTCATTGCTATCCCATGTGTCTGCTTTCTAATAGAGATTGAGTCAAAAAGGAGTTTGTTGGTCGCCTACCAACTGGAGCCACTAGATGACAAAACAACAATCATGACAAGTGTTTGCCTTGCAACCAAATGTCTACAGTGTCAACGCAAATTATATATTTAACTGGATTTGAGGCCCAACATACATGGACATGAATAATAGTATTCTTGGAAGTTAGTTTTTTATTACATAATTTATTTCAAAATAAAATGCTTACAATTTTCTCACCTACTTATAATCTCTGTAATTGATATGTTATTTTTATCAAAAGAAACTAAACTATTGTGGTCGCTAACAATAATCTTCCACCAACTAAATAGTAAAAAGATACTATTCTCATTTTTTATTTTAATTTATATTTTTATGTAAAAAAGCAATAACAATTATGTTAATAAAAATTAAATTTATATCCCTATGTGTGATGTAATCATTGATAGTGGGTTAAGAAAATAATATCCCATTCTTTGTATCTTACTACTCAAACATACATATAAATAGACATGAGATAGTTAGGAAAAATTAATATTTTGTTTTTAATTTTTGAGGAAGTAGAAATATTATGCTTAATTTTTGAGGAAGTAGAAATATTCTTTGTATCTTACTAAATCAGCACGCCGGACCCTCTCTCAAAGTCCGAAAAAGCGGCCAATCGTTGTACAGTGCGTGTCACCAAGAGCAGAAACCAACACGAGAGGTAACACCCTAGTGGTGTTAAGCTTTCAGACCGCAAGTGCTTGGGAATTGACATTACTCGCAACGTCACAAGCACTACTTTTAAAATTAGTGAAGTTAACCTTAAAGCTGCTAATGCTAACGCTATTACGAATATTAGAATAAAGATTACCGTACAGAGATCTTTTCCATTCGCATATTCTCATCTGCATAATGTTCAACATCCGAGGAGAGGGCTAGGGGGCGCCCTGAAGGTGGTTCGCCACCTGTTTAGCCGCCTCTTTCCGGTGCATATTTACGGTTGGAATCCACTCTGGTCGAGTTAAACATAGAGCCAGAGGAAGCCAAGGGTGCCGACAGAATGGCTTTCCACACATCGTTCTGATGTCTGGCGTAGAAAGCACAAGAATCTATTTTACAACGCAACTCCGTGAGCGCCCTACGCTCAAACTTCGGTCTGGACTCTCCATGCAATTTAAGGTTAGGCGCTTCACTTTTATGAGACAGAGAAGTGAATTTCTTCTTCTGCTTGACTTCGGCAATGTGCAAAGCACACGTAGCACTTGCACGAGAAAGGATATCAAACATGATCCAAACGTCTGACCGTAGAGCAAGTGCAAGCTCAAGGGGCAGCTTTTACAGGTCCGCAGCAAAACTATCATTGACTGCTTTTCTCCACCCAATTACGTACATCAATAAGGAGAGGCTCGCTCTATCGAAATTCTTCATGTTTCCCATGCTTTATCAATGACTAGCATGTTTGATTATAACTCCTGCTGGGAAAATTTGGTGATCCTTACAATGTTTTAGTAAAGAGAGGTGTGGTGTTCGCTTTGCCAATTCGATCCTAAGCTTTTCAAGAAGCTTTGCCTTTTATTATTGATTAGAATTATGGTTTTATGAAGATTTTATTTACACACTTGTAACATTATTCATGTGAATAACTGAAAGAGTCTGAAAGGGCATGCCGAATATAAATCATGACGCTTCATTCACCCCTTTCAAGCTATATATAAAAAAGGGAGAATTAGGTTTTTGTTTTTTGAAATTGTAAGTGGCAACATATTTATTACTATAAAAGTAAAAGAATTCAAACAAAAACAAAAACATGGACGATGAAGAGATCTTAGATGAAATGGAGCGGCGGTGGGAGAAGCCGGACAATACTGTTGAAGCGCTTCATCAGCGGTTAGATGATTTTACCCACCGTGCGCTTCATTTAAAAGCCGAGGCTGTTAATTTAGAAACTGAATTTAATCGTCTACGCAATGAGATATATAACAGTGCCACAATTTCGACACGTACAAAGCGTACGCTTAATCAACCACTAGACAATGTCTGCGACAATTTGGATGATTTACGTCTTTTGTTGAGGACCCGGCAATGGTTAAAACCTTCAATTATGCTTCCAAGCCAGATAAAGCGATACACAAGAAACGTGACAGAGGGAATCCCTAGCACACCAGATTCGCATCGTCATGTTAATGCTGGTTCTCCTAATTTAAGGACCGCAAGATTACGCTCTCCTGCTTTTTCACCCCGTAAATGTACAAGGCCTGCTTTTCCTACTTCATTCCCTCCCATATCAATGGCCACAAAAAGGAAAAGCCTACCGTGCTACTGCGACTACGAAGAGGATAAAGATGATCTTCCATGGTCAGATTGTTCTGAGTTTATATACTAATTTACTTTATTTGTATTGTTTCCGCACTTTGAACTTTTATTATATAACCATTTATACATTCCTTCACAAATACTCACAAAAAATACATACACGAAATATTAAATTTCATTTGCCATGACTATCATTGTAATACGTCATTTTATGATCGAAAATCATCGTATAGAATTAAACATATGAATGAATATATAAAATTTTAAAACATAAATAAATGCAAATTTAATAAAAAATTGAACACATTTAAGCATTATAACAAACTTCTTTTTATGTATCTCACATATAGAAGCAGTTGATTCTAAAATACACATATATGCTACAAATGGAAAGCAATTGAACTGGCATACGTACTGAGTACACAGAGAATTGTTCTCTGAAAACATTTAGAACAGAACTTAAAAATAAAAATAAAAAAATCGTGTGTGAACGTAATGCTGTTCCACCCTACACAAATAAATCTCTTGAAAAATCTTAAGTGGGACGGGCATTTTATGGACATTTAGAAAAGCGTGAAGATTAATGTATCAAATGACCCACACGTCCTTAAAGTATTACTCAAACTGCAGGAAGATTACTGTATCCTACGACCATTGTGAAAATTAATATTAACAAAGTATATGGAGGATGGTTATTCTGTTGCTTTGCTCTCCTGCTGTTTTTTCTTTTATCTTTTCGTGATTCTGAAATGTTCTCTTTCCTCCACTTTTCTTTACAATATATCTCGTCTCTTTGATAAAATTGTAACAGTCTCTTAAAATGGATGAGGGTTCCAGATATGATCCCATTGTTAAGAAAAACGAGAAAATTAATAAGGAGACGTCAACATCAAACTTTATCTATTTATATTTTTTAATAATAAATTTAATTTAAGTGTTTCATTATGATTTAACGAGTTCATTTATTGGTAACTCTACCAAATTTAAAATATCTTTGCGAATTCTTTCAGGAATAATTCGGAATGATGATTTTTATATTCATTTGTTCACTGAAATATTATATTTATATTTAACTTGTAATAATGCTATGTTTGATCGTTTAGGCTTCTTTCTAAAAATGCATTTCAACAAATTTACTAAGATCCTATTGACTACATCTATTTATCCATCTGTTTTGAGGGTGGTTTGCATTATTAAATTGTGGTTTAGTTCACAACTTTTTTTATAAGTTTCTTTATAGCTGACTTAATAATTTTATATGTTTATTTGAAATAATATTTTTTAATTTAAAATATTTAAAAAATAGATCTATTATTCGAATGGAATCCTTGTATACATTACATGCAATAAAATGAACCATCTTAAAAAAATATTGCTAAAACTTAAAAAAAAACTAAATCATTACTTTAATTTATGTTTAGAAGCTTTAATATAAATTAAATATTAAGTATTATTAGTGAACCATAATGCATTAACCTTTTTTAACTAATCATTTATGTTTGGAAGCTCTAACATAAATTGAATATTAGGTATTATTAGTGAATTTCAATCTATTTATTTTTCAACTTACATAAAGTGTTGATTTTAGTTTTAAAATTGTTATGGATAATAGACAAGACCATGAGATACATGCATTAGTTGAGTGCATCAATAACATGATTCTCTTTAACTTTCATATATGAAATATTCAAATCAAAATTACTCAAAAATTCCACCATCTATGTTGGTGTGTATTCAGATCATCTTGGAAAAATAAATATTCTTGGATAAAATGATCAAATTTTACTTTGAAATATTTATCTATCAAGAAGTGTTTCCATTAATTCAAAGCATTTACAATGGTAGTAAGTTCCAGGTCATGAGTGGTATAATTTTTCACATGATGTTTCAAATTTTGTAACTCATAAGCTACAACTGAACCTTTCTAACACCCAAGCCTTCTTTGAATGAATTATCCCAAATTTCAAAATTACCATTAACATCTTTTTAAACTTCTAAAAAAAAAAACAACACTCAAAATTCCAAAAAAAATTCTTACCCTTGTGCTTCAATAAATGTATTGGATTGGTCAACATAGAAAAAACTCAACAAACATTTTGTAATAACCAACTAGACCCATAAAGTTACGTACTTTATTTACATTTTTAGGATCATGACACTCTTGGATATCCTTAATCTTATCTAGATCAATATAAATACTCCCCTTAGATATTATGTGACCTAAATAGTGGATCTTAGTTTGCAAAAATGCACATTTAAATAGATTACCAAATAATTTATGCTATCTTAGCCTTTGTAACATTAAACACAAATGATGTTCATGTTTAGTTTCATTCTTAAAATAGATTAGTATGTCATCGAGAGAAACAAGAACAATATTATCTAAAAAATCTCTAAAAACACTATTCATTAAATTCATAAATGCAACAGGTGCATTCATTAAACCAAAAGGCATTATTGTAAACCCGTAATGTCTATACCAAGTTATAAAATTAGTTTTATAGAAACTTTGTTAAGCATGTTATATTCAACACATAATTGCAAGGTTTCATCTTTCATTTTCATAAAGACTACAAGTACACCCCAAGGCAACACATTTGGCCTAATGCTACCATTTTCCAATAAATCTTGTAGTTGAGATTTCATCTCCTACAAATCTTCCACATTCATACAATAAGGTGCTTTAGATGTAGGGGCTACCGTAGGCATTACATCAATAGAAAAATCAAAATCCTTCTTAGGAGGAAAACTAGGTAATTTTTTTACAAAAACATCAAAGAATTCTAAAAAATAGATATTCTTGGAATGTTGTTTCTATTTTAGGTGTTGTTTATTACATCTTTATAACATAAAGTTTGCAGCTTTTATGTAATACTTTCTTTAGTTGTAAAGTTAATAGCAACTTGCATACTTTAGATTTCAGAAAACCTTGTATTATTATTGATTTTCTTGTGACATCATAGCATTTTATGACTTTATTATAGTAGTCTATATTAGATTTATTCTAAAAAAACCAATCCTTTCCCAAGGTGATGTCAAATGAACCGAAGATAGTTAAAAATAAGTTAACTTTGGACTAAAATTTGTCTAAATATAATCTTACTTATTCAAGATATTAGAAATTAGCACCTTTTTGTCTGAGCTAAACTCAACATTCCAATCATCCCTCAATGTCACAAGATTCAATCTACATTTATTTACTATCTTTGTATTAATAAAATTATTAGTTACTCCTAAATCAAATAAAATAGAAATAGAAATATCATTTAATTTACCTATAAATTTGATAGGGGTTTCTTGAAAATCTATGTCTCTTTTATCCACGGTTGCATACACCCTATGATTAGCTAATTGACTTGATTTCAGTTTGGGATAATCCTTTTTATGATGATTATCACCACATTCTCAACATACTATAGTCTTTTGGGTGATACATGAATGGTGTTTTCTCTAATGATAAGTACATTTTGATTGCCTTGGGTTTGATTTCTCTTAAAATTTATAGTCTTTGAAGAATTCTATTTTTTGAAGTTTTTATTATTCCCTTAAAATTTATTGAAACCATTGATACTTCTAGTAAATTGATATTTTTAATTAGTTTTTTAAAAATTCTTGGAAGAAGGGAATAGATTTATTTTTTTAGGCTATTATCTATTTTGTTTAAAATATCATCTCACTTTTTGACAAGCTCTTTTTTTCTCTTATGCCCGATGAACAAATTCAATAGTAGTAGTCAGAATCTTAGAATTGATCATATTGATATCATGCATCAATATCTCCTTCAACCCCACCTTAAATTTGGTTACTTTAACTTTTTTTATCATGCATGTAGTTAACATGATGAAGCAAATTTAAAAGATTATTTTCATACTCATTTATTGATATATTTTTTTAATTTAACAATTAAAAATCTATTATTTTTTTATTCCTTAAAGTTTGAGCTAAGATAGCTCTTCCTAAAATACCTTTTAACATTAGGGAGGTAAGAGTCATTAACTAATAACCCTTTAAATCATAGATATATTTCTACCAAAGAGCTACAACTCTAACTAATTGATAAACAACCACTCTTGCCTTTACATTAGAGGGCATATTATGTAGGTTAAAATACTTATACAAGTCAACCAACCATGCATCAATTACATCACCAAAGTATTTACATAAAAATGTTGGTAGACGTAAATTTTTGAGTTCTTTGATGATAATATCGACTACATTAACAGGGTTATCTTCGATCACTGGCTCACCATCCTACCCTTATTATCTAAGAGGAAAATCTTCAGATGGAACACCTTCCAAACTATCAATCTATGTTTGTGGGTGTTTAATTTACTTTTCAAGTCATTAAATGTAGTTATTATCCCATTCAATAATACCTCATAATTAGCATTAATATTATTTTTTTCATGGTTAATGGGCTCCAATATTATTTCCAGCGTTGTTAAGAGGAGTTGCCTCTATTTTTTGGATTATTGGCCCTATGGCCTCTACCTCTATCCCTACCATGGTTAATATCCTTTGCGTTGTTGTTTACTATTCTATATCTTATTATTACAATCTTATAGTGAAATAAACAATAAATTAGTAGAAAAAACAAGTAATTTCCCCAAAGTTCCCTAGAGAAGTAAAACTTACTCTTATATCAATATGTAATAACCATATTTTTTTTATAATATCAAGATGAACAAATAGGATACAATGTTTTCAATCAAAGTTTATAATGGAAACATAATAGGATCTATAATTGTGTCATAGCTAATACATGAACTATGACAAATCCATAAATTAACACTGACTTCATTATAAAACATTTTAAGCACTTAGTATTCAGATAGAAATGAGTTAGTTTTAGAAAATTCATACATGCCTATACACATACTTCAATGTGGAATTATTAGAATAGCCATCACTAACTTATACACTTATCTAAGTACCTACATAGACTTTAAAATAATATGTACCTCATTTGGTAAATCATAAAAGTTCATCCAACAAATACAAAAGGTGAAATAGATTCAACAAAAAAAATCATCATACTAAACTTTCATAAGAAATATATAGCCAAACTCACAAGAAGTAGGTAGTGATCATTGGAAGGTCTATTTCCAAAAATAATTCAAAGTTTTGGAATGCATTACCAACATCAAAACTATTCATGGGAGGAGTTATACATCCTCAACTTAGGTAGCTTAGTGAGATTAGATTAATTGATTGCTTAATTGATCAAAGATATAAAGGTACCACAGTATTCTAAGGTGTAATTCTTTAAATATCTTAAGATATTTCAACAACCATGTTTATTTTCCATTTTGGGACAACTTATCCATTTCACAAGGAAGGGTTAGTTGTATGGCCTGAACCCATTTAGTTGATATTTACAATTCAAATCATACATTATCAATTATATTATTAAGTTTATCCAAACCTATTTTTATTTCATGCAAACATACTTAAAAAAAACACAGTCAATTCCCTCATGAGTTTTAAATAAAGCTATGTACCTATATTAGGTTTACCAGTTAACCTTAATCACTAAATTGTATTACAGTTCAACTTAAATCACCATATTTTAGACTAAGTGAAGCTTTATTTCTAATGCATTAAGTTTTATAATCATTCACTTATTATTTAATAAAATTCATCTCTGTTTCTTATCTTTCAATGCTAAACTTAATGTTTATGCCTCAATTTATTGCTCTTTAAAAATTCCTTAAGGAAGACAACCACTTATTATATAATGGTATAGGAAAATTATTAGGTCTCCATAAGTCATTCCAAAAGAATAAGATATTTCCTTAAATAAAATTATCCTTTAATTAAAATAACCATTGGAATTTAGGTTCTTGAATTATTCATTTATTTTAAAATTTAACTTTTAGGTTACCCTTCTTAGCTTATAATATTCATGAGTTATTTCAAGTTTAATTTTATCTTATTTTACAATTCCTCAACCCATTAAATAATGATTTTATTGATTCCATTTTTATAATGATAATATCTATTTAGAAATAGAGTGCTTATAACTCCTACACTTAGCTTAACATGCATGTTAAGTTTGAATTCATAACTAAATCACAACATCATATTTTAGAATGATTGTGTTTATAATAATTCCTGAAGGGATATTAATTCATAATACCTTCTTAAATTTCATAAATAATCTTTAACAAAGAGTCTAAATTCACATTGTAGAATCTTGTAGGTTATGATATTTTCAAACTCTTTTATAGTCTAAAGGAAAACATATGACAAGATTTATTAATACGAATTAACTCAACTTAAATTGAACAAGTAGTATATCAATATACTTTATACATACATATCATATCTCTAAAACCTCTTTGTTCATCTCAATTAACATAATGTTCACTTATTATCACCTAAATGAATTTTATAACTTCATTTAAAAAAGAGTGAGTAATCATAACAATAATCTACTAATTCAATGCCTTATTTTTGAGAGAATAAAATTGATATTATTTTTAATTCATATGAACCATACATACTTCATACACACTTTATAATTTAAAAATATACCTAAATGAACTTTTTCAATATATGTAAAGAGATGCATGCAAATTCTCAATTTATGCCTAACAATTTGAGCTTCAATTATGAGTCTACCTACAATCCATAAAATTTGAAACCAATAAATATAAATATATATATATATATATATATATATATATATATATATATATATATATATATATATATATATATATATATATATATATATATATATATATATAACTTTTGTGTGTGTGTGTGTGTGTGTGTGTGTGTGTGTGTGTGTGTGTGTGTGTGTGTGTGTGTGTGTGTGTGTTCACATTATTTAAATTACATAACGATGTTTCATTTAACCATACATGTGAATGAAAACATAAATAATATTTAAATTTAAAACATCTGCCTTCAATTTATAATTATAATCAACCTAGATATAATTATTTATTTATGCAAATTAAGCATAACATTAACATTGTACAACCTAATTGAAAAACATCCATATTAATCAATTCATTTTATAATTGATCTTATTCACTTTATAATCAATACTAAAAGTAATTTAAATCTAGGAGAAGTGCAACCAAGCAATCTTTGGCATGAAAATTTAATGAAGCAAAAACCTATCTCACTAGTCCTAATGAACCCAGCCATAAGTTTACCTAAACCACCCCATCCATCAGTTGTATGTGATTCATTATATTTGAGATAAGTGAGTAAGATAAACAATGACTACTAAACTTAACTTATCAAAAACACTTTCATGAAAATATTCAAACAATATTATTTACACTATTGATTAACAACACTAACACCTTTATAGTTATTCCAATTATTGTAGCTCATGATTTGAGCTTTTAATATTTAGAGAATATGAATTCAATCCATGGTATTGTACTCTTAATCCATAATTCTTTGCTAGGATCCACCACTCAGAATAAATGCAATTATATTATTGTTAATAACCCTGAATACAAATAGTATTCTTCAAATATTATCATCTAAATAAATAAACTTAAATGATATAAATTTTTATCGAGACTCATACCATAAAATATGCTCAAAAAAACATAAAAAAATATCATTAAGAAGAGATAATAAAGACTTATAGTAGTCCAAAAAGATAATCAAAACTCAACTCAAGTTTTCATGTAAGATAACAACTACATCCAACTAGTGAAAAATGTCAACAACACAACTCAAATAAGATCATCAATTAACCTAAAGATCCAAGTAAATATTAACCAAAAGATACTTTAATGAACATGAAAAATATTTTAATTCCATTATTAAAATTGGTAATGATTATAACAATAATACTTAATCATAAAATTATGAAAAATCAAACAGTCTAAAAAAAAATGATGTCTTTAAATCATAAGACTAATATTTTCAATCTAAGTCAAAATAATCATGATTGAAAATGCAATTGATATACCAACCAAAAAAGTCTCAAAAATACTCATGATGATAGAAATTCATAGCCTATCCATATGACTTCTAGTTGCATGCAATAAAATAATAATTAAATATTATTTTATGAAAACCTTAATGGAACTCAAACCACATTGAAACATTAAATACTTCATTATTTTCTTCCATGGCATACCTAAATGATAATACACATCTTTTACCAACTAAGAAAAAGATATCTTAGAAATAGAAATTCAAAAATAGAGATTAGGGTTCCAAAATAAGCGAGCTCATTTCTAGTTATCCATGGCCATGGCTTAACAACCTTTCCAATATCATAAAATAAATTACATAAATAACAAATAAACTACATATGAACCTTATACACATTTGAACATATCACCCACAGAAATCCACTTATGTAATATAGCTGAGCCTTAATGGCTTCTATATATATATATATATATATATATATATATATATATATATATATATATATATATATAAAGAAACACAACATGACCAAAAATGAACTCTATAGGGTTTTAACACCACAACAAGTCATATAACAATTTCTTACAAGCTACATTATTATAAAAAATTTGCATATGTTTCTACGAAAAAATCTAGTTGAAAAACCTCCAAGGCTAAGCCATAAAAATAATACAAAATTTAAGTAAAATACTTATTTGAAGATCTGCTAAAAATAATAAAAGAAGAAAACTTCCTAGCCTTACCAAACAAAATTCCAGCTTTCCACATATGTGTGAAAAACTAATCAAATTATTTTAATCAACCCTAAGCTAATAAACCATGGCATGGACAATAAGGAAAATAAATTACTTCAGTTCAAACTCTATAAAAATCTCATGCAAACAACTACCTCCATAATTCTCTTGCCCTCCATGCACCAAAATTATGATAGAGTTTCCCCAAGCATTGAGCTCTTAAAATTAAATGATGCAAATGACCAAATAAAAACCCTATTAGGGTTGTAATACACTTGATGTGTTTGCATTGAGTGGCGATCTAATTTCACCTTTACAAGGTCAATAAAAAAATAAACACAACTTCAAACTATTACCAAGTCCATGTGTGCCCCACCCCCCACCAATTTCCATAGCAAATCCAAGATAAGACTTTATCTAAATAATTAATGTTAGGAAAATCCCAAACAAGACAATGTCCACTAATACAATGAAACTTAAATGTTATAATTTCATTAAATAATAATTCCATATTAATGCCTTTTAAGCAATATTCAAAATAGTATTGTGATAGTGATTAATATTACTCAATATTCCAATTGAAAGCCACGACTTAACATTGAGTTAAATATGATTCATATACCAATTTAATACCAAAAATTGACAAAGGTAAAAAAATAAAAATGGTATTAAGGATCATGAATACCAAGATGATCCAATAAAATGTAAATAACACGGTCAACAAGACTATGACATTTTAGTAATGTTGACAAGTGTCAATTTGCACTTAGGATCAAAATAAAACTTAATAAAATAAGATACATGTAGAATTTAAAACTGACTCAAGACTCAATTTAGGATTGAATTTGAATCCAATTAAAGATAAACACTCATCAAATTAATTCAAGCATAAAAAAGACTCAAAGCATTTATAAATAGTCAAAGCTCATTTTTTTTACAATTTTAAATTAACTTTTTATTTTCATTCACTTTATTGACATCACCCGACTATTTAAAGTCACATCCAACCTATATTATATCATGTACTTGAGATTAGAATAGACCATAACCAACATACGTACTATATAATAGTAATAAATATAATAACAAAATTAAATAATAATATTCTAACTAAACTTAATAATGAAGCAGTAACTCATTAATCATGAAATATCTAATGCTACATTAAAATTACATAATAACAATTATCTCATAATATCTAGTTGATCACTCACATATTAATAACATCATAATGGATTAAATCATAAATCACATAATTGTATCATAATAGTTAAATTAAAAAATCATGTTTGAAATAATTCATAACCAAAACCACTAACATCAAGTGAAATAAGTGCATCAAAATAGGGACATGACAATATACTATTGAATATTTTCAAAAATGGCTCCACATAATACTTGATGATAAACTTCTTGAAGACTTGATGCATTTTAGTTATATTATTTAGGGAACAAGCTCATATTGGAAAAATATCAATGTTTTGTTAACAAACATAATAGATCAATTACGTTCTCCTAAATAACATTCATGTTGAGTGTTACTGACACCAAATCACTTGATTTGCATAGTATAATGCCTTTTATCTTGCCTAAAGTTCTAGGACAAGTTTATCATTGGATAATATAAAATATTATCTCTAATACACATCATACATGCATTTACATGCATCATATATTTAAAAATAATAATAGTATGCATTATAAAACCACTTGGAATCTTTTATGTGCATCATACATTTATGATATTCTATAATATTTTAATTTTTTAAATATATTTTTATACTCAAATTCATATAGCTAAATATTAATGCCAGGTATGAATGGAAACATAGAGAATATATATGTATTCATATATTTATATGTCTAAGTGATGCACATAATATTGATGCATTTAATTGGGAAGATCAAACTACAATTATAAATCTAGAAGCCTATTTTGAAAACTATATGTATTAGCTTGGAACCCACATGATAGATTTATTAGAAATCAAATGGTTCATAATTATATTCTTGATCATCCATGTTTTTTAAATATACTAAACATAATTTAAAGATTTTTTTTTTGTGATTATGAATATCTCTTGAATTAGTTTCAATGGCATACTAAGTGCACAAAATAAAACTTCTTAAGAAAAAAAGGAATGATTTTTGAATGTCAAGATTTCGGAATTGCATCAAGAATATTCCATAGTCATTGAAAACAACATATGTAAAAAAAAATCAATCCTTATTATAATAATGATAGATTGAATACTCATAATCCATCAATAATTTTTATTTCAACAAAAAATGTTGATTATCAACCTATTTTTTCATGTTAATCTTTATTGAAATATATTATAGATTAGCTTCAAAATTAGAGAACCAATATAAAATCTATCACCATATTCTAACAGGAATATCTTAAATTGCAAACCCACATGAACCATCTTAAAATGACTTCAGGAAAAAAATTAACTTGTAGTATTATTGATCATAAGATTAGTGCACATGAGGTTTTCCATATTTGACAAAAACTCTCACTTGTTATGTGTAGCCAATCATTTATCTAATTAAATATTGGGAATAAAATAATACATTGTGTTTCCCATGGAAATTCATATCTGATTTGGACTTTAGCGTTCATTGATGTATACATGAATCGACATTATTTAGATTCATTATCACTAAGATAAGTTGTAAGAAACTGATCATATGGTAGAAACCATCATGGTGAAAAATGGGAAAAAATATGTACCAACTATTATTTGTGTTTTCCCCAAGTTATTTATATATATATTTCTAAATTTTATACTTCATATGCATTTTTATGTTGGAGTGAACTTGTTTTATACAATTCTTTTCAAAACATTATTGTAACCATTTCTAGTTTTATTGAGTAGGTAATGAAAAATTATGAAATTATGAAAAATTCCTACTATCCATGGCACACTAATCATAAATTTCGTAATACTAAATTTATTTTAGATGACAAAATTTCATATGAAGACATTATCTAACACAAATTTGATTAACTTTATTAATGGTAGGTTTTATTACAGTGATATTCTAATAATGATATTTAACTTAATGAACTCGATATGCTTGGCCATTGTGACTTTTATATACACCATTTGTATAATTTAATCGATAAAGATACAAAATTTATGAATTAAATTATACATATACATCCACTTTTCATGCATTATCTATAGAATAACAAAATAATTTTGATATTATTATGCATCAATACAGTCAACATCTCATAAATTTTCCATTGAAGATGATTATTAAGGTAGTATTAGTATATAAAAGCTATACCTTATTAAAAAACCATTTAATTCATAAAAGTACAATGAAAAATTATGTTTATATTACTTGTACAAACATTGCAAAATTTAATATTAATGCTTTGATAATCCATTCATGCCTTCTTATACCTATAAAAGAAATGAAACCATTGGAAGGGAAAGAATTTGTAATTTTACAATAGTATTTAGAATATATTGAATACATTTCTATCAATGAAATTAGTTTCATAGGTTTGAAACTATAGACACATAATGATCAATGTTTATGAAAACCTTTCTATGGCATAAAACAATCCATTTGGTGCAAGTTATATTATTATTTTTGGTGGTTTGGGTTAATTACATCTAGTAATTATTATTTATGTATGGTGGAACATAATATGGTTCAACCCTTTATAAAATGTGAAACATTTTTATTATATTGCAAATAATTTTTTATTAGAATGGCTCCAATCAATGATAGACATTTCTAAAATCTATTATTGTATGTGTGAAATGTAGGACCCAAACATGAAAACAATAATTTATTAATATTTAAAATTTATATCTATCTTTATTATAACTAAAAACTCTCATTTCATTTATCAACTCACTTATATGTTAAAAATAATTTGACTTCAACACACAACTGAGAGATTTTGAAATCATTAAATTGTTTGATTACATAAATAACCACAAATATTACTAGGAAAAAGAATTATAGAGATGTATATAATGAACAATTAGATACCAAAATTATCTTATCAAAAGGAAAATAAATCTTGATTAAATATTTTTTATTATTGGTAAAAAATGGTTTTGAGAGGGACCCAACCCTCACCAAAAAATGAAAATAAAGATAATATTGTTACATAACCATACTAAAATCATAACAAGAAAAATCAAGGCATAATAGAGCCCAAACAAATGATAACACAATAAAGCTACAACAAAAATCCACTTCGCACCAAACCAACAATAAAAAAAAAGTTGAAAAAAACCAAGATTTGGTAATGTTTGTTAAGGCTTCAACCAATTTCCATTCCTCATCCATTAAATTTACGAGATCCTTGGCCTTGTATAAATTGATATCTTTTTATACTATGTTATTTCATTTTGCATGCATCTTCAATCTCTTATTGGTTTTGGTACATATATGTTCTTCCTTTTTCCCTCAAGGGTTTTTTTCATCATGTGGATGCTTGTGACATAGTTTTTGATGGAATACCTATTAAAATGGATATTATTTTCATGTCCTCCTTCATTTTATCTTATTCCACCTCCATCTATATAATCTTCTCCTCTAACAAGGTGACCTTGCTATTGAGTCTTTCTACTCTCTTTGTCCACTCCCCTTCTTTTTCAACTTGATTACCTCCCCCATTAGTTTGCATTTGAAATTATTTCACTTTTTCCCTAAAAGTTTCATTACCCTAAATTATTCACTTTATAATACTTTTATGAAAATCAATATCCTTTTCCACATGAATAACTCTATCCTAGATATTTCCCACATTGAGATCAAGGATTTTCCTTGTAGCACTCCAAATATCAAATTATTTTTCATTGATCACTCGTAAACGTCTATTTTAATCTAAATATTTCCCAAAATCTTAGTCTCCACTCTATTCAATAGAGACATCACTCTGAAAAGAAGAAGAATAGCCATTGTTTAAAGATTAAACATGGTAAATTTCATTATCATCATCAGGGTCTTCTATCATAGTTTTTGTGACTTCCTTTGGAGAAAAAACATTGTCCTTAATAATTAATGGTTTAACTTTAGCATGAATTTTAACAATGATGGCCTTAGACTTCCCAAGGATATATCTTCCCTCCCACATTTATCATGTAACCAGTTTAGGGAAATGCCTAGGTTTTTTGGACTCAAAAACTTTAAAAATAAGGCTTGATCTAACTACTTGTATTTTATCATATTGGTAGATAAAATAAATCAATGATTTGTGTAAGGGGAGTACAATTTTATTTGATTGAACTTCCAAGACTAAATTTTCTAGTGAAATAAATAGATGAAAAGGAAAGATTATCAATTTATTATGCCTAAAGTAGATAAGGAAGGAGAAAATATGATATTATATGCATTTTAATTAACCTTAGAGAGTAATATAGATAATCACTTAATGGATAAAATGATTATATGGGATGAAATCAAGTCTATCAAAAAAAATCCTTAGAAATAATTTTTTTTCCTTCCTTCTTAAGAAAAATATAACTTCCTCATCCTTATATATATTTTATTTTAATAATTTTATACCATCAAAATTCATAATTTTTACCTTTTTTATACTATCTTTATAAACTGTGAATGATACACCCCTCACAATCACTACTTAAGCTTACCCTGATTTATAAAAATCCAAAGAGATGTGTGGATCAAAGCTCATAGTCCTTTCTATGTTGGTTACAAATATACCCTTTTGAATAATTTTCCATAATATATCCTTCTTGTTATCATATTTTATAGCCAAATCTTTAACACGACATCTACCTCCTCTTAAGTTGTTTCATATACAAGAGCAATTGATGTTGTGAGTGTTTTTGTTACCTTCAAAGAACTTTGTAACCAAAAACCTATTAAAAATATCCTTTAAATTCATGTACATTATAAAATCATACCAACTATGATCAATTATCCTCACATGAATTTCAATGAAAACATATCTATTTTCATGGCTATGATTAAAATTGATGTTATCAATATGATGACTTGCATGATTTATCCCCTTTTTAATTATGTCCTTTATTAACTTTTCACATACTAGAAACTATTAATTAATGATATAGAGATGATTATTTCCATCATTACAATATTTTTAGGCTTCTAAAAAAAACATGACCTACCTTTTAGTGTTAACACTCTATACCAGAGTTCCTCCTTCGAATAAATGTTTTGTCTTATAAGTCCACCTCTTCACACTGGCTAAGATAATTAGCTTCCCCATGAATAATTTTGAGAAAATCTATTATTAGACCCTCAATGTCCCTCTATTACTACATATCACCAATAGTAACCTCTTTATTTATAAACCAATCCACCACCCTATTCACTTATATATACACATATTGAATATAGATGGCTTGAATGTGTTTGAGCATATTTGTAGTGTCATTTATTAGGGTTTTATAGTTCATCATGGTAAATTATTCTTAAATAAGTAATTAATGATATTAATGGACTCACCTTATACAATAATATGAGTGATCCCCATATCCCTAGCTAATTTAATTCCCTATAAAACTTCCTTAATCTTAGCTAAGTGATTATTTTGAGTTCCCAAATCACCTGAATAAATAGTTTCTACAATCACATTATTATTTCTTAAGATACCTCCTCTACTGTCTTCCCCATATTAATTTTAGAAGCACTCTCAAATATTAGTTTCACCCACCCTAGAGATGAACATGACCACTTAACTTTTTCTCTATCTAGCTTCTTTTGATCCATATTATTAGTCTACTCATTGCTTAGATTCTAATTGGTTGCTATTTTATTTTCATCGTCCTTTATCTAAAAATTTTTAGTACTCTTTATTTTTGAGAATTTATCAAGAATTTAATGAAATATTCTTGAAACCACCCTTTCAAAAAAATTATTTATATTATGTAAAATTCTAAGGTTTATTTCCTACCATAAGTCCCAAAATATATGAGGGATAGATAATTTTCATAGATTTTTAGGATATCAATGGAAAAGTGAGAAGACCATTGAAGAATATAATCTAGAATTGAGTTTTATTGTACCCAAAAAAATTCAGCCTTATTAAGAATAATCCTCAATGTTTGGTATGAAAAATGGCATTATGTAATAAGGTGAACTATAGTTTTAACATAACGCACTTCTTTTTTGGAATTATAAGTCCCCTCTTCACCAAATTGTCTATAGTAAGAATGTTATTTTGTATAGTAAGCCATAAGAATAAATTTATCTAAGGTAAGAGATTATTATCCCAGATTATGTTGTATGGAAATCCATCATGATTGGTGTTTAGAACCATCCTATACCCATATTTGACATTATATATCCCATCCATATAATGATCCCACACTAGTTTATCCTCTATATCAAATTGGTAAATTATACTTGCATATATTTTGTAGGTTGAATATAACTTGGTAAATGGTGCTCTTGGTGAAATTCATTTTATTATTTATATAAATGGTAGCAAACCACATAAAATACCAATGTTTATGGTTTTACACATGGAAAAAAGTATAAGCCCTACATGGGATCCATAGAATCCTTAGTTTTTTTATTCGTCCTATAACTCAAGGTAACTTTAAACAAATTTTGTAAAAAATGGATTGGGATTTAAAAATACATAAATTCCAATGACTTACATTGGAGAAGGAAAAAATAGATATTGGCAATACAAAACTCCATGGCCTAGCTTTTAATACATTATCAAGAGTGTGATCCTTACAATACCTTATTGTTTCACCTCATTTCTCTTTTGATCCGCATGTAATAATCTAAGGTGGGGTATAAATTCATGTCATGAAAAAAGAAGATAAAATTTATATTCTTTGTTATAATTCATTATTAATTAATCATGGGAATTTCACATTCATTATATTTGTTCACTCTTAATATATCTCCCCTATTATTTGAACCATATAAAACACTTATTTTAGTTTATTAGCATTTACATTTCACATAATTATTGTAATTTCTAGTATTTTAAACTATTGATTCCAAATCATGTGCATGTGTACATTACTTTCAAGTTTTTTGGACTTGGGTTTTTGGATTTATTAGGGTTTGATATAAACTTGGTATTTTATTTGATAATTTCATGCATTAATTATACATCACCCAATGTATCACTTCTATTTGGTTAGTATATCCTTCCTTTAAATGTATTAATATTTGAGTCTTGTAACATTGGTTGTAATTTATTCCAATGTAACTATGAATAATAATGAAACTAAAGTAAGCATTCAAATTTGACCTAAATGTATTCCATGGCATATTGATTCTACCACTAAAAGCCTTCTTAATGTTTTTTGGACTACCCTGGATTTGATAAAGCATGTAATTATTTTAATTAAATTGATCTTTTAGTTTACTTTTTTTGGTTGTGTCTTGATGCATAAGCATCCATGGTAAGCAAGCTATATTACCTCATAAAAAAATTAGAGTCATGTTTTTTTTTCCATTTTTTTCCACCTTGGTTCTAGTTTGTTGGGTTGCCAATTGTTATCTTAGTTTTCATTTCTAGTATTAGAATAATTGTTAATATAATATTAATAGCTTATTAATAATGTTTTTAATATGTTTTTATTATTATAACCATATGGTTAGTGTAGTTTCATGAGCTTGTCTATATTTTTATTTACCGTCAACCTTGTTTCAACCACCTCTACCTTTTAGGGGTTTATTATTTGCCTATTTATTAGGTTATGTTATTGTGATTCAATATCACTTACTCTGGATTCTTATAATACCTATGTATCGATTAATTATATATGGTTTTAGAGCTCATGGTTGTAAAACTTAGGAGAAGAGCTTGAAATCAAGCTATGAATTTGCTTGGATAATTATAACCTTATTAAGCCAGTTGGTGAAAGGTATAAATAATAAAAAGAAGAAGAAGAAAACATATTAGGTTTAGTCTTATCAAGGAGGAAGCATAGTGAAAATATGCACTTGATAAAGATTTTTTATGAGATAAGAATTTGTTTTCAGTTATCTATTATGTGAGATTTTCTAGTGAGTAAAGGTATGATAGAAATCAAGATAAGGTAGTATAGCTTGTAAGGATAATAGGCTTGATAGCATGGCAAAGGGAAGGTGTAGTCCAAGGGAAGTGTGATAGCCTTTAGGAGGCATTTTTTAAATGTTAAGGTGTTTTTAACTATTTTGGTAATGTTATAGGGTAATATATAGCATGTAGAAGGCATTATGAGCCATCATAAGGTAGTCCAAGTTATTTAAAATTTTGTATTATTTTTTTGTACCTATATTTGGCACTCTAACAAATTAATGGTACTACAAAAGAAGCATTTGCAAGACATTTAAAAAAATTGAATTTTTGTACTATTTGTAACTAATCATATGCATATGTAATATCAACATGGTGAAGGATAATGTCATTCTTGTGAATAAATTTATTTTATTTATTTGTTATTCACATAGAAATGTGTTAATGGGAGTTCACCAGTTTTTGCAGTTTTATGCATGTGCACAAGTTATTTACTATTAGTTTATTATTTTATGTCATTATTATACAAATTTTTAAGAAATCATTAATATTTAGGGTAAAAATAAAATATTTTAAAATTTTATTATAAATTAAACTTTTAATTTTGACTTATAAACTTTGATTTTTTACTAAAACTTTGCCCAAAAAATCACAGTTAATTATGTTAGGAGCAAACCATAAATCTAAAACTATTGAAAATTTGAAATGATTTAAAACATTTCGTACTCTTCTGTACATAAAAATAATTTTTGAAAATGGATTTTTAAAATGCCATATTTAATTATTTTTGTTATTTTATAGTAATTTTTTTAAAGATGGAAACTTTAAAAATTCATAAACTATAAAGAATTTTTTTTGAAAATTTGTTAGCATTGTCCAATTTCAAATTAGATTCAGTTTTCAAAAATAATATTTGTAAAATTCATTATAATTTTTTGATTTAATTATTTTTGTGAAAAACTAGGTAAAAATAGGTAGTTTGAAAAATTTGTTGTTGTCAGGTTCTCAAAACCTGAATGGAAAAAAATTAACTTTTTTAGAATCATAGGATACTTACAATAATTTAGTAGGGACATTGACTAAATTATCCTTGGTAAAGAGTCTAGACTAGTTGATCAACTAGATGAGTATGATTAACATCATTGTGATGCACTTATGTTATTTAAACTATTTGTGGTAGATAATTTAATTCCAAAAGTTAGAAATGTTAATAATCCACCAGATTTGTGGAAACACCTTAAGATAAAATATCAAGCATCTGAATCTAGTATAATTTTGTACTTGAAAAATATTTTTTTTCTACTAGGATATAAGAAGGAACTTTGATTTCTAAATATTTGTTGTATTTAAAGGACATATATGATTAATTGAAGGTGATGGTCAAAATTGTAGATGAGCAACACCTCATTACTCTAGTTATGAAAATTTTACCATATTCTTATTATTATTTTTTAGAATCATTACACATGATTACAAAAACACAGACATTCAACTTCAAATAATTGTTAACTCTTCTCATGCATAAACAATGATGGGAGTAACAATCCATTAATTTAACATTAGATTCTATATAAAGTGCACTCATAACATGGTCACAAGGAAAATATACTTATAAATCTAAATAAAAGTGGGTTTATTGTAATATACTTGGTCATGTGGAGAAACATTGTCTTAAGGGACAATATGATTTGGAAAATCATAGAAAAAAGTCACAAAATACAAATGTGGCTTAAGAATATGAAAAAAAATTAGTAGGTGAGTTTGTATTTATGGAAATACAAGATAAATTAGCATAGAAAATAATATGGTATTTTGAGTTAGGTGCATCAAGACACTACATGTGTTATAAATACTAGTATGTAAATTTCACAGAAGATGATAGTTGTAATGAATCAATTTCCTTATGTGATGGTTGGGTTCATTATGTGAAAGAATATGGAGATGCTCATATTTCATTGAATTTAATTGGTTAAAATTTTTAGAATATTTAATTTGTTTCTGACATGAACAAAAATCTTCTTTCCATAAGTGAAATAACTATGAATCCTAACCTTTATGTGGAGTTTAAAGGAAACAAATACATGGTCAATAATCTTCATGTAAGTAAATTCATTGATATTGGTATTGGTAATAATGGATTGTATAATTTGGTTGATCCCCAAACAAAAAAATAGCATGCACAATTAGTGGTTGAAAACACTATTGAGGTATGGCATAAAAGGTATGGTCACCTCAATTATGATAATTTCCATACATTAAGTTAGACTAACATGGTGAATGGAATGTCTTATATTCAAAATAGTAATAATGTATTTTCAAGATGTCAAATAGATAAGCCAATTAAAAATTCATTTGACATTGGTAATGAACATAGAGCTAAGAATGCATTGGATTAGGTACATGTGGGTTTTCATGGTCCAATGTGAACATATTCAATATATGGAGCTTTGTGTTACTTGTTGTTTATTTATGAATTTTATATGAAAATATGGGTTTATTTTATACATTTTATTTATGACTTTTCTATGAAAATGTGGGTTTGTTTCCTATATAGATAGTTAAAATGTTTCTCTAACATTGTTTCTTGGAAAGCTATTGTAGAGAAACGGGGAGGAAAATAAGTAAAGGCTATGATATTTTTTAAATGGGATGAATTTGTATCTAATAAATTCATGGAATTCTATAAGAAATAAGGTATAAATAAAAAATAGTATACATAATAAAATGACATAATGGTAAGGTAGAACATGATAGTGATGTAGATGGTACAGTATATGGTGGATAGCTAGAATGTACCATATTAGTACTAGGCAATAGTTGTGAATATAATAGTGTACACTCTCAAAAAAAGTCCCACACATGCTTTACATAATTTAATACCATAATAAGTGTGGTTAGGTAAAATATCATATGTAATTAATCTTCATGTTTTCAAATCTATTGCTTCTATATTGGGTAAAGTATTCATGTTTGTTGGTTATTACGGAGAAAAAAATATATACAAATTACTAGATATCTCTACATATAAAAATTTTATTAGTAGAAATGTTGATGTAGATGATAAAGTACCATTATTTTCTAATATTGGTAAATATACTAATATTAATGTATTACTACATGTTAATGATGTTTCTAGAATATTGCACAAGGTTTAAAAATGAAAATATAAAAATTTCAAAGTTTTAGTGGTGACAAGAGTGTTTCTCACTCTTCACATTTAGATCAGGAAAACCAACATAAAATGCCTAATTTGTACCATACCACAATGAAATATGTAATAAAATATGAACTACATTACTTTTTAGAAGGGCAATCTACAAGGTCAAGAAAATAGGAAGTGCAAGGTGAAGAGTAGGTAAATTTTTCTCTTACTACTATTTCACAGGCATTGAAACCAAGCACAAGTTCAATCACTAAATACAAACCAAAATGGAATATTTCCATGAATTTTCGTGAAATAAGAAGTGGCGTACTTAAAAATCATAATAGTGGTGAATAGTAAATGTCCCAAAGTTATTCAACAATGTAAAATAGTAAGTGTTGGGTTTTCAACAACTCAACATAGATATATCTCTTAAGAGATATGTTATGTTATTTAGTCTTGATGTATATTCTAATTATTTTTTTATAATTGGTCACTATAAAAATAGGTAAAGCATGACATATCCAGGACATGACAATAATTTAAGGAATAACAAAATCCAATGGACCCAGTATTCAACACCATTTCCTACTCTACTTGGCAGTTGCATTGGCACATTACCTATGTACTCCAGTAAGATGTATTATAATATTTTTTATATAATATTAATATATTATTAATATTATTTTTATTATGGTTATATTGGTATTACCATATGGTTAGTGTGGATATACAAGATTGTATATATTTGCATTTATCGTCAACCTTATTACAACCTCCTCTACCTTTTAGGGTGTTTTCTATTTGCCTATTTATTAGTATATATTAGTTTGATTCAATATCATGTGATGTCACTTCATATGATACCTTTGTATTAATTAATTCTATATTTGGCCATTCTCTACACTAGTGGAATGATCATGATGTTTTCATCAAATTTCACTTTCAACACTTAGTTAAAAAAAATTCTTGGTTGTCTCAAAATTTATGAAGACCAAAATCTTATTTTATCTTAGTTTCTTCTAGTGATAATTTAGATTTTCAACTCTAATTATGTCTTGGGGTGAAGATTTTTAATTTTTATCTAAAATCAGGTTTCTCAAATCCTATTAGATCTTATCAAAATTTAAAACAACTTTCTAGTTGTAATCATCCTTCTTAGGTTTGATCAAGTCATGCCAATTTTTATTGGTAATAAATGGTTGTAATCAGAGCTTGATATCTCAATTTGGTCTTCAAGAAGGTAGTTTGATGCTCATAGCAATAATTAATAGTGTAATCCTTGATTAGGTCTTGATGAATGCTACTCAACTTTGGTAGTGTCAATCAGGTGTTTAAACTCCAATTAGAGCTATCAAAATACATATTTTGTATCTAGTTATAATTGGGTTTTAATATACAAATTAGGTTAAATAGAGAGCTAAATTAATCTCAAAGTTATAATTGGAGCTTGGAATTATGACTAGGTCAATGGGTCTCTCATATTTTGTGAGTAGTTATAATTAGCTTTCAAAGTGCTAATTAGGCCATGATGCATTGTGAGTGGAATATGAAATAGTGAATAGGGTTAAAATCATGACTCAATCAGCTATGATTCAAATTTTGAGTAGTGTGTGTTGTGTGGATCTAAATCATGAATAAAACAATAAGTGGTTTGTCATCTACTCATAGTTGTAACCAGAGAATGATTCTTGATTACATCGAGATGAAGTTTCATGTATGAACTCAATGATAATATGTGATAGCAAACCGAATTAGGTATTGAAGCTTAAAAAACATTCAATCTCTTTCAAAAATCATGCCCATGTATTTAATTTGAAAAGTTCATTTTTATAAGTTTTTCATATTCCATGATAGACCCAATTAGGTTTCATGTGGCATATAAAACATGTTTTTGGTCTTATTGAAATATTTATTGGTAATTTTAGTCCATGATGGAAGATGAAATGCCTTGGGACATTGGGGAAGGTCTTGGGTCAATACATTCCCTCCATAAATAGATAAATGGAACTTGTATGTGATTATTCTTTTAGGATTAATTATAAGGATTTGGTATTATAATTTTTCCTTCTTCCTTGTCATTTTGGTTGAGTGTTATGTTGTCAATTTTTTTATTTGAAACCTATCATTGCTAAATTGTGTATATTTTATAAGTTTTATTCAATATGAATATATATAATGTGTTCTTATGATGATTTATACATTTATAATTTTGATTTAGTTCTCATGTGTGGATGTGTTTGCTAAAATTAAATATCATAGAATAAGTATTTTTACTTAATTATATTTTTGGTCTATGTGTGCACCAATTAGTATTATAACAAGGTTTTCATGGATAAGAGAGTGTGTGTGATAAAATAATATATTTGATTCTATTGACAAGTTTTTAAAGATAAGTTTTCATCATGGGATAGATGGCACATAAAGAAAACATTGTATGGAGAGCAGCAAGACCGAGAGGACCTTGACCTACATAACTAGCTAAGATGATGAGAGGTATGTTTGAAAGGTTATATGTAATGGAAATATCTCAAATACAATTGTCTCATGATGGATATGTGAGAAAGGATGAAGAAGAAGGAGATCAATAATTTGGGATATAAGATAAGGAAAATGAGTCTGAGACAATATTTCTCAAAGTTATGGAGAGTCTTGGTAGTAAGTTAAAGCTAGAAACACCCTAATACAATGGAATTTTGAATCCTAGAGAATTTGTGTATTGATAGCTAAAATGTAAAAAAATGATTATGCGTCTATGGAAGAACAATAAGGTGAAATTCATGTGCATAAAATTAAATATTCACACCTATTTATAGTGGGATCATGTACAAGATAAGAGAAAGAGGAAAATAAGGAGAAAATAAAATCCTGGGATATAATGCTGAAGTTGAAAGCCAAAATTTTACCCTTGGATTATTAGTTGAGATTTTTTAGAAAGCTAAAAAATTTGACACAAAAGGAAATGAATTTTAGAGACTACACTGAGGAATTTTATAGACTCGTGATAAGAGATAGACATACTAAGGAAGATCTAGAAAACATTACAAGGTATGTGAATGGATTGTGTTTTTCCATACAAGATGTAATAAATTTTTTTAACCTAAGAACCATAAAGCAATCCTATAAATTAGAATTTAATATAAAGGAAAAGATTTCAAGAAATAATCAAGTACACTCTAGAGGTAGAGGAGAGTATTCAAGAGGATGAGTTTAAAATAGTGGTGTAAGATGTTAATAAAATAATGGTGGAGAGGAAATAAGTTAAAAAAATTATAATTCAAGCATGAGAGGAGGATAATATTATAGAGGAAGAAGCTTTTATAGATGAGATAGAGGCAAAGATTTTTGAGGTAAGTGTTTTGGGTCTAATAGTTATGTAGGTCATAGAGACTAAGATTGTCCATAGAACCCTAAAAATAATAATAAGAGAGTTGAAGAGAGCATTAGGTATCTAATAAATACAAAATATCCATAATAACAAGAGGATTTATTGATGAATAGAGTTTTGTTAAAATCATCCTAGGAGATGAATGAAATAATAGATAAAAATAGCTTTTTAGATTATTTGTAAACTTGGAGGTAAGTGATGTAGAGTTATTATTTATCGTATTAGAAGTAATAACTTAGTTTCTCAATAGATGGTATAAAAACTTGGGTTGAGACATTTAACACATCCTACACCATATAAGGTTTCTCAATTGCTTAAGGCATATCAAGTGATAATGAATGGGCAAAGTGGTAAATATTCATATTGGTTCATACAAGGATGATATTATGATACATATCATGCCCATTGACATGTGTCATGTGTTTTTAGGAAGGGCATATCAGTTTGATAGGATATCCATGCATGACAGAAGAGCAAACACCTACACCATATGAAGGATGGAAATATATTTTCATTCAATACATTGAAGGATAAAGGACATGAGGTGGATAGCAGTTCTAACATGCTACTGGTATCCACTAAATAACTTTTAAAGGTGGATAAGGAGGAAGAAACATCCATTTCATTAATTTCAAAGCCTTTTCAAGTTATGTAAATAACTACAATAATTGATTTACCTATGGAAATTTAAAATATGTTGAAATATTATGTATATTGTGACGTGTGAGTTGTCAAATGAAATACCACTTGTAAGGAACATTAGTCATCATATGTATTTAGTTCCAAGAGTAAATTTGCCTAAAAATTAACCTATAGGTTGAATCTGATGAAGAATTAATATATCAATAAATAGGTGTAGGAGTTTTTAATGAATGTTTTAGTTTGAGAGAGTTTGATTCCATGTGCAATTCTTATTATGTTATCACCAAAGAAAGGTGGAGAATGGATAATGTGTATCAATTCATGTGAACTAAAAAATATTACCATTAATTATAGGTTTTTATTGATAAGAATGGATGACTTAATTTAGAATATGAATGGATAAAGGTACTTCACTAACATAGATTTGAATATGTGGTATAAAAAAATCATATAAGGGAGGGTGATGAGTGGAAGATTATATTTAACATGAATAACATGTTTTATGAGTGGTTGGTCATGCCATTAAATTTGTAATTTAATTCTTCAAGTACATTTATGATACTCATGAAAAAAGTGTTGAATCCTTTTATAGGTAATTTTTTGATATTATATTTAGATACAATTCTAATTTTTAGTCATTCTAAGGAGGACCATTTGAAATATCTAAATTTAGTTTTAGATAAGCTTAATGAAGAGAAATTGATTATGAAATTGAAGAAGTGCTTACTCATGAAAGAGGAACTGATATATTTGTGATTTGTAGTCTATAAGGATGGGTTGAATATGAACCTTGAGAAAGCGAGTTAAATTATGGATTGACCTTCTAAAAGGAGTATGTTTGAAGTAAGAAGGTTTGATGGGTTCATGAATTTCTAAAAAAAAATCATAAACTTTGGCATTATATGTACACCCATTGAATATATTTTTAAGGGAGGTATAATAAGTTTTAGTGGACTATTTTATCAAAGAATAGATTTATTTTTTTTTAAATAAAATTTATGGAACAACTAATGTTAGCCTTACCATATTTTGGAAAGTGTTCTATGTTAATTTCTATGTAATAAAAATAACCATACGAGTGGTGTTGATTCAAGAGGGTAAGCCCATTGCCTATTTTAGAGACAATTTTAATGATGTTATGGTGAAGCCTTAGGTATATTACCAATATTTATATGCAAAGGTGAAATCTCTCAATAACTAGCAACATTACTTGTTTATGAAGGAATTCATTTTGTATATATAAATCATGTTTTGTAGTTCATATAAAACCAAGGTAACCTAAATAAATGAGACACAAAATGGGTAGAATTCATTTAGATATAGTATTTTGTGTCAAAACATAAAATTATAAATTCCAATAAATTTTTAGATGCCTTTAAGCAATCTCTTATAATGAATGAGCTAAAGGTATACGTCATTGGATTTGATTCCATGAAGGAGCTGTATGAGGAAGACTTAGATTTATTAGATGCATGTTGATCATCTATGAATCCAAAAAATATGGATATAACTCTATGGTTAAATTATATGATACAGTATGGTTTTTTTTTTCAAATGGAGTAATGTGTGTATACCCAAAGATTCCATGACAAAGAACCTGTTGAAACAAAAATCATAGTAGAGGTCTTGCTAGTCATTTTGGATATGACAAGACTTTCGTGTAGCTGAGTAAAAAATGTTATTAGCCAAAAATGTGTAAATATGTGAAGATGTTTGTGAAAAAGTGTAGAGTTGACGAACATATTAAAGGTAAAATTTAGAATGTTAGTGTCTATCATCCATTGCTCATTCTAGATAAACCATGGGATGCATTGAACATAGATTTCATTATTGGTTTTCTGGGAACACAACAAGGTAACGATTCCATATTTTTTGTTATGGATATATTTTCAAATATGGCTCACTTTTTATCATGTAGGAATACTAGTGATTCCACACATGCTATAAATTTGTTCTTTCAATAAAATTTTAGATTGCATGAATTTGCGAGGAGTGTTGTATCAAACATATATACTATCTTTTGGACACTTTTAGAGGAGTTTATGGAAGAATTTGGGCATCATATTACACTTTAATTAAACTTATCACCCTCAAATGGATGGATAGACAAGTGTGGTTGATTTAAGTCTTGGTAATTTACTAATATGTTTGGTTGGTGACAATCCCAAACAATGGGATTTGATGTTGGCACAAGCTAAGTTTGCTTACAATGATTCAATCGACCAAATTGTGGGGATATAGATAGTGTATGGGAGTAACCTTAGAGGTGTATTAAATTTGATAAGTATATTCAATATTAGTAGGATGATTTTTTAATGTGAAGACTTTCTCAGTCTATGCATGGTGTGCATTAAGAAGCCAAGAGAAGACTGAAGAAAGTAATATAAAATACAAGAAGCATGCACATATGCAAAGGAGATAAGTGAATTTATAATTTAGGGACTTGGTGTTGGGATATTTGTGTGAGGATAGGTTTCTACAAGGTGATTATAACAAATGCAAGTGTAAGAAGAATGAGATTTTCAAGATTTTATGGATGTTCTTAGCTAATGCATATGAGATTAAGTTTCTAGATAGAGTAAATATTTCAATTATATTTAATGTGACAAATTTTTACATGTATTTTGAGGGAGAAATGAGTGATAATATGGAATTTTTAGTTGAGAATTGAAGAGAGTAATTTATATGAACATCTAAAGAGGATATAGAATCCATATTGTATGTTTGATTTAGAAAGAAGACATGAGGCTATGAGTACTACAATAACTTGGTGGAGTGGAAGGATAGAGAAACTAAATATGTGACTTAGATGAATACATCCAAAGTTTCCAAAAATGGAGATAATATAGAGAAACTAACATCATATACATGAGCTAGAGCTAATGGTCATTTTCATTAGCATGGGTGTCTGATGCAGGACCATCCATGGTGGATAGGCTATATTGAATCACACATATATAAAGTGATTATTTATTTTATCCCCTTGTTTCTCATGTGTTTAGTTAGTGTTAATATTATTGTTTATTTTTTTATACATTCTCTACACTGGTGAAGTGATCATTATGTTCTTATCAACTTTCGCTTTCAAGACTTAGCTCAAAAAATTTGTTTGGTTTACTCAAAATTTATGAATACCAAACACTTATTTGGTATTACATGATTCCAATGCTGATCAATATTCTCAACCCTAACTAGGTCTTTGAGTGAATTTTTCTCTTTATAGTTTAAAATAAGCTTCTAAGTCTAATTAAGTTTTATAAATTTTGAAGACTACTTTGCAGTTAGAATCAAACTTATCAGGTTTAATTAGGTCATGTTGTTTTCACTTGGTATTTAGTAGTTGTGATTGGATTTTGATAGCTTGATTTTATCTTCAATAACATGGCTTGACACTCATAATTATAATCAAGAGTGTAATACTAGATTAGGTATTGGTAGATGTTGTTCAAGGTTGTTGGTGCTAATCAAGTGTTTAAACATTGATTAGAACTAAGGATAATACACTCTTTACATCTAATGCTAATCATTTTTTTGATTACCAATTAGGCTAAAGGGATAAATAAATGAAGCTCATAGGAAACTAGGTCAAAAGGTCTCTAATATTTTACAAGCAGCTATAATTATATTTTTATGTGATGATTAGGTTATAGTGTAGTGTAAGTGGAATGTGTAGTGATGAATAGGGTTCAAAAATCAACTCAATCAGATATGATTCAAAAATTAAGTAGTGTGTATTGTGTTGGGTTTGAAGCCTAAATAGAATGACATATGGCTTATCATCTTCCCTAAAATTGTAATAAGAGACTGAATTTTTATGTATGTGTTTTGTTAATTTTGGGAATAATGGATTTTTATTCCTATTTAATAAACAATTTTGGGTAGGGAAAATCAATACATAATATTCCTAATTATGGCTACTAATTTGTGAAATTGAACTACAATTTTACCTTTCTAAAAATAGTAAGAGAACAAGAATAAATGTAACTTAGCTTATTCTGAATTATCTGGTCTAAGACAGGGTATGAGAATTTAGTTATAGGATTGAGATAGTTACAAAAACAAGTCCTTGAACTGCATTTTTTGATTAGATAGGAGTGTTGAAAGCAGGACACCCTACTATTTTATGTTGTAGTCCTTTTCTATAGCATTTTTGTTCAAGTGATTTGAGTTTTTTGGGTTCTATTCAACAAGTTTGTGTTACCTTGTCAGTGAAATATCGAAGCTCAAAAGTTTGCAGAGCTCACTATGCATCTGTTTTAATCTTCCAAAGCCCTAAGATCTCTTTGTGCTTGAACTTGAAAATAAATTTGGGAAAGAGGTAAAATATCTTAGTGTGTAAAGGATACACTAAATTCAATTCACACCCTGTATATGGGCACATTGCCTACATACCAATACTCTAAGGAGAGATTAAGCTAATGTAGTTTTCCCATTGAAGTGCTTAGTGTAATTGTATTTGAATATGCAACTAGATGTGAAACTAGGTGTGAAACTAGGTGTACTTCATATGGATAGGGAATGGTGCAAAGGTTTGAATAATATTGGAAGGCTATATGCAGAGAATAGGGAAAAGTGCTTGAGTATACTTGCTTTTATTCTTGCTTCTCTTCTGTAAATGAGTGTCAACCCTTCTAAATGATATTTTAATGGGTTTATATAGGAAACTATTGATCATGGGTTGGATGTATTCACATTAGGCTAACCAATAAAAAGATAAAGATCTAAATAATCTAATCTTTGGGGCTCAAAATAAAATTGGACAACAACGCCAAAAGTGGGACATCCTAGAGTTTAGTGCTATAATCCAAGTTGGGCACTATTGTCTAGAGCTTACGGGACTTGGAGGGATGGATGGATTTATCATGTGGAAAATAATCTGGGCTAGCTATGGTTAAGTTTAGAAGGCCACATATGTCTGAGAATTGGCAAATAAGAGCCTAAGATGGTGAAGAGAGAAAGCAAGAGGGACTTGTGGGTTGGGTGTCATTAGTCATGCTCAAGTAACCAAATTTCACATTTTATATAACTACATTCTCCCCACCTTTTATTCTATTAATGAAGCAAAGTGAAATACTAGGATAAAGGAAAGAATAAAAAGTGTACCTAATGAAAGAATAAGTAGGAGATACACAAGATCCACAGGATCAATCTAGGAGAGAGAACCCACAACAAATAACCTGCAAATATTTCAGAGAATAAATAAATTTGTCACACCTAAAAAATAGGTGATAATCCACAAATTTCTCTATATCCTCTTAATAATCTCTCGTTAATTTCTCATATAATGCAAAGTATTTATAATACAAATAGTTTGTTTCATGTTAACAAACTATTTGTAATGATTACAAAATAGAGAAAACAAACTATTTGTTCTCATACTACGAACAAATATATTGTTGAGAAATTCTCAACAATAAAATAAATTAACCAAGGTAAATAAATTTTACCTTTGGTAATAAATAACTTACCCTATTAACCCTAGGTAAGCTTAAATATGCATTATTCCAACACCCTCCCTTAAGCGAAACATAGGGAGAATGACAAACAAGGATGGGTCCTGGCTACTAGGCCTGATAAGGTACCCATGTACAAACCAATCAAAATATATGAAAAAATAAAGGAAGGAAGGACTTCATGGGAAATCCCCCCAAGGACAACTTCCTTCACCCCAAGCATCGCTCGCAACTGAAGATAATGAGGAGAAGCCAAAGGTTTAGTGAAGATGTCTGCAATCTACTTAGCTGTAGGCACAAACTCCAAAGAAAGAACTCCATCCTAAATAAGATGCCGAATGAAGTGCATGTGAATCTCAATGTGTTTTGTTCGTTGATGCTCAACAAGATTGCGTGAAATAGCAATCGCACTTTGGTTATCACACCAAAGAGTAGTAGGACCCTGTTGTGTGAAGCCAAACTCTCCAAGCAACTGTCGAAGCCAAAGTATCTCCTGACTAGCTTTGATAGCACCTCGATACTCAGCGTCAGTAGAGGACAATGCAATAGCAGTCTGCTTTTTGCATGCCCAAGCAACTGGACCTGAACCAAGTGTGAAAGCAAATCCACAAGTGGACTTGCGAGTGTCAACATCACCAGCCCAATCAGAGTCAGTGTATCCAACAAGCTATGTAGAACTCTGTGGTGTGTAATGTATACCAAAGTGCGTGGTGCCCCGAATGTAGCACAAAATACGCTTAGCTGCTTGCCAATGACTCTCATGAGGCTCATGTGAGAACCGAGAGACAAAGTTCACAGCAAATGTGATGTCGGGATGAGTATGAGTCAGTTATAAAAGACTACCTACAAGTTGCCGATACAAAGTGGAATCAACAAGAGGAGTCATACAAGTGGTAGACAACATAATACCTAACTGATATGGAGTGGGGGCAGGCTTACAATCAACCATGCCAAATCGATGAAGAAGATCTATCGCATACTTCTGCTGTCCAATAGAAATGCCCTCAGAAGACTGAAAAACTTGAAGACCAAGAAAATAATGTAGAAGTCCCAGATCTGTCATATCAAACCTATCTGACAACTTGTCCTTGATGTCATGTATCAAGGAATCTAAACTACCAGTGAGGATGAGATCATCAACATACAAAACCAAAATGACAAGCTCCTCACCTTGCTTCAGGATGTATACATTGTGATCTGACTCACAATGCATAAAACTAGAACTCAAAAGAAAACTATCCATCTTCTCGTACCAAGCTCTAGGAGCTTGTTTGAGGCCATAAAGAGAACGACGGAGTCTACAAACTAAGGATGAGTCCTGCACAAATCCTAGAGGCTGCTCCATATAGATCTCCTCATGGAGATCACCATGTAAGAAAGCACTCTTCACATCCATCTGAAAAATAGACCAAGAATGTGAAGCAGCAAGAGAGAGTACAAGCCGAATAGAATCCATCTTAGCTACAGGGGCAAAGGTCTCAGAGTAATCAACCCCTTCAACCTGTGAAAAACCCTTAGCTACTAATCTAGCTTTGTACTTATCTACTGATCCATCTGCAGCATATTTTGTCCTATAGACCCATTTACATTTTACAAGTTTTCTTCCCTTAGGAAGAGGGACAAGATCCCAAGTATCATTCTTCATCAATGAAGAATACTCATCATACATAGCAACATCCCACTCGGGTATACCAATAGCCTCAGAAAACAACACTGGATCATCTGTACAAGCTTGTCCCAAAAGAGCAACACCAGATGTCTGTGAGCGAGTGCGACGAGAATCACATGGATCACCAACAAAAGAACCAGTTGCATGTAGAGTGCTCTTTGCCCATTTAGGCAAAGGTGGTGAAGAAGATGACTGTGGTGGTTGAATAAGTGCAACATCATCATCATCAACAATAGAAAGCAAATCCTCACTATCCTCAGTAGAAGGAGGGGAAGAAGAAGAACTAGATGTACACTCCTGTGGAGTGGGTAGCTCATCAACCTGAACATCCCGTCGAAACAACACATCATGTGTGACAGGATCAAAAAGACGGTAGGATTTTACATCTTCAAAATAACCAACAAAAATGAGTGGTTGGCTTTTCTTCTCCAATGCTTTACGTTTGTCATCAAGAATGAATGCCCATGCTTGACTCCCAAAGATGCAAAAATCTGAAATATCAAGCTTGATCCCAGACCAAGCTTCTTCTGGTGTCATATTTTGCACAGCTTTGTGAGGCATACGGTTTTGAATGTAATTTTCATAATTTACAACTTCAGCCCAATATTGTGGACCCAAATTTTTAGAGTGAATCATACAATTAGCCATCTCTTTCAATGTTTGATTCTTCTTCTCTACTACACCATTTTGTTGAGGAGTGTGTGGTACAGTGAACTGATGTTGTATCCCACGCTCAATACAAAAATCATAGAAAGCATTACTATAATATTCCCCCCCATTGTCAGTACGTATCTTCTTAAGAGGAAGAGATGATTGTTTTTCAACAAAGGCTTTGAAAGCCTTAAAAGTTTCAAAAACTTCACTTTTCAACTTGAGAAAATATACCCAAGTTTTACGAGTGAAATCATCAATGAATGTGAGTGCATATTTAGCCCCTAAAAAAGAATGAGTTGGAAAAGTTATCAAATCACTATGAACCAACTCTAAGGGTGCATTTGCACGTGTGGCCTTACCAACTGGAAATGGATCCTGATGCTGTTTACCAACTAGACAACTAGGACACACCCCATCAATACATGAGACCTTAGGAAGGCCTTTTACAAGATGTTTTGTACTCATTTGTTGCATATATCCATAACTCAAATGTCCCAATATCTCATGCCACAATTTGCTGAGATTATTACCATGTGCTATAAGTGAAGAACCAGAAGACATAAAAGACTCAAACTTATCAAAAGTATAGAGTCTTGCAGTATGGTCTGCTGTACCTGTAGCAACTATCTCACTAGGATCATTACATTCTCTTATTACAACATTATGTGAAGTAAACTCCATAATTTTACCAGTACCAGAATCACATATTTGATATACAGAGAGAAGATTAGAAGAGATTTGAGGTACAAGCAATACATTGTTAAAACATCCATCCTGTTTATCAACAGTACCTGATCCCAAGACTTCAATCTGTGAGGAGTTACCCATAACAATATGTGATGTACTACAATCTGTAAGGGAAGACAATAGATCCTTAGAATGTGTGAGATGGTGAGAAGCACCTGAGTCAAAAATCCACTAATCCTGACATGAAGATATAGCCCTGGCTGAAAGTGCTTTCCCTTTTCCTGTAGAAGTAGAAGGAGATGGAGACGGAATGGAAATTTTATGTTGTCTAACCGCTGCCTCTAATGCTTCCATCTTCTTAAAAAATCTATTTTCATCATGATTAGGACCACCACAAAAATTACATGGACCAAATGTTTTCTTCTTTTGCTTAAAGGACTTTTTGGTCTTAGTAGATTTAGAATGATGAGGTGATTGGGTGGTGGACTTTGGAGGGTTATTTGAAGGTGCTTGCTTTTTAGACTTAGGTGAAGGTTTTCCTTTAGAAGAATTAGCAACTAGAGCATGATTAAGACTAGGTAGAGCATCTAAGGCCATTAATTTTGTTTGCTCCCTAGTCAATCTTTCACAAAAAACTTCAAAGGAAGGCCATTTGAATTCATCACCTAATGTATCCATCATAGTATAAAAAGCAGAGGAAAAAACACTATATGGTCCTTTCAACTTTGACAAAATCATGAAAATGCACTCCTGATCACTTTTATCCTTGTCACCAGCTTTCAATTGTGACCTTATAAATTTGAATTTTGCTAAGAATTCATCTATTGAAGGGAAATCTGATGGAGAGAGAGTACTCAATTCTGCATCTAATTGCAAAATTTTAAACTCATTAACTTTGCCAAATAGGTTTTTAAATTTTTCCCATACCTCTTTTGGCGTAGTAGCATCTACAATGTGAAATTGAATATTATCTGAGACGTTGAGGCAAATCAATCCAAGAGCCTCATCCTGCTTACAACCATATGCATATTTGTCTTTTTCAGTGGTGAATGCTGTAGGTGTCGTTTCAGAAAAAATTATCCATAAGCCCTTTGATTGAAGGAGTTGTTGCATTTTAGGATTTTAAACATGGTAATTGGTAGAATTTAGAGGTTCAAACAATAGAGATTCCATTCCCGAGGAAGATGATGAAGTTGACAAGAACAATCTAGACATTTTTTTTTCTCAAAAAACACCCCTCCCGTTACAATTTAACGTCTCCCGATGAAAAAATTCTTTAGCCTTGGCTTATAAAAAATAAAAAAGAATGGCTTTTATGTAAAAAAAATGTAGGGGGGTTTGAACCCAAGACCTCCTCCCTACAAATTTTTAACAAAATATCTCTAGCCGTTTTAGCAAAGTCAAATTTGAACTTTCAAAGCTAGAGACTTGCATTTAAACCACTAAAAATTAAAATAATTAATTAAAAAAGGCCAAAAATGACTCACACATGTGAGATATCATCTGAATAATCTTTGGCTTTATAAAAAATAAAATATTTTTCCAGCAAGGCATGGTGGTCAGGAAAATATTTGAGAAAAATAGCCAAGGAAACAACACCTTTCAGCAATGCAGAATGGCTCCACTTGATCTGCCAAAAAAGACTGTACAGCCTCCTCCAAATCCATCCTTCTCAGCATGAAATGAAATATTTTGAAGTATAATATCACATAAAATTTTCATATTTTAATTTTATGCAGCATAAGGCATTCAAAAATAAGAAATCCGTACAACTGTGCAGCAGACAAAAAAATAGTTTTTAATTTCCTGTTGTTGGCTACCAAAACGTTGTACAGCCTGATCCAAATTCATTAAAAATTATATGGATAGAAATATATAAGAGTAAGATTTCATAAACATGTCTCAGATTCAAAAAAAGTCAACTGTACGATCTGCCACATCAGAAAAATGGACAGGTACTGCAGTCTGCCAACAGTCTGCCAACAGAGACCAGTCTGCAAGTTTTTGAATGAAAGAGCTGTACGTCCTGATCCAAATGAAAAAATTAAAATTGAAATGGATTCATGACTTGATTTTCTATGCCTCCATGAAAAAAAATCTGATTTTGGAAATCTTTACGGTCATTTAATGATCATAAAGTACAGAATTTTCCAAAAAAAACTAGTAAATAAGAACCAGAATTTGAGAGAATTAAAAATATCTGTAACACATCAATAAAATAATATTTTTGAATGTGTTAAAAGATGAAAAATTTTAGGAAAGAGGATCTTCAACTGGAACTCCAAGCTCTGATACCATGAAAGAATAAGTAGGAGATACACAGGATCCACATGATCAATCCAGGAGAGAGAACCCACAACAAATAACCTGCAAATATTTCAGAGAATAAATAAATTTGTTACACCTAAAAAATAGGTGATAATCCACAAATTTATCTATATCCTCTTAATAATCTCTCGTTAATTTCTCATATAATGCAAAGTATTTATAATACAAATAGTTTGTTTCATGTTAACAAACTATTTGTAATGATTACAAAATAGAGAAAACAAACTATTTGTTTTCTCATACTACGAACAAATATATTTTTGAGAAATTCTCAACAATAAAATAAATTAACCAAGGTAAATAAATTTTACCTTCAGTAATAAATAACTTACCCTATTAACCCTAGGTAAGCTTAAATATGCATTATTCCAACACCTAAACATACCTATAAAGGTAAAGCCCATGATGCTTGTGTGATGTTGAGTAATGCTAGATAGTGCATAGAAAACACACTATAAAAGTGTGAATCTATGAAATAAAATAAAGAGTACACTAGTTCTTATTATATGTGATATAAAATAAGAACATATAAAATCTAAGTAAAAATAAAAGGAAGATAAAATAATTAATACACTTCACTGGGTACACAAAACAATACAAAACTTTTTGTGATCTTGAGTAGGCTAAGTAATGTTGGATTGTGTTGGATGATGTTATACCAAAATTTATATCATGAATGGCACTGAGAGCTCAATTCCCAAAAAAGTGGCTCAAGAATATAAAGTTAGGCCATTTGGCTCTATCTTCACCTATTGAGTGAAGCTAATGAATCATGCAGGTGTTAATCGATGTATGGAATGTGTGTCCATTCCCTTTAAATAGGTCACTTAAGAATACAAAGGCTATCCCTTTGGCCCAATCATTGTTTACTAAGTGAAGATAATGAATCATGTGTATGTAAATCAATGTATGGATTGTGTTTCCAATCCCTCTGAATAGGTGGCTCAATAATAAAAAGGCTAGCTAAACCTTTGGATCCATTGTTACCCCGTGAAGTGAAACTATGAAGTTATACCGATATATAATATATGTCATATGAGATGGATCATGGATCTCATGGATGTTTTGAAAGTATAATAATGTGTTTTGGATAGCTGAATGTATGCTGGAAATTAGGCTACTCTTACCCATTTCGAAAGATAGAAGTTAGGCTTGTATGAAAGCCACTCTGAAAGTGATGCAATATGCTTATGTAAAAACTAGTTCGAGTACTCAAGAAGTTAAACTTGTATGAAAGTTTAACTTGAAAAATTATGCCAACCACCTACAAATAGAGTAAGGCATGTAACTGCTAAGAATGTCTGGGTAATAAATGAAACTCAAAAATAATGGAGACCAATATGCCATGCACATTTCCCCCAATCACTGATGTTTAGAACATGGATTTTGATTTGGAAGTTATGTCAACTACCTAATCTAAAAATAGAAGTGAGAGTCATCATGTTGCACATGATAAGCCCCCTATATCTAGATTTCCTAAGAAAACTATACTAAAACTGTTGAATCTAACTGACTTGGTTGTTCAAAAACTGTAGCTAAGCTAAACTTTTTGCTTATTACTAGAAAACTTAAGTGTTTTTCTGCCTGGATAAGAGTGAAAAATGAGGATAACCCTATTTTTGGCACTATTATCTACTTTTAGTGTTGTTATCTTGGTCTAAAACTAGTTATTGATCTGGAATCATCACTATTTTTCTATTCTATTTTGACTAGTTTAACCTCTAGATTCTAAACTGGGTGATTTGAATGTTGTTGTTTTGACTGTTAGGATCTTTGATCTATATGTCCCTATGAGAGATAGAAAGTAAAGATTAGAGAGCGTGGATTTGTGAAAGATTGAATAAATATATTTGACATGTATTATGACATTTGTAATGTGTTTAGCATGATGAATTTGGAGATTTTTCCATATGATAAATAGAGAGTAAAGGATAGCGAACATGATTTTGTGCCTAAGTGCATAAAAAAATTTGACTTGTAACATAATATTTTTAACATGTTTAGCATGATAAACTTTAAAATTGTTCCATATGAGAGATAAAGAGTATGCAAAAAGGCATATTGAAATCTTGTGTAATTTTAGCAATAAATGTTGTAATATCATCCCTTATTATGAAAATTAAGCATGAAATGCAAAGAATGAAACTTTATACTAATATATGATAGACTTCATCATTCATGTACATGATAGGCCCTATTATGGTTTCCTTATTAGTTGTGAGAAATGTAAGAAATGTTTGTAAATAAATAAGCATCATTTTTGCAATTTAGCTATCATTGTAAGGTGATACCTCAAGAAACAAAGTAGGAGCTAGTATATACAACTAGGGATTTTGAATGAATTTTTGTTAAAAATTAGTATGATAATTTTAAAAATTTATAGAATTTTGCTTTAAAAATTTAGGAAAAATTAGAAAATATTTTAAAAATTAGCAATATATTTTTCCTAGTGTTTGGAATGTGTTTGTACGCAAAAAGGACCTAGTATGTGCAAACTAAACTTTTAACAAAATATATGATTATTTTGTAATTATTTTGTAGATTTTTTATTTTTAAATATAGAAAAAACTAGGAAATTGTAGCAACAAAATTAGAAATAATTTAATTTTATTATTTACAATTTTAAATGAATTTTTTAAAATTAGTATGATAATTTTAAAATTTTGATATGAATTTATAAAAAAAAATTGTAGAATTTTGCATAGAGAATTTAGGGAAAAAAAATCTAAAATTAGCAATATATTTTTCCTAGTGTTTGGAATGTGTTTGTATGTAAAAAGGACCTAGTATGTACAAACTAGGATTTTAACAAAATATATTAAAATTTTGTAAATAATTTGTAAATTTTTATTTTTGAATACATAAAAAATCAAGAAATTATGGCAAAAAATTAGAAATAATTTATCCTAGGATTTTTAGGGTTTTTATGCAAAATTTGAAGTAAGTCAAGTTCACCAAATGTTTTGTTATTTTTAGGAATGATGGAGTTTTATTCCTATTTAATAAATAAGTCTGGGTAGGAAAAATTAGTAAATAATATTCCTAGTTATAGCTACTAATTTGTGAAATTTAACTATAATTTGACCTTTCTAAAAATAGTAAGAGAGTAAGGAGAAATGTAACTTAGCTTTTTTTGAGCTATCTGGTTTGAGATAGGGTCTGAAAATTGAGGTACAGACAGTGTCAAAAATAGGTCCCTAAACTTCATTTTTTTATTGGATAGGAACACTGAAAGTGGGTTACCCGATTTTTCAAAGTTGTAGTCCTTTTTTGACACTATTGTCTAGGTGATCTGATTTTTTAAATTTTTACTCTATAAGTCTGTGTTGCCCTATCAGTGAAATATTGAAGCTTAGAAGTCTACGGAGCTCACTATGCATCTATTTTAATTTTTAAAGGCCCTAGGAGCTCTTTGTGTTTGAACTTGAAAAGAAATTTGGGAAAGAGGGAAAATGGGTTAGTGTGTAAAGGATACACTGGATGCACTTCACACCTCATGTCTAGGCACGTTGCCTACATACCAATACTTCAAAGAGGGATCAAGCTAATGTAGTTCTCCCATTGAAGTGTTTGGTGAAATTGTGTATGAGAATTCAACCAGATGCAAAACTAGGTGTACTTTAGATGGCTAGGTACTGTTGCAAAGGTTTGAATAAGCCTAGAATAATATTGGAAGGTTGTATGTAGAGAGTAGGGAAAAGTGCTTGAGTGTACTTACTTATATTCTTGCTTCTCCCTTGTAAATACGTAACAACCCTTATAAATGACCTTTGAATGGGTTTATATAGGAAACTATTGATCATGGATCAGATGTATTTGCATTAGGTTGATAAGTAAAAATATAAGTATCATAAGAATCTGATTGTTGGGACTCAAAATCCATTTAGACAACAATGTCAAAAATGGGACACCTAGAGTTTATCACTATAGTCTAAGTTGGGTGTTGTTATTTAGAGGTTATGAGACCTAGGGGGATGGATTTGTCATGGGAAAAATAGCCTGGGTTAGTTGGGGTTAATTTTGGAAGGCCATGGATGTCTGGGAATCAGTGAAAAAGATTCTAAGATGGTGAAGAGAGAAAGCAAGAGGGACTTGTGGGTTGGGTGTCATTAGTCATACTCAAGTAACCAAATTTTGCATTTTATATGACTACAGTATGTAATCAATGTTAGTAAACCAGATTTGATCTTGAACCTTTTAAAGCATTCAATATCTTTTAAAAACTCACCTAGATATTTAACATTAAAAGTGTGTTTTTATAAGTTTTTGACTATCCATAAAATCCTTAGTTAGGTCTCTCTTGGCTTATAAAATGTGTTTTTGGTCTATTTGAAAGATTTCTTGGCTATTTTAATTTGTGATGCAAGATGAAACACCTTGGGACATTAGAGAAGGTTTTTTTTAGTCCATTCCAACTATAAATGGATAAATTGCACTTGTATGTGGATTATTCCTACTATGATTCATTTTAGATATTTGGTATTTTAATTTTTTTCTTTAGATTTAGGTTAAGTGTTTTTTATGTTGAATTTTGTATTTAAAACCTACCATTATTGAGTTGTAGATATTTTATGAATTTTATTTAAGAATAATAAATATAATGTATTCATTTTTCAAATTCTACATTTATAATTATGAATTAGTTATCATGTGTGGATGTGTTTCCCAAACTAAACATTGTATAATAAGTAATTATCCTTAATTGGACTCCCAGTTTGTGTGTACACCATATCTCCCACTAAAAACACATTGAGTTCATGGGTTAAAAATAATTTTAAGGCCCTTCATGGTTTTAAAATTGAGAGAATCAAAAATATGACCAAGGGTTTATTTTTTTAAGTTCAATAATACCAATCATTATCACATTATAGTTACTCATGGGCCTTCATTAGTTCATAACAATCTAGTTTTGTTCTCCCACCAATAATTTTTCACCATTGAAAATGCTAATCTTAAATTCCATGTATGTTTAAAGTTACCTAGCCTCCCCTTACACTTTTGGAGTTTTATGTATGAATTTATCAAGCCCTTATGACATTTCATAGGGTTTGAACAAAAAATGTTTTATGTAGCATAATCATAAAAATGTTTTTGAGTTAAAATATACACTTCTAAAGATTAGAATGAAACTATTGACATACAATTTGGTGATGAGAGGATCACACATGTGTTTTACATCAATCTACTCAATGCCTACTTATTTTTTCAATCCACATACCACAAAATATGTAAGTTCCCATTAATGTCAAATTTTAAGCCCACCCCACCCCCTAAAACCTCTCTAGATGTGAAAATAAAATTCTAATACATCTCTTGATGGATGGAATATGGTTTTCAACAATAAAAATAATCTGTAGTTGTGCTTGTTGGGTATAGCCTTGACCATTGCATACAAACCAATAGGAAGTTCTCTAGAAATATCCAAGTAACTAGTTTCCACCACCCATTAGGTAGTGACACCACTAGTTTACACCCATCAATATGTAGTCATGCTTTTAGTTTATCAAATTTAACTAATGGATTCCCAATCATCACAACCTCATTTAGAGGCAATTTACTTAAGTGTGTCCATAAATTTATTGGTATTTAATTGCAAGGCAATATATCATTGTGATTTTAGTCTTTTGTCACCTCTAGAATATGAAGAATATGTTAAATCTAAATATAAATCTTTTAATTAGGAAATATCATTAAGGGTAACCATAAATTTTACCTAATAATCTATTTTTTATTTTGGTTGAGATTGATGAGGAAACTAATATGAAAGCTAAGGTTGATCAATGATTTTAAGCTCATGAAATATTTGAATCCTCACTAATATGACCCATAATTATATTATTCAACATACATGTGGATGTCCTAAAAATATGAAAATTATTTGTCTATAATTAGTTAAAGTGTATGGTTTCTCTCTGGCCTCCATCATCAAATCAATTTTGTTAGTTATAGTTTGCCATATGTCTGATCATGAGATGGGACATGGGGAAGTTATCACTTTAATTTCTACTGATCTTTAACATCATGTTTTTAGTTAGGGTTTATATCCCATTCATTGAGTTATTTGAAGGATATTTAACTTTAATGGCCACTCCCTTATTATAACCAATTTTTATGCTTCCAATGATGGAGTATAAAGAGTGTTATTTTGTGGTGGATAGTCGAGTCTCTCCTTGATGCCAAATTGAAACTACAATGTGGGTATTTAAAAATTATTGAATCTTATGAAGATGGTGAGGGGTTACTCTCAATGTATTATTGCATTGGAAAAATAGAATCATGGTTTTACTTTCATAATAAACACATACTCTTTAACCCTAATGATAATTTTCACCTTCTACCACCTATTTTTGGTTTTTTTGGTCTAATCTCTAGCAAGGGAATGAATGGGTCACTAAGAGGATTGATAGAGCCACACTAAAAGAGAAAAACATTTTTACTTTGCCAATAATTTTTTACCTCCCTTTAGTTATTATTGTAAATGATCCACTTTAATAACACCTTCCCATCAAGTTTGAAATTGGGTGGCTTCGCTTGAGCCCCCTTCTCTGCCTCCCCTTCCACCCCACCCTCCCCCCCCCCCCCCCAACAAGCCCTTGAAAGGTTAACACAATGTAGTTTTACCCTAAAACAATTCATTTATCTCACTCATTAACCAGAAAACACATTATTAGAATTCGTAATATTTAACCTCACCCTTGTGGAGTTTATAGATGCATCAAATGGTGGGAAAATATCATTAGTCAAACTATTGTCTTTCTTCTTATTTATAGAAAGCAATATTATCAATCCATATGAGCTTAGATTTAGGAACAAAGGCACTGCATAAAAATTGGAGATAGAACTTATAAAAGAGTTATTTTATTTCCTTTGTTCTAGGAAAGTGACTAAGTACATCAAATTAATCTAGTAAAATGGCTATAGCCTTACACATCTCCTTGATATTTTTAACACCTTCATTTATCACTACCATAATGTGTTTTCCACTCAACCATCACTGTCAAAATGTGAGAAATATTTACCCCAATACCTCCAAGTTGTGCTTTTCAAGCTCACTATAGTGAAAATAGTAGCATGTGATAGACACTTATCTATTAAATATCTCAAAGAGACTGTAATGTAAACAGTCATTTACAAATACCCTGGTGTTGATGGATTTCCCTGTGAGTTCTACCAAGAGTTATGAGATATAGTGGGTCTTGATTTACATAGTGTATGCTTGGAAACTATCCCAACCAATTTCTTTGAAAAAGTTATAAATCAAGGTAATATGAAGTTCTTAGCCAAAATTAGGGACACTGATCTCATCACCAATTGGAAGTCCATTACCCTTCTCAATTTTTATTATAATATTATTTCTAAGGCCCTTGTTCTTAATGTTAGATATTTACTACCCTCATAATTTTCCCTAAGAAAACTGGTTGTATTTATAACAAATATATCAGCGACACCATTATCTATTTCTAGAATGGAATGAAATGGGCCAAGAAATCTCATTAATTGGATTTATTCATAAATATTGACTTTGAAATATCCTATGATAAAATATAATGTCCTTTCATGTTGGAAATGTTTCAGGCTCTTGGATTTTTTTCTAACTTTTTCAACATGGCTAATATTATTTTCTAGGATGTGGGCACATATATCACCATCAATGGTGTCTAGTCTAAGAAGTTTGGCATGTTTAGTTCTATTCATTAAGATTTCCCTCTTGCCTCTTCCCTATATATGTTGGTTGTTGAGGGGATAAATTATCTTTTTGTAAACTTTTTGTCTTAAAAAATTGTTAGGAGGACAAATTGGTGACTTTGAGTCAATAGTGTGGAAACTAAGTCCTTACATTAGTTAACAATGCAAGGACAAAGTCCTTCTCCTATTATCTAGTGGATCTATCTTTATTTAAATCTAGAAAATAAAAAAGTAAGAGAAAATCTATTCACATCTATTTACAACAAAATTGTTTTCTGTGGGAGTTTTGTACTTTTAACTAGAAATTACAGAACAAAAATAGAAAAAAAAATAAGAGGAATGCTGGAAATGAGGAGGAAAGGGAGAAAGGTAGAATGGGATGATTTTATCTAGTTAAACACAAAAGTTGCTAAACTAACCCCAGGGAAGATGAAGGATGACTCTAGGTGACTGAACACAAAGATTCGCTAGAATAGCACAGGGAGAAACACTATGCTCATGGAAATCTCTTCTCATTTAATTGGTGACAAGGACATAATTACACCCTTAGGAGTGAAAAACATATGCTAAAATAATTATCTGATACTAATAGTAAGCCAAAGACAACCATTCCATAGTTAATCATAAAAGATAATTAGAATATTACTTAAACCCCACTGAGATTTCACATTTATGAAAATAACAGACATAGATTCAAAAAGAAATTCTACAGTGCAATTTTAACATTAAGACTAATTGATAACAATTATGACTGTTTTGAAAGTAAAAATTCAAATACAAATGAATCATACACACAATCATAATTCGTGAAGAGAATCTAAACACATAGTTTGCAAATCTTTTTATTTGTATTGATCCTTGTTGAGTTGTATTACAATCTCGCCTTCCAAAAATATGTCTCGGATTTCTATTTTTTCAAAAAACCCTGTAATGAGCCTAATGCTCATGTTTATAATGAAAGGAGGTGGTTACAATGTCTAACCATATTTTTGTGTTATAGATGGTGAAAAATGAGTTACAAAAATGCACCAAGTGATGTGAAAGTGTGTTGGTGCAATTGCACTATGTGCAAAAGTGAAGTTACAAAATTGCACCACTTGAAATGTACAAAAATCAAAATTGCATGATTTGAGACTTACAAAGTTGACACAGTGCATTTTCATGATTTAAATTTGTGAGGGGGCACTTACAAAATTTGTAACTAAAAATTGTAAAATGTTTTCTTTTTAACAATTGATTCAATTCTCACTGTCAAAAAAATAGCCACTGGTTATGGATTTTGCAAGGCTGACATAGTGCCCATGATTGGGACCACTACCAACATGAACCACAACTACAGAAAGTGAATAGTCTACATCTGAACCAGGTGCATTATCAGTCATGTTCCATAGCTTCAACTCCATAGGAGATACAACACAGTGTGAGAGCTTTTTATATCACCCAAGTTGTTCAATAAATTTGAAACGTTTCAAGTGATTAACAAGAATTTGCGATCGGTCTTCATTCACTTTTGTGCTTCTTGAAAACTGCAGCATTTGTCACGAAAGAACTTGTCTGCTGCATTGAGTGTCTTAGTCAAGCTGAAGTTGCAGAGACAGCTTGTAATAGAATTGTTCTGTTCTATATCAAGACTTTGCAAATGTTCCCTGGAATATGTCATGAACCCAAGTAAGAACCGGTGGTTGTTGGGTCCCATTCGCTAGCCCATTGACTGAGCCATTTGTTTTCTTCTCTGGTTGCGTTAAATTTCTTGATAGTTTTTTGGTCGCACTAGTTTCCTTCTCTAAAATTTCAACAAGCTCATTTAACAGGAAATTCAAGAATTCGTGTGGATCCTGGTGCATATAACTGCGAAAAAGTTCATTTTGTTTCTTCACCCTCTGGACAAATCATTTTGCTGTAATGACACCTGTCTTCTTCTGAAGAGTTTATCTTGCTAAAAATTTAATGTTGAAATATTGACACTGAGGCTTCTCGAATCATTCCACTTCCCTATTCAAAATGTCCAGCTATTCCAATTTCATTCAAGCACTCCATAATATTCATTAATAATGATATTGCCACCTCTCTTTGAAAATAGAGAATCGTATCCTTTCCTTGTTATTTGATCTCTGTCCATCTCTAGATGATCTTTTTGTACTGTCCATGTTCGGCTAAGAATAACTTCACACAGTAAAAGCTTTTACTACCCTTCGTATAGATATTTTGGGAACTTTTTGTTGAGTCTATAGTAAAATAGCATCCTCGTCCAAACATATTCCTTCTATTTGCTTCAAGAAACCGAAATCGATTCCTTGGTATACCTTCGACACCAGCATCATTGGTACCATGAAATAGTTGGTGTGATGATGATGTTGGATCGAAGAGATCACGTTGAGCTTTTAAGAAATTAATCCGTAGTTTTGGGTTGAAATTTTTTGTAATCCTTGTTACAACAAGCAGAACATCATGCCTTAGTTGAATGAACTTTTCTGTTTGGTCCATGACCTGGAAGTAATCAGCTGTAGATTCAGCTATTGTACTTATATCTATGACCAGTTTTTTTGAGCCTTCGAAAGAGTTCTCTCATCTCTTAATTTATTATTGTATTTCATTCATTTTCATTTTCATTTGTTGTGCTTCAAGATGCGTTTGTTGGAAAATGTGGCTGTAGCCACGTAGGTACTCTAGACTACCTACATCATAAATGTGCCTCCACATAAAGCAATTATGTTTTGTCTTACAGTGTCCACCACCGATTGTCGTAATTATGTATGCCACTGTTTAGGTGGTTAAGACCTTTATTTAAGAGAAGCAATTGTATTGTTCTAAGCAGGCCAGTAGCACCTCCCAGCAGCAGCTGGTTAAACGGAAAGACAAGCAAGACCTTGTCTGGTTAAGTAGCTTTCGGTCTGCTGTGTAAGTCTTGTAGTTGCATCAAGTTAATATATTGTGTCTGTGTTTCTGTTGTGTTTATTCTAACAAAGTGGTATCAGAACCCAAGGATTTGTTTTTAGGAAGCTACAGTCCTGGCATGTAGATTCTAAACCAATGTCATATCCTTGATCTCACAGGGTATGAAAAAAATTAAAAGCAGAAAGACAACCAAAGAATCAACTTTAAAAAAATAGAGCATAACACCAAAAAATAATAATAATCATAATAAAGCACAGAAAATAATACACAGATCTGTATTTTGTGCAAGCTGAAAATAACAGTCTTTATTGATGTATATATATTAAAAAGTATGCTAAAAATAATTCGTTGCATCTAAAGATAGAATGAATAACAAAAAGATAACAAAGTATCACTTAGCATGCATTCTTTGCTACATGGGAAGACTGGCAGTTTGACAGCAAAGAAGAGTTGGTTAACTTCTCTTTAAATTAGTAGTTTAAAAATAGAATTGAGCATGGTTTTTAATGAACTGCAGCATCACTTTTAACAATACTCCCCCTTGATGTTGAGAGGGCTCACAATCTGATCTCTGAGTATGAAAAACTCATCTTTTGCAACTGCTTTAGTGAAGATATCTGCTACCTGTTCTTTAGTGTTGATGTATTTCAATTCTAATAACTTCTTCTGCACTAAATCTTGGATAAAATGATGCTTTAAAACAAAATGTTTTGTCCTACTGTGATGGACTGAATTCTTAGCCAATTTGATGGCACTAATGTTGTCACAAAAAATACTATGGGCTGAATTTGTATCTCTCCAATTTGTTCAAGAAGTGTTGTAAGCCATAATGCTTGTGTACCCGCTGAAGTGACTACAACATACTCTACTTTTGTAGAAGAAAGGGAAACTATATTTTGCTTCTTTGAGTTCCAAGTAATCAAACTAGAACCAAGTGAAAAATAATTCCCAAATGTTGACTTTCGGTCATCCAAACTACCTCCCTAATCAAAATCACTTAAACCAACAAGATTGAACCTTTTAGAAGTGTAGTAATGAATACCAAAATCTAAAGTGCCTCTCACATACCTCAAAATTCTCTTGAATTCCTTCTTATGTATTTTTGATGGCTTTGTCATGTATCTTGAAACAAGTAAAATTGAATAAGCAATATCAGGGCTTATGTGAGTTAGAAACATTAAGCTTCCAACAATGCTCCTATAAGATGTCTCATCAACTATTTTAGTACCATCATCTCTACAAAACACAACTCTATGAGCAACTGGAATGGAGACTGGTTTACAATCAACCATATCAAATTTCTTCAACATATCTTTAGCATACTTTGTTTGAAAAATAAAAATTTCATTCTCACTTTGATAAACCTTCATTCCTAAAAAATATTTTGAGGCCTAAATATCTCATCTCAAATTCATTTATCATAACAACTTTGAATTCATCCTTCATCTTAGAATTGCTACCTATATACAACAAGTCATCAACATACAAACTTACAATAAGAATATCATTATCTTCTTGTTTATAGAAAGGGTAGGTTCACTCTTACTTCTTTGAAATCCATTCTCTTGAAAATATCCATCAATTCTAGCATACCATGCTCTTGGTGCTTGCCTGAGGCCATACAAATCCTTCTTCAACTTGTAGACATGATTTTCTTTTCCTTGCATTTCAAAACCTTGTGGCTGATCCACATATAATTCCTCTTCTAAGTACCCATTCAATAAGGCACTTTTCAAATCGACATGATAGATGCTCCAATTGTTTTGAGACGTTAATGAAATCAACATTCTAATGGTCTTTTGTCTTTCTACTAGTGCAAATGTCTCTTCATAATTAATGTCATACTTCTGTGTGAACCTTTTAACAACTAATATTGCCTTATGTCTTTCAACACTACCATCACCGTTGCACTTAGTCTTGTAGACCCATTTAGTTTCAATCTTCTTCTTGTCATGTGGAAGCTTTATAAGCTTCCAAGTGTCATTCTTGTGAATAAAATCCATCTCTTCTTGAATTTCTTGCATCCAAAACTCATTAGTACATGCATCTTCAAAATATGATGGTTCAAAATCAACCTTGATAAGTAAAGCAAAATTTAGTTTCTTACCTCTTGGATTTTCTTCATGTGCTTGATTTGAACTCCTTTGATAGATGTCACTCAATCTTCTTACTTTCCTTGTAGAACTAGGACTTGAATCTAGACTTACACTTCGAATTGAACTACTAGATGAGGGACTACTTGGTGGATTTGTAGCACTTGGAATATAAATATTAGTGAGCTTCCCATGATCAATATCATCCATAATAACATCATTTAAAATAGATTTTGACTTCTCCATATGGGCTTTTTGATGACCATAAACTTCCCCTTCATCAAAAATCATATCGCTTGGCACAATAAGCCTATTAGTGAGAAGATTATATAACCTATAAGCCTTACTTTCCTCACTATATCCAACAAAAATACATGACTCACTTTTGGGATCTAACTTTTGTCTCTTTTGATCATGAACATGAACATAGGCTAAACAACTAAAAACTTTGAAATAATTAACATTTGGATTTTTCTCATATCAGGCTTCATATGGAGTCATCATGTCAAGTGCACTAGTGGGAATCTAATTAAGAATATATACTGTTATAAAAACTGCATCTCACCAAAAAAATTGCTTAATATCTTTGTTTGTAGCATGCTCTGTGCCATCTCCACCACTGTACAATTCTTCCTTTCAGCTACACCATTTTGTTGAGGTGTGTATGTAGTGGTGAGTTGTCTTCTGATGCCATGCATATCACAATAACCTTGGAAGGCTTTTGAAAAAAATTATCCTCCATGATCAGTCATTAAGCATTTGATTTTGTACCCTTTTTCATTTTCTACAAGGTTTCTAAACCTCTTGAATGTATTGAGAGCTTCACCCTTGGTATTCAAAAAATAAACCCAACATTTTCATGAGTAACCATCAATAAAAGTGATAAACTATGATGAGTTACCCAAACTCTTTGTCTGCATAAGACCACAAATGTTTGAATAAACTAACTGAAGTGGACGATGGGCCCTCCATGTATTGCCCTTTGGAAAGTTTTCCCTTGCATGCTTTCCTTTAACACAACCTTCACAAATTTCCTTGTGCTCTTCAACCTTAGGCAAACTAGAAACTAATGCATTTGATGTTCAAATTCTCAAACTATGAAAATTTAAATGTCCATACCTGAGATGTCATAACAAACTTGTATCCTCATATGCCATATTGGCAAGACTATTGTTATGTTCACAAAACTTCAATAGAAACATCCTATTCTTTGTCATAGGCACAACTGTTACCTCCTAGTTTCCTTGATTCTTATCATAAATTATACATTGTTGATTTTCAAACACAACTTAATGATTTTTATCACATAATTGTCCAACACTCAACAAATTATGCTTTAATTATGGAGTGTAATAAATGTCTTTAAAACTCTTCATACCTTCTTTTGTATGGACTTCCATAACTCTTTTTGCAGTAACCTCTAATGATTTGTCATCACCAATCTTGATTTTAGATTTAAAACTTTCATCCATTATATAAAAAAGTTTTGCATTCCCTGACATGTGGTTAGAGCATCCCAAATCTAAATACCAAACATATTTAGAAACATTTTCAGCTTTGTCATAAGATAAAAATAAATTATCTAGAGGATTCTCATCACCTTCTTGAGAATAATGAACACTTTTATAATTATTACCTTCTTTTAATCTACACTCATAATTAAAGTGGCCATACATGTTACAATGATAACATTAGATATTTATTTTATCAAATCGGCCTCTACCTCTTCTTCTAAAACCACCTCTTCCTTGAAAACCACCTATGCCTCTATTTTCTCTTGAGTAATTCTGATTTTGACCTCTACCTTAGCCTTTATTACTTTTAATGCTACTGTTGGCATCTTCATTCTTTATGATTTTTAATTTGGAGGAAAATGTTTTCTCATCACTATCTCCAAATGAATCTCTCAATCTTTCTTCATGAGACATCAAAGATACAACTAGATGATCAAATTGAAGGGTAGACAAATTCTTGCTTTCTTCTATGATTATGGCAACATGGTTCCACCTTGATGTGAGAGCCCTCAACACCTTTTTGATCATAACCTCATTGTTCACAATTTCACCAAGTGTAGCCATCTTATTGACCACATTTTTTACTTTGACATAATAGATACTCACACTTTCAGCTTCATGCATCTTCAAATTCGTGAATTCTCTCTTCACTGTCTATAAATTGATGACTTTGACTTGATCACTACCTTGGTATGCTTATTTTAGAATCTTCCAAGCATCCTCGGCTATCTTTGCTCCTGGAATTCTCAAAAATAGGCTCTTCTCTAGAGATATTTGAATATGAAATAAGGCTTGAGTATTCTTTTTTTAGCCTCTTTCTTAGCTATTTTATCTGTGGCTATAAGGGCATTTCAATCAACTGGCTCTGCATAACATGATTTAATAATCTCCCACAAATATGTTTATATAAAAATTTATTTTGATGCAACAATAATCATACTCATTTCCATCAAATTTTGGAATGGGCAAAGAGTTAAATTTTGACATGATAAATTTTTAGCAAAATTCCAACTACTAAATCTTTAACCCAAAAGAAAATACCTGCTCTGATACCAGATGCAGATTCTAAACCAATGTCATATGCTTGATCTCATAGGGTATGAACAAAATTAACAATAGAAAGACAAACAAAGAATAAACTTTAAGAAAATAGAGCATAACACCTAAAAAAATAACAAAGCAAAACAAATAATACACAAATTTGTATTTTGTACGGGCTAAAAATAACAATTTTTATTGATGTATGTATAAAAAAAACTATGCTAAAAACAATTCATTGCATCTAAAGATATAATTAATAACAAAAAGATAACAAAGAATTCACTTAGCATGCATTATTTTCTACGTGGGAAGACTAGTAGTTTGATGGCAAAGAAGAGATTGTTAACTCATCTTTAAACTAGTAGTTCAAAAATAGAATTGAGCATGGTTTTTAATGAACTGAAGCATCACTTTTCAACATGGAAAACATGAGAGGAAGGTCTGCATATATTTTTACTGAAGGGGGAGCTATCTATTAAAACATAGCCAAAAGATCACACAGAAGCGTTTACACCCCCAACACGGTTCTTATTGGCAGAAGAGGAGAAGACGTTGACGTTGAAGCATGTTGTTGACCACAAAAATAAGAAAGGGAGTCAAAGAAAGTTATAAAAGAATGAAAAGGTAGCAGAATTTACCAAAGCGATGAAGAATAGAGGACCATAATAAATTTGAAATCTCATAGGAGATTTTAATGCTTTTATTATGTTATAGATGTCATTAGATAATTTCAGCCGAAGGTTGTTTAGTTATCTATTTAAGCTTGTGTTGGTATAATCGATCATCCAAAGGATTGTCTATTATCATTCCAAGATGCAGTGTGTGTTTTGATCCTGTGTTCATAAACCTAATAAGAAAGAGCCAAGCCATAGCTCGTGGCCATTAGTAGCACTGGCCCTGCCCATGTTTGTCCTAGCTAGGTGCAAATGAAATCAGCATTCTAACAGTCTCTTGTCTTGATACTGGTGCAAATGCCTCTTCATAATCAATGCCATACTTCTGTGTAAAGCCTTTAGCAACTAATCTCACATTATGCCTTTCAACACTTCCATCCCTGTTACACTTAGTCTTGTAGACCCATTTGGTGCCAATCTTCTTCTTGTCATGTAGAAGCTTTGTAAGCTCCCAAGTGTCATTCCTATGAATATAATCCATCTCTTCTTGCATTACTTGCATCCAAACTTCATTATTATATGCATCTTCAAAACATGAATGTTCAAAATCAGCGTTGGTAAGTAAAGAAAAATTCAATGTCTCACCTCTTGGATTTTCTTCATGTGCTTGATTTGAACTCCTTTGATAAATGTCACTCAATCTTCTTATCTTCCTTGTAGAACTAGGACTTGAATCTAGACTTACACTTGGAATTGAACAACTAGATGAGAGGTTACTTGGTCGATATGTAGCACTTGGAATAAAAATATTGGTGGGCTGCCCATGATCAATATCATCCATAATAACTTCATTTAAAATAGATTTTGAATTCTCCATATGGCCTTTTTGATGACCATAAACTCCCCCTTCATAAAAAATCACATCTCTTGACACAATAAGCCTATTAGTGAGAGGATTATATAGCCTGTAAGCCTTACTTTCCTCACTATATCCAACAAATATATATGACTCACTTTTGGGATCTAAATTTTGCCTGTTTTGATCAAGAACATGAACATAGGCTAAGCAACCAAAAACTTTGAAATAATTATCATTTGGCTTTTTCTCATACCATGGTTCATACGAATTCATCTTGTCAAGTGCACTAGTGGGACTCTAATTGAAAATATATACTAATGTATCAATTACATCTCCCCAAAAATATTTGCTTAATCCATTTATTTGTAGCATGCTTCGTGCCATCTCCACCATTGTACTATTTTTTATTTTAGCTACACCATTTTGTTGAGGTGTGTATGTAGTGGTGAGTTTTCTTTTGATGCCATGCATATCATAATAACCTTGAAAGGCTTTTGAACAAAATTATCCTCCACGATTAGTCCTTAAGAATTTGATTTTTCACCCTTTTTCATTTTATACAAGGGATCTAAACCTCTTGAATGTTTCAATAGCTTCACCTTTGGTCTTCAAAAAATAAACCCAACATTGTCATGAGCAATCACTAATAAAAGTAATGAATATGATGACTTACCCAAACTCTTTGTCCACATAGGACCACAAATGTCTGAATGAACTAATTGGAGTGGATAATTATCCCTCCATGCATTACCTTCTGAAAATTTCTCTCTTGCATGTTTTCCTTTAGCACATCCTTCACAAACTTCCTTATGCTCTTCAACCTTCGGCAAATTAGAAACTAATACTTTTGATGTTAGGATTTTCAAACTATGAAAATTTAAATGCCCATACCTGAGATGCCACAACCAACCTGTATCTTCATATGCCATATTGACAAGGTTCCTGTTATGTTTACCAAACTTCAATGAGAACATGTTATTCTTTGTCATAGGCACAACTATTACCACCCTACTTCATTGATTCTTATCATAAATTATACATTGTTGATTTTCAAATATAAATTTATAATTTTTCTCACATAATTTTCCAACACTCAACAAATTATGCTTTAACTTTGGAGTGTAATAAATGTCTTTAACACTCTTCATACCTTCTTTCATATGAACTTCCATAGCTCCTTTTGTAGTAACCTCCAATGATTTGTCATCACCAAGCTTGATCTTGGATTTAAAACTTTCATCCTTTATAGAAAAAAGTTTTTCATTCCCTAACATGTGGTTAGAACATCTCGAATCTAAATACCAAACATCTTTAGAAACATTTTCAGCTTTGTCATAAGATAAAAATAAATTATCTGGAGGATTTTCATCACCTTTTTGAGCATAATGAATGCTTTTATCATTATTAAATTATTTTAGTCTACACTCATAATTAATGTAGCCATATCTATTACAATGATAACATTGGATATTTCTTTTATCAAATCACCCTCTAGCTCTTTCTCTAAAACCATCTCTTCCTCAGAAACCACCTCTGCCTCTATTTCCTCTTGAGTAATTCTGATTTTGACTTCTACCTTGGTCTTGATTGCTTTTGATGCTACTATTGACATATTCATTCTTTTTTATTTGTAATTTGGAAGATAAAGCTTTCTCATCACTTTTCCCAAATAAATCTCTCAATATTTTTTCATGAGACATCAAAGATCCAACTAGATGATCAAATTGAAGGGTAGACAAATTCTTGCTTTCTTCTATGATTATGGCAACATGGTTCCACCTTGGTGTGAGAGTCCTCAACACCTTTTTTTATCACAACTTCATTGTTAACAATTTTACCAAGTGTAGCCATCTTATTGACCACATCTTTTACTCTGACACAATAAGTACTCACACTTTCAACTTCTTGCATCTTGAAATTCTCAAATTCTCTCTTCAATGTCTGTAACTTGACAACTTTAACTTGATCACTACCTTGGTAAGCTTTTTTTATAGTCTTCCAAGCATTCTCTGCTATCTTTACTCCTGTAATTCATGTAAATAAGCTCTTATCTAGAGCTATTTGAATATGAAATAAGGCTTGAGCATTCTTTTTCTTAGCCTCCTTCTTCACTATTATATCATTTGTTGTGAGGGCGTTCCAATCAACTGGCTCTACATAACCTGATTCAATATTCTCTCACAAATCTTTTCCTATCAAAAAACTCATCATTTTGATACACTAATAATCATGCTCATTTTTAGAATGGGTGAGTTAGAATTTGGGATGATAAATTTTTGGCAAAATTCCAACTACTAAATATTTAACCCAAAAGAAAAATACCTAATCTGATACCAAATGTAGGATTTTAAATAAAATTAAATCATAATCAAATATATGCAATATTCATAATACAGAAGAAATAAGAATTGCAAAAATAAAAAATATTTCTTCTTCAAATTATTGGAATCATTCTCCTTCTCCTTGAAAATAAAGATCAATTAGAATGTATTAATAGAATTGCATGTGAACATGCTTTTATAATTATTAAATAAAATATTTTAAATTTATCTAAATAATACTTTGCATGAAGAAGATTAAGTGACATTTATCAAAGGAGTTCAAATCAAGTACATGAAGAAAATCCAAGAGGTGAGACACTGAATGCAAGAAGAGATGGATTCTATTCACAAGAATGACACTTGGGATCTTACAAATATTTCACATGACAACAAGAAGATTGGCACCAAATGGGTCTACAAGACTAAGTGTAATAGTGATGAAAGTGTTGAAAGGTATAAGGAGAGATTAGTTGCTAAAAGCTTCACACAAAAGTATGGTATTGATTATGAAGAGACATTTGTACTAGTAGCAAGACAAGAGACCATTAGAATGCTAATTGTATTAGCAGAGAATTAGAGCATCCATCATATGGATGTGAAAAGTGCCTTCTTGAATGGGTACTTAGAATAAAAAGTATATGTGGAACATCCACAAGGTTTTGAAGTGCAAGAAAAAGAAAATCATTTTTACAAGTTAAAGAAAGATTTGTATGGCCTCAAACAAGCACCAAGAGCATGGTATGCTAGGATTGATGGATATTTTCAAGAGAATGGCTTTTAAATAAGTAAGAGTGAACCTACCCTTTACTACAAATAAGAAGGTAAGGATATTCTAATTATAAGTTTGTATGTTGATGACTTGTTGTATATGGGTAACAGTTCTATGATGAAGGATGAATTCAAAGTTTCCATGATGAATGAATTTGAGATGAAAGATTTAGGCCTCATGAAATATTTTTTAGGAATGGAGGTTTATCAAAGGGAGAATAAAATTTTTCTTTGTCAAACAAAGTATGCTAAAGATATGTTGAATAAATTTGATATGGTTGATTGTAAACCAGTCTCGACTCCAGTTGCTCATGGAGTTGTGTTTTGTAGAGATGATGGTGTTGAAAGAGTTGATGAGATAGTGTATAGAAGTATTGTTGGAAGCTTAATGTTTTTAATTCATACAAGACCTAATATTGCTTATTCAGTTTCACTTGTTTCAACGTATATGGCAGAGCCATCAGAAATACATATGAAGGCAGCTAAGAGAATTTTGAGGTATGTGAAAGGCACTATAAATTTTGGTATTCATTACTACACTTCTAAAAGGTTCAATCTTATTGGTTTTAGTGATTCTGATTGGGGTGGTAGTTTGGATGACTGAAAGTCAACATTTAGGAATTATTTTTCTTTTGGTTCTGATTTGATTACTTGGAGCTCAAAGAAGCAAAGTATAGTTTCCCTTTCTTCTATAGAAGCAGAGTATGTTGCAGTTACTTTAGTAGGTACACAAGCATTATGGCTTAAAAAACTTCTTGAAGAAATTGGAGAGATTTAAGTCAAACCCACAATTATTTTTTGTGATAACATTAGTGTTATTAAATTGGCCAAGAATCTAGTCCATCACAGTAGGACAAAACATTTTGATTTAAAACATTATTTTATCCGAGATTTAGTGCAGAAGAAGGTAGTAAAATTGAGATACATCAACACTAAAAAATAGTTAGCAGATATCTTCACTAACGCAGTTGAAAAGGATAAATTTTTGAAACTTAGAGATCAAATTGTGAGTCCTCTCAACATCAAGGGGGAGTATGTTGAAAAGTGATGCTGAAGTGCAGTTCACTCAATTCTATTTTTAGACTATTAGTGTAAATTTAGTTTGCATGATCAGTTTTTGTGGAGCTAAATTTAAATAGTTAGTTAATTTTTAGTTAATATATGTTTAGAAAAAATAAAGCCTTAGAAAGGCTAGAGTAAGTTTTAGTTGATATTACATGCAAATTATTATTTAGATAAATTTAAACTATTTTATTTAATAATTAGAAAAACATGTTCACATAAAATTCTATTAATACATTGTAATTGATCTTTACTTTCAAAGAGAAGGAGAATGATTCCAATAATTTGAAGAAGTATTTCTTATTTTTGCAATTCTTATTTCTTCTGTATTATGAATATTGCATATATTTGGCTGTGATTTAATTTTATTTAAAATCCTAAACTAGGTTTGTCTATTGATCACCCTTGTTTGTCTGTCAAACCCACAAGGTGGCCAAGCCAAGTTTCTTTAAAGTTGAAGCTTTCAGCAACAAGCATCATGCCAAGCTTCCGTAGAAGCATTGTGTCAAGGCGCAAAGCATTAAATAATTTTTTTTATAAAGGAGACTAAATGCAAGGAGATTGTGAATGTGGTAGCATTCCATTTCATGTTAAAGTCCTCTATTTTGTTGAGGAATTTGTATGCAGGCAGAATAGAATTTGAGCACAGGTCAGTCAGACAGTACTGGAGCATGTGGAAAGAGTTGGATGTAGACCTTGGAAAGCTACAGCAGCAGTAGAGATGTAGAAGATTGAAGCCAGAAGGAGAAAGAGAGCAACCAGCATAGGAGGTTGCTTAGAGTCAGATTGGAGAGGAGATCATTGGAAAAATCATAACCAGCACGAGGAAAAGAGTGCAGATAGCAGAAGCCACCTGGAGCGCAGCTGAGCCAAGCAAGACTCTGGGTGAGAGTGCAGAAGCTAGTATGAAGATGACACAGCGGTGAATCATTAGAAAAAGTACAACAAAAGTGTGGTGAATACCTATCAGTTGTTGGAGAAGAATCACCCAGGTTGGAGGAAGGTTGTAGAAGCCACAGGAGAAAGATGCCAACATAAGAGAGTTGCAGCAGCAACGAACATGCTGAAGGCAGCCAAAGAACAAGAAGAAGCACAGCAAAGAGAGACCTAGTTTGGAGAGGATGGAGAGGTAGTTGAATAGCTCACAGGCCAAAGTATTTATTTAGCATTTTGGATAAGGCATGATGAGAGTACAAAAGCATGAAGAAGCAAGTAGTTTGTGTCAGAAGAATAGTTGTTCGTGAGAAGAGAGAGCCTATAGATCCAAGCGGATGCATTGCCAAGGAGCATCCAGCTCAGTGATCATTGATGTCTGAAGGAGGAAAGAACGACTCACTGAGGGACCTATCAAGCTCGGGGAAGTATATGTCAGAATCCAAGAGAGCATACAAAACAAGAACTTAAAACAAATAAAATAAGAAAGAACTCAATTGCTACAGCAATCTCTTGAAGAAAAAAGATTTTTATTGATCTTCAATTTTCCTTGCTTACAATGATGTGCCCAAGTGTATTTAAATAGAATTGAATACAAACAATAATTAGAAAATAAACTCAAGAGTAATTTTAGTCTTTTCATGTAAACTAACTCTCTAACAAATTTTCTAATAGTTTAACTAACTGTTTGTTAACTAACTGAATGCTCAACTGTCAGTTTACTAACTGATTACTTAATTGCAGCTAACTGCTTGCATGCATGAGGAGTAGAGAAATTAACTCCAATTCAACCTGAGTCTCTAACACTCCCCCTTAATTTCTACCACTTACAATTTTAGCATTTACAATGCCTAAAGTTTGTCTCAAATAATCAAAGGTCTCTTTTGGTAATGCCTTTGTAAATATGTCTACTAATTGATCTTTAGATCTGCAAAAGTTCAAATAGATTTCTCCATTGTTCACTAACTCTCTATTAAAGTGAAATCTTGTATCAATGTGCTTGCTCCTCTTGTGAAACACATGATTTTTTGATAAAGCGATTGCTGATTTTTTATCATAGAAGATTGGTGTTGACTCCTTCTGTACTTCTAATAAATCTTTCAATATTATTCTCATCCATGGTGCTTGACATTCTGCTGATGTGGCTGCTACATACTCTGCTTCAACTGATGAAAGTGTCACTATAGGTTGCTTTTTGGATGCCCATGTGACCACACATATGCCTAAAATAAAGGCAAATCCAGAAGTACTCTTCCTATCATCAACGCTACCTGCAAAATCACTGTCAGTAAAACCAATCAAACTAAAATCATTAGTTGTGGAATATAAAATTCCATATTCTGTAATTCCTGCCACATATCTTAATATCCTTTTTCCAACTTGCCAATGTGAGTCTTTCAGTGACTCCATGAATCTTGAGATTAAACTAACCCCATAACTGATATCTGGTCTAGTAGCTGTAAGATACATCAAACTGCCAACTAATATTTTGAATGTTGTAGAATCAACATTAGACCCTTGGTCTTCTTTGCTAAGTTTAGTCCCTGTAGCAATTGGTGTAGGTGCTAGTTTACAATTCAGCATCTTAAATCTTCTTAACACATCCTTTGCATATTTAGTTTGACAGATAAAAATTCATTTCTCTAATTGTACAACTTCTATTCCCAAAAAATATTTTATTAATCCCAAATCTTTCATTTCAAATTATTTCTTTATTGCTGATTTAAAAGTGTCTATAGACAAATTTCCAGTAAAAATCAAATCATCAACATATAAACACACAATCAAAAACTGACCTTCTTTATTGATTTTTATGTACAAAGTAGGCTCACTATCGCTTCTACTAAATCCATTGTTTAACATATAAGAATCAATCCTACTATACCATGCTCTTGGTGCTTGCTTGAGACCATAAAGAGCCTTGTTCAATCTGTAAACTTTTTATTCATGTCCTTCAACTTCATAACCTGCAGGTTGTTTCACATATACTTCATCAAGAAAACCATTCAAGAAAGTTGATTTTACATCCATTTGATATACATACCAATTATTTTGAGAAGCAATTGATAAAACCATTCTTACAGTATCCAATCTAGCAACTGGTGCAAATGTTTCATTATAATCAACTCCATGTTCTTGTGCAAAACCTTTTGCTACTAACCTTGCCTTGTGCTTTTCAACATTTCCATCTGCATCAAATTTAGTCTTATAAACCCATTTGACTCCAATACAATCTTTACCTTCAGGTAGAATAGTTAGATCCCATGTCTGATTTCTTTCAATAGCATTCATCTCTTCATCCATTGCTTTCAGCCAATGTTCCTCATTAACTGCTTCTTCATAATACATAGGGTCATGAGTGAAAAGAGCAAAATTTGGAACCAAATCTAATTTCTCTTCTTCTTGATTATAAATCTCACTCAAACTTCTCATTTTCTTACATTTCAATCTTGATCTTAAAGTAGCAAGAGTTGGATCTGATTCATCACTTACTTGTGAATTTGGAGTAGGGTGACATGCATGACTAGATGATTCACCTTATTCAAACCCCCTAGGTGTTCTTATTGGAGTGCTTCTGCCTGCTTGTGGAGAGGATTGTCCACCTTACAAATTTTGTTCTTCAAAAACTTCTTCATCCTGTGGAATTGGTGCTCCAACTATGATGGTGCTACCATCCCATGCTTCTGCTTCCTTAAATTCAACATCTCTGCATATAATCACTTGCTTTGAAATTGGGTTATACAACTTATAAGCTTTTGACTCTTCACTATAGCCAATAAAAATGCATTTCTCACCTCTATCATCAAGCTTTCTTCTCAATTTAGATGGTATAAGAGAATATGCAACACAACCAAAAATTTTGAAATGATATACGCTATATTTCTTACCACTCCATGCTTCTTGTGGAATTCGATCTCTGAGACTCTTTGTTGGGCTTCTATTCAAAATATACACTGCACATGCTATTGCTTTTGCCCAATATTCATTTGACAAGTGTTTAGCTTTCAACATGCTTCTTGCCATTTCCATGATTGTTCTATTCTTTCTTTCTGCTACACCATTCTGTTGTGGTGTGTACCTTGTAGTCAATTATCTTTTGATTGCATGATACTGCAAAAATCTTGAAATTGATTAGACATATATTCACCTCCTCTATCTGATCTCAGTACCTTGATATAGCAGCCACTTTTCTTTTCAACCATTGCCTTGAATTCTTTAAACTTTCCAAAGGCTTCAAAATTATTTTTGAGAAAGTATATCCAAGTCTTTCTGCTAAAGCCATCAATGAAGGTTAGAAAATAAGTACTACCTCCAAATGATGTAGTTTACATTGGTCCACATAAATCACTATGGACTAACTCCAATATTACCTTAGCTCTATATGAGCCTCCTACTGGAAAACTCTCTTGCCAGAATACAACTGTCACATGAACTTTTTCGCTTTTCTATTGGTGGTAAACCTTTCACCATACCTTTCTTCTATAACAAATTTAAACCTCCAAAATGTAAATGTCCATACCTTAAGTGTCATAGCCATCATTGGTTTAACTGCATGGATTTGTAGTGGGGTTCCCCTTTTTCTTGGATGCACTGAATATGAAGAGGAAACATCTGATTCTTGGTCATCTCCACTTTTCCTATCAACCTGTCACTTGGAAACTTGTCCAAAATTGTGCAAACATTATCTATAAAAGATACTCTATAACCTTTCTGAACTAACTGACCAACACTCAGAAGATTATGTTTTAGTCCAGGTACAAAATAAACATCAGGTATAAACCTTCTTTCACCATTTTTGGCCAAAACATTTATGACACCTTTACCCATGACATCTATTGTGATATCATTTCCTAATGTCACTTCTGATTTTACAGAATCATCAAGACTAGCAAAAAAATCTTTATTTCCTGTCATATGATTACTGCATCCACTGTCTAAAAACCAAATATCTCTATCCTTTTCTTGAGTAACATTACAAGTAAGCAACATGCTTCTAGGATTAGAACTAGATTCACCTAGATTAGAGTTAGATTCACCTGTGTAATTAGCATTCTGCTTGTACACATATCCTTGTTTACTTCTGCAGTCACTTGCATAATGACCATATTTATTACAGTAATAATATTGAACATTAGATTTATCAAACCTCTGTGAACCTTGCTGGAAGTGATTGTTACCACGCCCTCTACTACTGTAGTTCTAATTACTGTTCTCACTTTCATCTGAATTGTTCCTTCCATATCGGCCTCTGCCTCTTCCTCTGAAGCTTGACCTGTCTCTTCCTCTTCCTCTGCCAAAAGTTACTTGTGACTTAAAAGCATTCTCAAGAGAAGTATTATTCCTATTTATTTTGGATTCATGTGTTAACAAAGAACCCATTAATTCATCTATAGATATTTTTTCTAAATCCTTGGTTTCTTCAATAGCTACAACTATTGCATCAAATTTACTGGGTAAACACCTGAGTATTTTCTCTATGATCTTCTGATTCGTGATAGATTCTCCATTAGATCTAATTTGATTCACTATATTCAAAACTTGACCCATAAACTGGTCTATAGATTTTGATTCATTCATTTGCAAATTTTCAAAACTTTGCCTAAGAGATTGCAATTTAGCAATTTTTACCTTTGTATCACCTTTATAGGTATTCTCCAAGATTTTTCATGCCTCTCTGGATCTTGTTGCTGCTGCTACTCTAGAAAAAATCAATTCATCCAATCCCTGTTGGATTATAAATAAAGCTTTTGCATCTTTCTTTCTATTCTCTTTAATCTTGTCTTTTTGTGCTCGAGATAATCCCAGATGGGCTGCCTCGTCCTGTGGTTCTACAAAACCACTCTCTACCAAATCTCAAACTTCTTGTGAGAAAAATAAAGTTATCATCTTAATTGCCCAAAAATCGTAATTCTTACCATTGAAAATGGGAATTTGAGGCTGTGAAATACTGTTATTCGCTGCCATTTCTCACACTGGAATGACTTTCTGGTTGATGTTTCTGAAACACAGTCGCCAACGTCAGTTACACTGCCACGGTCGGTCGATATTACTGCCGATGTCAGTTTATTCTGTCGATGTCGGTCTGTATTACTATCAATGTAGGTCTGGGAGTCAGCGGACATCGGTCTCTGCACTGTCGATGTCGGTCTCTGCGCTGCTTGCTGGCGATTCCTGCACCTGACTGCTTTGCTCTCCTTTCTTCTTGTCGCCTCCATGTTGGCTGCTTTCCTAACCAAGCCCCTCTGCCACAACCTATGCTTTGATACCAATTTGTTAGAATCCAAGAGAGCATGCAAAACAAGAACTTAAAACAAATAAAATAAGAAAAAACTCAATTGATACAGCAATCTCTTGAAGAAAAAAGATTTTTATTGATCTTCAATTTTTCTTGCTTACAATGATGCGCCCAAGCGTCTTTAAATAGAATTGAATACAAACAATAATTAGAAAATAAATTCAAGACTAATTTTAGTCTTTTCATACAAACTAACTCTCTAACAAATTCTCTAACAGTTTAACTAACTGTTTGTTAACTCACTGAATGCTCAACTGTCAGTTTACTAACTAATTGCTTAATTGCAGCTAACTACTTGCATGCATGAGGAGTGGAGAAATTAATTCCAATTCAACTTGAATCTCTAACAGTATATTTCTATTTGTTCAAAGGGAAACCGTGGAATAGCCAAGGCTGTAGCCTTTATTCAAAATAATGTATGAAGCTGTCTTTGTAGGAGAAGACTACAAACATGCTGTTCGTAGGCGATCTTAAGCGGGTAGCTGAAGAAGAGTGATGGAGAAATGCGCAGTCAGAAGCTAGCACAAGAGCTTAAAAGGAGCGCAGTCAAAGGACTGCCCAAATTAATGAATGAAGAGCTCCACTCAAGCCTGGGGTTGAAAGAGTTGAATCGTCGGAAAGGAGAAGCAGCAGCAGCTGCTGGGTGTTCAAGTTGAAGAGCTGACCATTAAAGAAGGTCAAAGGAAGAGCTGCCAGCGTTGGAAGAAAGGGATGATAGACACTGCAAAATCGTTTTGTTGTACGAAGACTTGAAGAAGTGAAGTGCATTTCAAGCTGTAGAAGCGAAGAAGCGGTGTGGAAAGCATTTAAGATGAGACCGAAGTCTCTTGAGCCCGTTAGCATCAGCCATGGACGAAGCTGTTCAGTCTGTAAATGTTTTGTGTCTAAAGTATTTTTGTAAACTCCTCAGAATACTCCCATAGTCTAGAGTAAGGGGGAGTGTTGGAAAATGTGGCTGTGTCCACCTAGGTACTCTAGACTACCTACGATTATGTTTTGTCTTACAATGTCCTCCACCACCGACTATCATAATTATATATGCCATTGTTTAGGTGGTTAAGACCTCTATTTAAGAGAGGTAATTGTATTGTTCTAAGCAGGCCAGTAGCGCCTCCCAGCAGCAGCTGGTTAAACGGAAAGACGAGCAAGACCTTGTCTAGTTCAGTAGCTTTCGGTCTACTGTGTAAGTCTTGTGGTTGCATCAAGTTAATATATTTTGTCTGTGTTTCTGTTGTGTTTATTCTAACAGCTTTGCCTTTTTTGCTTCAATTTTTTGAATTTGAATACAGTTGGAACAAGGTTTTACTTTACAATTTTTAAAGCATTTCAGCATGCAAGGATTCCCACAGTCCAGAATATTACGACATGGTTCAGTACATTTTAGCTCCTTCCTCAACTTTTCCCAACACTTTACAAACTTATTGTGTCCACATGAATCAAAAATATGCATGATTTCGTACTAACATAATTTCATTTCCCCATCCTCTGAACACTTTTTTGTTGTTTCATGTCCACAAATACTGAAAATAAACTGTACAGATTCAGTGCATTTTGGATGATCCCCGTAGTGGCAGGTACTTTTGCAATAGTGACCACAGAGTAGCTGATTATTGCATGTCCTTTTACACCAGGGAGGATTTAAATTGTCAACAAGTTAATATAAATTGCAAAGGGTGGGCTAAGAGGATGTCGAGGACAACGGAGATGTATTGTATCACCCACAAAACTCTTATGAGATAAGTATTCAAGAAGTTTTCTCCAATGTTCAGACTTTTTTTATGAGGATTTATCATCTCCACAAAAATACAATGCACCTCTTGCTCTTGAAACCACTACACACAACCTATTTCTCTTTGCCAGGTACCCGATGCTTCTTTTATCATTAGAACGAGCTGAAGACGGTATAATAACTTTATTCTCAGATCCCTCAAATCTGTCTATAGTTAGGACTTGTAGGGCTTCCATATCAGGTAATACCTTCAACATATCTCATAAAAGTGTTACCTGCCCATTATACGAGGCAAGGACAGTTATTTCCTCTGTATTTTGTCCTTCAGCTATCATCCAGCACAGAAGGGCAATAACCATTTTTGCTTCACCTTCGTTTGTAACACTGCAGTTTTTAGATTCTTATAGAAATGAGACCAAAAATACATTGGAATTGCCATACACGTGTTGTGTTTCTGACTCCTAATACAAATTGAATGTTGGTACGCAAATTATGATAAATGGGTAAGATCATGGGCATAAACTCTTCTCTCATACGGCTTTGTGAGGACAGTGCTTGAAAAGGCATTTTATTCTGCTCCACAAATCTTTCAAATAGTGAGACTACAAAGCCTTACCTTTTTTCAAGTTCATATACTTTAACACTTGGAGACAATTGGTAGTGATCGCCAATTAGAATAAGATGTCGAACACTTGGACCGAGCACTGCCAACAATTAAGGTTCTAATACCTATGCTACTTATTCCACAAATACAATTGAAGAGTGTAGTAATTTTAATAGTTGCTAATTCAATGTTGCACCATATAGAATATCCACCGCAAGTGTTCGTAACTGGGGTATTGTCAAGAGTCAATTGCACTACTGAGGGAAGTATCCACGAAAATTACATTGTAGTGGAAATTAAAAAGGTGAATTGCATATTTTAATTAAAATAATTAAAAATTATTGCATATTTTAATTAAAATAATAAAAAATTATTGCATATTTTAATTAAAATAATTAAAAATTATTTCAATTAAATTTATTGTAATATATGTAAAGGTGGAAATATAAATTGTACAATTTGAAATACACAATTTAGTTTAATTTGGAGAAAAATAAAAAACGCTTTCACAATTTGAAAAGTGTTACTGAAATTTTTGCACAGTTGTGAGAAAATTTAAAAATTAAAAACTTTTGACATGACACGAGAAATTCAAAGGGCATTTGCATGGTTTGGGAAATAAGATATTTAACTCATAATTTCAATTTTTAATTAAATTAATTAATTAATTAAAATTAACTAATTAATTTTGAATTTAAATTTTAAATCAAAACTAAGATTAGTCGAAAATTATTTCATTTTTTCTATTTTTTTAATTTTCAAAAACCGTGACAACAAGACTACAATTCCAATAACCAAGTTAAGGGCATTTATTTTCCCCATTCTCACAAATAGATGGTTAATGGGAGTTTTTGTTTGATTTCTTTCTCACCTTAACATAGGATAGGAATTTCTTTTCCTATCTCATGGAATGTTTGTATATTTTTTCCTTGGATTTTGGTTATTCCAACCAATATACCAAATCCCAAAGCTACATGCAATATATCACCTTCCTACCTATTTGTATTTTCAAATATAGGTGACTCTAGGTTCAACTAGGTGAATAGTTTAAATTACTAGGTTCTCTTTTTTTTTCAAGCCACTCCCTCAAGGCTATAGGGATATATTATTCAAAGGTTTGAAAAAAATTGTTATTTGTATTTTCAATCCTTTCTTTATAGCAAGAGCTCCATATTTTATCTAATGTGTTGGTTGTGACTCATGTTTAATATTCTTATTACTAGGATCATTCTAAATTTGTCAATACCAAACTTGAAATAATCATGAGAGACTTCCTATGGACCAACTATGAAGGCACTTAAAGATTTAACTATGTTTCTTGGGATATCTACTACAAGCCAAGATCTTTCAGAGGCTTTGGCCTCTTATAAATCAAAATCCAAGGGCACCCTTTATGTTAAAAATGAATCATTCATATCTTAAAAGGGGATGAAGCATGTAAAATTCTACTTAATAATTACATCACACAATGCACCCCTATGGTAAAAAGAGATTTGAAAGGTTGAAATATTTAAACTCTTATTATCACTTAAGTCCCTATTTCCATTATTGACACATTTGTTGTTGACAGTATTTGGAAGGTGTGAAAACTTCTCAAAAGGCATTTGCATTTGTATGTAGATGAATTTAAGTCTAGGCTCTATCTCAATTTGAACTCATTATGGTGGTCTCGTGTTCTTAACTTTTATGAATTCCATCCACTCTCTTTCCATAGATCATGAGACTTTGGCTATTCATAAAAGGCATGAAAATCATTTTTGACCTATTATTCAAGTAAATGTGGTGTTATTTTCCTTGGCAAGTTCTATGGGTTCAGTTTAATTTATAAGATATTGACCAAGACTCTATCTTGGAAATTCAAAACTCTATATATAAAGTGCATCTTGATAAAAATTGTGGCCAATATCCTTCCATATGGTGGATTGATTTTAAATATCCTATTGATATGTCATTCCTATGGTACCAACCCTGATTAGATTATCAAATCCTTTCCCCTAAACACCTTCCATTTGAAGCTCTCAATTCCAAATGGAAGGTCAACTCTATATGGATAATTTGTAAAATAATATTTGAATATGTGTAAGATGAAATTATTGAGGCAATATAATCACACTACCTCTTGTTTATTTTACACTATGGACTTTTAATTGGGATGTAGATAGTTCACATGGGAATGGCTCTATTTTTCCCTAACAAACACACCCCATCTTAAATTTTTCAAATAGGGGCCTAATATAGATTTAAAATTCTTGTTAATTCCTTTAAAACATAAGTCTATAATATATATGTCTAAAAATCATAAATTTAATGGAACTTATCCTATGTTTCAAAATTACATTCATTATCTTGGTTATTGGTTGTTTGATTAACATGATAATCACAAAAAGTATTGACATCATATCCTTTTAGTAAATTTCAACTCATATCAACCTATAAAGGAAGAAGGACATATATAATATGAAAACAATCCACTACCTTCTTAAGGAGTAAAGAGAGAGACTTAGGTAATCATGTAAATTATCTCTTAGGTGCATTGGATTAGATGATCTAATTAGGTGGTTGTGAAATAATATTCACCATATTTGTTTCTTATTTTTATCCTCTAAATCTTTTACCTTATATCTTGGATTGATATGAAACTTAGTATTAGATGTATTGGATACATACTTAAGCTTGTTTAACGCAATAAGTTTCATTCTTTTATCTCAAACAGTATGGCATAAGTCAACAAAAGATTTAAACGTATTGAAGGTAATAGAATCATATAATGGGGCAAGCAAATTTTTCTTGAAGATATATTAAATCTATTTATTTTCCATTGGATTTGTCATTTTGGTTAACATTGTCTTGCACCTCAAAACATATTCATTTATAGGCTCGTTGGTTCCTTTTTAATCTTTGTAATTTATGCATATGACATTTTCAATAATATTGATAGAGAAATGGGATAGAAATTAATCCCTTAGAGGCTTAAATTCCTTTATTGATTGTATTAATACATCATAGAACCATCTAAAGCATAGTCCTTGAGGCTTCTTGGAAATAGTTTGGTCAAAAGTTTATAATTAAAAGCATAATCAAGGCATGTTGTATACAAAGAATAAAGATGTTACTCAAGGTCACCCTTTCCATAATAAAGTGTGAACTTGGGTGCCAAAAATGTAGTTAGAAAATAGTGAAAATATATCTCAGATCTAATAGGATTACGCAATACATATTTTGAATCAACAGCATGAATTTATTTCAAATATTTTTGCTCAATATTTGTGACATTAGCTTCCAAATATTGAATAAATTGGAAAGTAGACCCATTGGGATTAAGATTTTATATTTGAGAAGTCACAAAATGGGATAAAAATACCACTTGTGTTGAGGTAGGCATTGAAATGGGTAAATAAGTTGAAACATTAATTTTTCCCATGGAGGATGTAGTAATATTTATTTGATATTAAAGGAATAATGGCTTGAAAACATATCCCATAGCCCACTTGTTATCAGAGGTTCCTGAATAATCAAACCATGCTAAGGATGAGGATAGATATGAGATACTTCATGTGCACAGAATAGTTTATCATAAAATATAGGAAATTTGATGATAAAAATGTAAGATGCATTAATTATTTTATGTTATTGATCAATTTAAGAACATCCAGTATTGTATAAACTGAAATAATGCATTTAGAATAGTTCAGATAGAAAGTAACCAAGACATTACACACTAGAGTGCATGAAAAGAACATACCAAGAAATCATTTAGGTAACCATAACTAGATAATATTTATTGATCTTTTCTAAAAGTGAAGCTCTATTCTTTTTATAAACAGAAGTCTATATAGACTTTTCCAATCTATGATTGTTCATCTTCTTCTCTTACTTGGTGCCAAAAATAGAGTCTCTTCATATTCTAACTTATTATAACTCATGAAGATAAGACAAAATAGGCTATACAATGACAAAATGAGTGCATAACACATGAATATCATACAAATATCTTGTGTAACTTTAAAATCCATGTTCTTTTATCAACACTTTCTCATACTTAAAATGTTGTTTCATCTTAAGACAATGTCATAGGATCTCTAAGAATGCACAAGTTATAGGGAGATGAAATTTTTTTGGACTAGTAAGAGTCACAATAATTTCCAATGGTGTCATTTCTAGTTTTCACCTCTTTCACACTACTTAGCCACCCTTTCAGGTTTTTAACTAAGTAGCATACTAACCTACCATACTTTATGGGTTTTAAATAGGATGCCATAACTATGTGGTTGCCTCTTATGGGTTTTCAACTAACCTAGCCTTGATTATCTTACTATGTCTTCCCCAATACAAAATTTTATATAAAATTTTCAAATTTTGTACTTTGCATAGTGCTTTACTTGTAGGTGGTGGCATGGATGTAGACAAATGTTGAATGAAAGAGTCCTTGGACTAGGACTGAGTAACCTTGTGTTGTGTGATGATATCTTGGAGTTTTTAAGGTGGCCTATAAATAGGTGTATTCAAAATCTACATAATTAAGATAGTAAAAGGAATCAAATCTATTTTATATGTGTTCTAATCTAGCATCACTTTTTGTATCAAATGTAAGAGTGTGAATAATGGAGTTTGGTAGTCGATGATATTCTTAATTTTTATATCATTAGTGATGCTCAATGCAACCTTAGTATTTACAACTCTTATCTGAATCTCTCTACTTAGTTGCTCCATCTTATTTGTATGTCTTTGAGCTTGAAGGCTGATGAAATAATTGCATAATAGTTGGTTCTACCATTCTAAAATATTATCACACATATTATCCCTATCATTTAATTATTCTTGGAGTGCTTCATTCATCTCCTCCATAATTATGGTTTGGATTTCCATGGTTAATTTAGTTATAGTAGCCTTTAAAAAATCCACATTGGAATTCGTTAATGTAGTATCCAACTATTAATTCTAATCAAGTAATTTACATTTGACCTATTAGGATTGAACTGTGGTAGCATCAAGCATACCTTGGTACTCCTCTAGAATAGTGATGAGCATGTTAGCCTTGGCCTTGACATCCTAACCCAATGTTCCCAATACACATAATTTCTATGTTGTGCACCAATATTTTATTAACTCAGAGATAAATGTCTTGAGTATGTGTTAGTTGGACATTACTTGGTCCCTAATTTCTCAAGTGACCAAATCTGGACAAGTATCCTAGATGAGTTTTGAAACTTCTTATAGTCAGTTCTATAACTTGATGTTCTCAACCTTAGTTTGATCTACCTCTGTGTGATGGACTCTTAAAACATTGTAGTTCCCTCTAACAACTTCATCAATGGTAACTTGGAAAAATCTAATGATGTTTCCTAATAAAGTGGGAAGGCTACCAAATTTTATGTGGTAGTTTAAGGATCGAGTCATGGAAAGATCATAATTATAAGGGAAAAGGTGGTGTGTCAAGAACCCACAGTTGGAACATCCCAGAGCCAAACTCCTCCCAAAGGCAAGGCTGATTTCTAATCAGTTGATGTATTTGTAAATTTGTCTTCTTACACTGGATGCTCTGACCCATCTTGTTGTTGTTCTTTAGACACATATTGTTGATATACCTTGGTATCTTCTTCAATATTCAATTGCTATGTAGCATCTCCATTCATTTTCTCTTTACTTCCTCTACTACTTTCTAGTTTAGCTCCCCTCCCTTTCATTTTTTTTATTCTTGTTTCTATATTTTCTTCTTTTCTTGTTTTTTATCCTACTATTTATGTGCATGCTCTTATTCCTTTTTATTCTCTTTAAGTGCATTAGCCTTATCTTGTTTGGCCTTGACCTGCACCTATGCCTCTCAATTATCCTATGCCTTGGCTACATGCACTTGTTATTCATTTGTTTGAGACTACTATTTATGCAAGGTTTCAGCTTCTTCTTGTTTCTTATTCCTTGTAGCTTCATTAGCTTATTATTGGATGAGAATGACATCCTATATATCCTTATTTGTTTATGCCTCTACATATAATCATTGCTTGTTTTTTCTACCTAGGCCTTAACTATAAGTATAGCCTCTTTATTCCTCTGATCTTCATCCATATTTTTTTAGTGTGCCTCTTGTGCCTACTTTAATACTTTAGTAGATTCTTGTGCCTCCCTTAATTCCTTGATAGCCTATTGGTGTTGAGATTATAAATCATGGGCCATTTTTTTGGCCTCAATTTCCTCAGCTTGGCAGTATGCTTGCTCAACTTGTTATTTTTAGCCATGCTCCTTATGATGCTTCTTTTCTTCTTGACATACTTGCCATTATGTTATGTGAATCCCATAAAGTTTTTTACTCTTTAGCTATAGGCTGATATGGTATCATATCTTTGATATCAAGGTCTTCCTAATATGGGCAATGAGTCACTTAGCTAGATAATATAGATGGAAACAGATGCTTTCTTCCACCCTAAAGTAACCAGACTACGTTTGGTTGGTGATGAAGTCAAGGAAGAAGAATCTTACACCTATTACATAATAGATGCCATAATAAATGTGTGTTCTTAAAGATTAGGAGAAACCCTAGCCTCTCATCAAGTTTTGAGTCTACACACTAGAGTCTCTTATAGATTATCAGGTAGTAGAGTAAATATGTCAATGTCTATAAAATATTTGAAAGGTTACTCATCAAAGAGTTTGGTCATTTTTTGCATTTATTTAGCCTCTTTGTATGTAATATCAATAAATATGGATAATTAGCATGGTGGTATTTCCACTCAAGGATTTAAAGTGACCTTATGCACTTGAAATTTTGCACACTACCTTCTATAAAAATAATTTATTCTCATATAGGTCACCTACCATATCTTCAAGCATTACCTAGTAGACCGTTTACTCATTAGTTCCCATCTAAGGTAGGGTATAGGTGTTTATAATCTATGGTACCTTGAGTTCATCAATCCAAGTTGTTTTACTCCTTATCTTTCCCTTTGGTGAAGGCAATGGTTGTTATTTTATAGAGATCTTGTGCTTTCTTTTCTACTTCTATGAGTTTATGGCTTCTGGTAGTGGCTACACTAAAGGTACTACTGCATCGGGTGGTATGGTTTGAATAGGTGTTACATGCCTAGCTATATATGATTTTTGCTTAGTGACCTTAGCCTACACCATGGCCATGATAAAAAAATATGATAGGGGTCTAAATGACAATCTAGAAATCTCATGTATATGAATCAGGATACCTTTTGGAAGTAAAGTGACAACAACAAGTTGACCTAAGTACTACATGATGTTTGGCAATACCTATGGGTGTGTAGAAATAATCTCTAAACACTCCACCCACCTTTTCTTGAACTTTCCCTCATGAATTAAGACACTACACTTAGGTGTCCATATCAAATTATGAAATTATTGTGTTGGCCAGTAGTCGGTGTTTAGGTGCACCTCTCCTTCAGGGGACTTTCATTGAGTGAAACATAATACAAAAATCAAAAATTGGTATTAGAAGGTCTTCTTGGAAGTCATGTGACACTTTTCAATATTCTTAAATAGCTCTTGTACAAAATACTTAGGCTAGTTTAATTGTTGATTGTGGTAGATCATGTGATGTGCAATGTCAACCATTCCTTTAGGGATTTACTTTGTAGACTTGGTTGTCTACTAGAATATGCATGTAATGCACTCAACTAAGATGCCCACTAGTTCATCTTGGATATCTTTAATTGGGATTCCTCTGGACCCTTGGGCATTTTCATCTCTAAATTTTTGAAGGATATAGGTATTTTTGACTTGTAGGGAGCAAGAGGATCACCCCACATAGACATGCCCAAATCTCTAGCCATTTCTTCGGTGTTGATGATGATAGTGATATCTAGACCGATGTAAATGTTACCCTCATTTTAGTGGCTAAGAATTATTTTCACAATCTCTGCAAAATCATTGAAGGTAGGCATATGAATTAAGTTATAGATATATGTGTTCTAAAAATTATGTGGGGCTATAAGAACAAGTGGTTGTGCAACATCAACTGGATCTAGTCAGCAAAATTATTATTTCATAGCTTGAAGGTAATAAAATTTCTCTAGATCATTATATTTAGTTTTCCAAAGTCCAAGATCGACACCTATTTATTCTTTCTAGAATATATCAAATTTTTGATGAGCTATGAACAATCCATGGTATTTGAATACTAAAAATTAGAAACTTTTTACTTTCTACACTGGATAAGTGGGATCAGATCTAGAAATTCAACTCATAAAATGGTTTCAAGATTGAAATGTAAATTCTATTCATAACCTTGTGCCTTTATAGATTTCATGCCTATTGGTTTTCACATAAATGTTGTGTTGAGTTGTCACTTTGATATCAATTTGAATGTCAATGTGGATAATATTATCTGATCTAGAAATAAAGGTGGTTATTTGTTATCACATGCTTTGAGATACATTATTATATTATTTATTGTCTATACAGGGATATGTATTGATGATGTTAATTTAACATTGATATAATGAATATTAAATCAATCAAACCTAGGTTCTAGCATTAACTACTTGGGATGACCACTATACTACTGAGATCTTGGTTGATGTGACTTTATTGTACATTTCTCAGACTTAATTACTTTCTTTAGTTCTGCTAACATCAATAATGGTGAACCTAAATTATTTTATGCAAAGGTGTCATATACTATACTTCTTATCATGGTTCCAAAATCTAGTGAAGAGATCATCTAACTTAAAAACACACACATAAGAAAACATACATAAATGGAAATCCTAATCTACTCAATGTTACTCAGCACCCACTCTTTTGTCAGAAAGAGATCAATTAAGAATATTAGCGGTAGGGCTTAATCCTATAGCCATTCACCCACCCTAGAAAAATTATTTCTTGTATATCTATTAAAATAAAGGTTCCTTGCTATAAAATTTCATTTATAATGTAAGGCCCTTTCCACCTGATCTATAATTTACCTAGAAATGTTCTGAAATGACTATCATATAGTAAAACTGGTTGATCTTTATGGAATTCCTTATATCATAGGTTTCCTATCATGCCATGATTTTTGACTCTATTTATGAATTTCATTTATCCAATAGGCTCTACATCTATACTCATCCATCTGATTCAATTTGATAAGCCTTTTTATAAAAGACTCACTATCCCCTAGTCTCATAATCATTGCAATGCACAACTTGGGTTCCAAATATTCTATAGGCATTACTGCTTCAAGCCCATAGACCAACTAAAATGGAGTAAAACCTGTAACCCTCTTATAGTACATTAGATAAGCCTAAAGAATAATAATAATGTGATCTTCCCTATCATCCCTCTTGACATCATAGATCTTTCTCAACATCTTTCCCAACACTTTATTAAAAGCCTCAGCATGTTGATTAACTTGTGGATGGTACATAATACTTTTTGTGATCATAGGTATCCAAGAAATGAGATTTTTATTGTGTTAGTTCAAGCAATAAAAACTCAAATAAACACACTAATACTTACACTCCTAGCCTAGACATTAGGGAGAGTTTAGTAACAAAATGCTAAATGAAAACATGACAAAAACACAAAAGACCATAACTCTTTTACCTTCCTTGTGAGATGCAAATGCTTTTTTGATTAGATTTCTCAGCTTGTGCATCAAGAGGTATTTGGAAATGAATCTTTTTGTCTCCATCTGTCCTTGGCACCTTGGCTTGTGATTGTTGATTGGCTTAAGATTTTGGCATTATAACCTTACTTACTAGGCATTATAACACTACTCTTATCAGTAGATGGATGTTATCCAGAGATTTTAACACTCCTCTATACCCTTCTAAAAAATATGGTGTAATTATGGATTACTCAGACAACATGTTTGACTTTGTTGAATTCATCAATGATTGGGGATTATTGGACATAGAGCTGCAAAACCAAAATTTTACCTGGACCATTACAAGAAGAGGAGATAAAATGATTCAAGTTAAATTAGATAGATTTCTTATATCAAGCAACTGGAAGGATTATCATAATATGCAGGTGTAGGCTTTCCCTAGAACCATGTCTGACCACTGCTCGATCTTCCTTAGTTGGAGAGAACAGGGACATTTTGGACCTTCCCCATTCCATTTTGAAGCTATGTGAATCAAACACAAAGACTTTAGACAAATGGTGGCCCAATGGTGGAAAATTCCTATTCAAGGTACTCCTATGTTTAGAATAGTCAAGAAACTCCAACACATTAAACAAGAAGTTCATGGATGGAATAGATACAGCTTTGGGTAGGTCTTCCAACAGAAGAAAAATATAGTGGGAAAACTCAAGGATATACAACAATTGATAGATCAAGGGGATGACTCTAAGGAAATTTTAGAAGAAGAGAATAACCTATCTTCAGAATGGAAGAATCTTGTGGAAAGAGAAGAGGTTTTCTGGAAACAGAAATCCCATGTTCAGTGGCTTAAAGAGGGGGATAGGAACACTACCTTTTTTCATCTCTCAGTTATGAAACATAGGAAAGCCAACTCAATAACTAAGCTTGTCATAGATAATGGTGACATTACTATCGAGGATAATGAAATAGGGGAACAAGCCAAGGATTTCTTTCAGAATCTACTTATGAAAGAAAATAATAATGATATAATCGATAAACCTATGAATCAATTTATTGATAAAATACCCTATTTGATAACAAAAGAAGATAATCTGGAGATGTTAAAGCGTATATCTGAGGAATAATTCCATGCTATTTTATTCTCCATGGGTGCTTTTAAATCCCTGGGTCTTGATCACTTTCCTCCTATATTCTTTTAGGAATATTGGGAGATAGTAGGAGTGGACCTCACGGCTAATGTGCATGATTTTTTTAGATCAAGTAAACTTTTGAAACAAGCTAAAAATACCTTCATAGTACTTATTCCTAAAAAATCACAACCTTCACACCTCACTAATCTCAGGCCTATTAGTCTATGCAACACTATGTATAAGCTATGTACTAAAATGTTGGTCATGAGGATTCAACCTTTGCTAGACAAAATTATTTCTCTTGATCAAAAAGGTTTCATTCCAGGCAAGTAGATTCTTGATGTTGTGATCACCACACATGAGACTATTCACTCCATGGATAAGAGCAAAATCCCTAGGATGGCTCTCAAGCTTGATATTTCTAAAGCTTATGATAGAGTCTCATGGACTTTTCTATTCCAAGTGATCATAAAATTTGGATTTAATGATAAAATGTCTCGCTTGTTATGGAACACAGTCTCTTCCACAAAATTATCAATGCTAGTTAATGGTGTTCCTAGAGGGTTTTTCTCATCCTCAAGAGGAATTCGTCAGGGAGACCCTCTCTCCCCGTACTTATTCATCATTATGGCTGAGGCACTGGGAAGATACATACAAGCAAATATAGCCTCAAAAAAGCTAGTGGGCATCAAACCTACCTCCTCCCTTCATCCTATGGTGGTACAGTAGTTTGTGTATGATACCATCTTCTTTGGCATCTCATCGGTGATTGAAGCTAGAAGATCGAAGAATATCTTAAATAATTATGCTAGAGAGTCGGGACAAAGGATAAATTTCTAGAAAATCAATGTGTATTTATTCAACACTCCTAATGAACTTAGACATAAAATCATTGATATATTAGAATGTGCTGAAGCTGGCCTACCAGCTACCTACCTGGGTCTCCCACTCTCGGTCAAAGAGGTATCTCCTAGATTTTGGAATGGATTTGTGGAAAGAACGTAGAGGAAACTTCTTGGTTGGAAGGGGAAACTACTCAGTAGTGCTAGTGAATTTCAACTTTTTCGGGCTTCGCTGAAAGGTATTCCTACATACTTCCTATCTATTTTTAAAATTCCTATGTATTTTGCTGAGAAACTAGAAAAGGTCCAAAGGAAATTTTTATGGATGGGAGTGGAAGAAAAATAGAGAATGTCTTTAGTTAGATGGGAAAAAGTGTGTCTTTCAAAATCTCTTGGTGGACTTAATATTAGGTCCATCAGGAACATGAACAAAGCCCTTCTCTCAAAATTTAGTTGGAACCTAATCCATAAAAATAATGATTGGGGGGAAATAATGTATGCCAAATACATGCATAGCATTAATGATTCCAACTTTCTTCAACAGACAGGATTACCCCAGGGATTTGTGATATGGAATAAAATGTTAAAAAGTAGAACCCTTATCAAATAGGGAATTAGATGGAAACTTGGAAATGGTCAGCATATTAAATTCTGGGATGATATCTGGTTCAAGGACAAGGCTCTCATCACACAGGGAAACTATGGAGAGATTGCTGACTTGACTACCCAATTTTTTGGAGATAGGGTCAATGATTATATGGAAAATAACAATGGGATGGGGAGCTGGAAAAATCTTTTGGATTGTTGTGTGCACCAGCCTGAGCTTTTCTTAAGAGTTTGAGAGATCCAGCAGTGCATTCAAGAGATCAGAATCCCTCTCTTTCCTTGAGAGGATGAACAATACTGGTGGCCAGATAAGAATGGATCATTCTCTGTCAAATCTGCTTACCATCTGCTCATTCTTGAAGCTCAGAATAAAGATGTATGGAAAAAGGTTTGGAATCATAAACTTATTCCAAAAATTAACATGTTTTGGTGGGCTACTACTCATAACAAAATCCTTAGTCAAGATAACCTTCAAAAGAGAGGGTTTACTTTGGTTAACAAATGTTTCCTGTGTGGTTCAAAAGAGGAATCAGTTTCACACCTCTTTATCCATTGTGAGTTTGCCCAAGAATTATGGGGCACAATACTTAACAACTTTGGTATTGAATGGGTCTACAATTCTGACCTTAAAGAAGAAATTCTTAGCTAGAACCCAACCTTCACACATCCCTGGCTTATGGAATTATGGAAGCAAGCTCTACCATGTTTGAGTTGGACTTTATGGAAAGAGCACAATCACAGAATTTTTAGGGACACTGCTAGAAATGCTTCTCAAGTGTTTAACTCCTTTGCTAAGACCATTGTGGAAAGTGTTACAACAGCTCATATTCATGTTATGGAGAAACCCCTATCTCAAATTGAAAGCCAAATTGCAGCCAAATGGAAGGTTTTAAACCAGATCCTTGGGTATAATAACTCCAAAATACTATAGAGACTTAATACTAAATGGATCCCCCTTAAACCTAACTGGATGAAACTCAACTTTGATGGGGCATCCAAGTTGGATGGTAAATTTAGTGCAAGAGGAATTATAAGGAATGATAAAGGATGGATGTCTATTGTCTATGCCAGTGGAATTGGATGCTAGAGCAAAAACTATGCTAAAGTAATGGCTCTACTATGGGGATTAAGGTTAGCTATATCCCTAGGAATAAGGAACTTGAATATACAAGGAGACTTTAAGATGGTCATATATGCCATTAATAAAGCTTCAAATGTGGGAATAAAGCTAAAAGACATCATTACTGATATCCAATTTCTTTTACAAAAGTTTTTTGAATTTGAGATTTCCCATACCTACAGAGAAGGCAACATGGTCGTTGATGCTTGTGCCAACCTTGAGAAGCAATTTTCAAGTTGGAAGGTGTGGCAATAAGGTGTTCATATTCCCTTAAACATTAAGGATATCATTCAAAAGGAGTTGAATTGTTAGGAATGAGGCATATTGATGGCCCTAAAAAGACCCCTGTTGATACCCCCAGCTCCTTTGCGAGCAATAAGGGCAAGAATAAAAAGGTTGATGAAGAGAAAGAAAATATTAAAGAGACTACGGAAGGGAACCACAAGAATTCAAGCAAGGCCAAGGTGGAAAATCTCACAAGCCTTTCAAAATTAATAAGGATTCCCCTCCGGAGTGCGAAGGTCGGGGTAGATTGCTGGTAAACCAGCCCCGAAGGCTAGACTGATTGATTATCCGAAAAGTGCTTCAGAAGAAGCAACTTAGGAGGAAGAGTCTGAGGAGCTGGAAATCCAAGAAATTTTGGAGGACACTGGAAGGAAGTAGGCTACTAGAGATTTTGAGGTTACTGAGGAGCAGGGTGTTGACACTATGAGAACTACTGATAATAAGGGGAAAATGTATGTCGAGGAAGCTTGTGAGGGCACTGAGAATGAGACTAATTGGAAAAATAAAATTGGGGCCCTAAAGGATTGCATTCAGAAGCTAGAGAAGGTCTTCTCCAAAGGGCTTCGTAATACAATTTTGCTAAACATGTATATGCTAGAAGTGGTGGGTAATATTGGGTATGCTGACAATGCAGAGAATGAGAAACTCAATGATCTTATCAAATCAATAGTTATGTAAGGGGAGACCTCTCTGACTTTGGTCTTCCCATGGCCTATGTTTTGTTTCTATCTGTTATTCTCGACTGTGCTGTCGTCTCTCTGAAGGCATTTTTTGTTTGTTTGCCTTCTTGTCTTTTTTGACTGTATAAGGTTTGGCCCCTGGTTTGTAACCTTAATCAAAAACACTACCCTTATCAAATATTTGAAGTTATTTTTACATGATAACTTTGTACCAAAATAGCTTATGGATTCAATGGGTAAGGCCTTGTATTTATAGATTTAGGAATTAACTCTCACCCAAGGTGAGTTAGTGTTAAGTTAAGGCTTAAAATGGGTTCAAACTAAACCTAGGTGAGTCAAATCTAACCCCAATAGAGTTAATACTTGTCAAGTAATTATGATTTATATTTACTAGGCATAGTTCTACAAAATATATATTTATGATGTTTTCAAAGAGATTAACAACTCATAAAGGCCTTGGTTAAAGGCTAGGATATTTTGAATTTTTTAATTTTTTTCAGATATTCTTTAATTTCAAATGGATAATTCAACTAGGCATTCCATCTCGTTTAGCTTATTAATTGATTTTAATTATTCGTTTAGCAATTCCAAGATTTAATTTACATGTGAAAGTGCCCCACTTAATAGGTCCAAAGACCAAATTGATAGTTGTGATGTTGCAAGGTGATTATATTTGAATTTTTGAGAGGTTTTGTTGCATAAGATAGAATTCCCCAATAAGGGATGTCTCACATGATTCTAAGATTTGATGAACGATATGTAATCAAATTTGGGATTTTTAGTGATTCCTAGGGTTAATTTTCTATAGTTGGTAGGAATTAATCTAAAGTTTGATCAAAATCTAGTTGTGTCAAGATTTAGGCATCTACACTTTTATGATGTAAAATCATGAATTCTTCAGTGAGAGCTTTAATAGTATTGTTCAGGTATTGTGTCCCTTGATCATTGATGAGCTTGATAGGGAATCCAAATCATGTGATAATATTCTTGTAAAGTAAATTTGTTACATATTTCACCCCACAGTTGGGTGTCATAGTATATTCAACCCATTTGGTAAATTAATCTGTCACAGTGATAATATACCAAGATTTGTTGCTTTTACTTATTGGATTGACTAGGTAGCACAAAGATTGATGATCTGTGAAAACTCCAAATAGTTTTATAATAAGATAATTTATTAATTTATATAATGTGAACACTATATCCTTGATCCAAAACTTAGGAGCTTTGGTTGAAAGATAATTCAATAAATAAGAATAACATAATTATAATAATGTTATCTCTAAGAAGAGATGTTTTATTGATCAAGTTTACAGATCCAAACATATGCCTATCTCTGAGAAGAGATGTATGCTTGCCTTTTTAGGATATATCTATTTTTATACATAATTTGAAGGCAAGAGGAGGATGTGTAAGTTCACCAATCTTGAGGGAGATGAAGTGGTTCGACTTCCACGATTTACAACATTATAGAATTTGAGAAATTAATATTTTTAGAAACTTACTAATTTTAGACTATATTATTAAAATTGAAATTTAAGACACTTACATTAGGAATTCAAGGGTCAAAACGATTTATCATATCTCTATGATATCTCATCATGTTCTCCTCATGCTTATCTTTCTAATGGTTCAAATGGGGAGTCAAATGGAGATATGGTGCAAAAAGTTATGGCTCCAAAAAATTATGCCACCAATTGGGGTAGAACCATCACCCAAATTGTCACCTAAAATGTTTCTCAGATCAATCCTTACCTTTTAGTTTTCATTTAATTCTTTTCTACATCAGACAAATTTCATCTTGAAAAATGTATGGGGTGGTCCAATCCACCATCTCTTGGATATGCAAGCAAAGCACCAACTGTGATACTAGAAGAATCAACATGCACATGAAAGGGCTTATTCCAATTTAAAAAGACTAGAATAGGTGTAGTTACCAATCTATAATTTAGTTATATGAAAGTTTTTTTACACTTAGAGGCTTAGATAAACTTCGTACCTTTGCATAGAAAATAATCCAATGGGGAAAAATGGTTGCATATCACTTGATGAACTTTTGATAGTAACCTATGTAGCCAAAAATGGATAATACTTACATTAAGCTGACTAGTAGGGGCATACTAATAATGACTAAAATTTTGGATTGGTCCACTGAAATCCCTTCACTACACACCACATGATCTATGACACCAAAAGGTGTAAAATTAAGCACTTTTTCAAATCCAGATCAATACACAGAGCTTAGTAGCATTCTAGCATGAGACGCAGCTAGACAAGTGATCTTTAAACAAAGAGAATACTACCTAATAATTTATATATACTTATAGGAAGTCATGAATGAAATCTTTAAAGGCAGTCACCACTTGTCTAGAAAAACCTAGAGGTGCATTATTGAGGCCAAAAGGCATTACATTGTATGAAAAGGATCCCCATTCCATGAAAAAAGTTATTTTAGATACGTCTTATTCTATGATGGGTACTTAATGATACCCATTGAACCCATCGATGAGGGATTAAACTTCATGACTTGTGATAGATTCCAAAACTTCATCTATGAAGAGAATTGGAAATGGATCATTCACTCATGCATCATTCAAAATTTAATAGTCACCACATACTAATATCTCCCCTATTTTCTTAGGTTACACTACCATGAAACTAACCCAATCAACCTTTTATATAGGATAGATTATACCTACTTCCTCCATTATATTTAGTTTAGCCTTCACTTTCAACTTCATGTTTGGATTCAACTTATATGGCATTTTCTTTATGGTTCATGCACACTCCTTGAGATCGATATGAATTTCACCTGAGGAAAGATCTATTCTTCTAAATTTTGAAAATTTTATGGGAAACACATCTTGATAATCCTATAAGAGTTACATATCTTTTGAAACTTTGGATTCAGTTCAATAGTCACCCATATGTGCCAATTTAGGAATATCCTCACTTCTAATGTTTTCCACATGCTTTTTAATAGGTTGATGATAAATCTTACACTTTTACTTTTAAAAAAATTATTGAAACATTATTTGCCCTTCCTGCTCCATAATTTGTATGTTGCACAACTTTTCTTCTTCAATGGGTCCTACAATTAGATCCTTTAATGGTTCTACTGGTCATTTAGGTTCAAACAAATCATTTGGATAGATATCATCATCAGTATCTAAATCTTCATTTTCCTTCATTTGTAATTAGAGATCATGGACCACTTGAAAACCATTCTTGGTGGTGTTGAAGCTCAATATGGGTATTTTGAAGAGCTAGGGGAGCTTTTCCATTAATTTATATGTACTTTTAATGCAGCCCCAATCTCCACATAAAGAGTTTATGTACCAAGGACCCTACTTCTAACAAAATTTATCAATTATTTTAGGTCATCATGGGCCTTACATATTGTTCCCTTGACCTCTAAAATTATTTTTTGTTGTCTAGATGAGGTCCTTAAAGATGTTCTTAAGGACCAATTATCCACTTTGGATTCAGTTCAATAGTCACCCATATGTGCCAATTTAGGAATCTCCTCACTTATAATGTTTTCCACATGCTTTTTAATAGGTTGATGATAAATCTTACACTTTTACTTAACAAAAAATTCTTGAAACATTTTTTGCCCTTCCTACTCCATAATTTGTATGTTGTACAACTTTTCTTCTTCAATGAGTCCTACAACTATATCCTTTAATGGTTCTACTGGCCATTTAGGTTCAAACAAATCATTTGGATAGATATCATCATCAGTATCTAAATCTTCATTTTCCTTCATTTGTAACTAGAGATCATGGATCACTTGAAAACCATTATTGGTGGTGTTGAAGTCCAATATGGGTATTTTGAAGAGCTAGGGGAGCTTTTTCATTAATTTATATGTACTTTTAATGCAACCCCAATCTCCACATAAAGAGTGTATGTACTAAGGACCCTACTTCTAACAAAATTTGTCAATTATTATATGTCATCATGGGCCTTACATTTTTTTCCCTTGAACTCTAAAATTATTTTTTGTTATCTAGATGAGGTCCTTAAAGATGTTCTTAAGGACCAATTATCCACTTTGGATTCAGTTAAATAGTCACCCATATGTGCCAATTTAGGAATCTCCTCACTTCTAATGTTTTCCACATGCTTTTTAATAGGTTGATGATAAATCTTACACTTTTACTTAACAAAAAATTCTTGAAACATTTTTTGCCCTTCCTGCTCCATAATTTGTATGTTGCACAACTTTTCTTCTTCAATGGGTCCTAAAACTAGATCCTTTAATGGTTCTACTAGCCATTTAGGTTCAAACAAATCATTTGGATAGATATCATCATCAGTATGTAAATCTTCATTTTCCTCATATTCATCCTTTATTCACTATCACGATTGCATCAGAGATTGTTCTTCCATCTTGGTATCTTTATATCTTCATAGTGTTGTATTCATATAATAGGATACATTCTTATATGTAGTAGATTTCATAGTGGTGCTTAAATCCTCTACACACCCATATCATAATAAATGTTTCATTTTGATCAACACACTATGAACCATAGGATTTCCATATTCAAACATAAAATTTTGTATGAAGTCACTCTACACCTGCACCCACTACTTTGTCTACCTCTTATGTTCTTGATGTATATACCAAGCTTATGGTAAAGAGGCAAGTGTGTAATGAAAGATATGAACCTAATACTTAGGTACCACATGTTATTTAGTCCAAACCTCAACACATTTGTGGATATATATTTTAGGGCACTCACCTTCCTAAAATAAAGTTTAATTACTTATGATTACCTCCAGTAGTTGAAATCTTCTAATCATAAGTTCACATGCATCATCCCAATCACGCTGATCATTTCTATGAATTATCCACCATGTCATTGTAATACCATTCAAAAATTAATTCAAGGAATTGACCTTATAATTGATATTAGGCACATGAACTTGTAGGAATAGAATGAATTGATTGATATCATCAATTATAAAGTACTTTGGAAGTTGTCTTTCATTGGTGAAGACCATTCTCATAGGTTGGATTTCATGATCACCACGAGCCCATTTGAGTAGATAGAGTCTTCAATTAAAGACAAAGATATTTCCCAAGTCAAGGTTCCTTCTATTGTTGGCTCTATATAATCCTACATATGATCATCTACTTGATAGAGAAAATCAAATTTTAAGCAAGTAGGTGATTTAGTATATATAGAAGCACAATCTTATATGATAAACTGAGGTGCCAATGGTTTAGTAATTACTATTTTAGGGTTATATTTTTTTTGTCTTCAAATTTTTAGAGATTAAAAACTACACCTAAGGTTTCTTATGCCCATACAATAAATTGCACTCAGATGCACGTAGAACTTTTAGGTTCTCCTTAGATTTTACCTTCATCCAGTTGGTTTCTTATCTAACATAAGGAGACTTTGGTTTAGCTAGAATAATGTAGGGTTTTTTAACCTTATTTAGAGGAATGAATACAATCGTATATCCCTCATGTGCATCTAACTATTTTTTCACATTATTGATAGTCATTTGACCATCATATGCCCATTTCTTAACAAATAACATAAAATAATGAGTTTTTTGTCTTCATATCAATGACTTCAAAGTCACCTTGTAGGCTCAGTTCTAAAAATTTGATCTCAATGTATTATAATCATCTAATGGATTTAAATCTTCCATAGTCTACTAAACTTAAATTCACTAGGATATAACTAAGAACTAGTCATCCAATCACCTCCCATGTAGACTTGGGGATCATGTTAAGCATGCTACCAAAATCAAAGATAGCATTTGAAATTTCATATCCTATAACTTCAATGCCAATTCATGCATATATATCCTATGGCTTCTTTATTTTTACATACCAAACAATTTTTTATGTCTTATGTTTCCCTTGTTGTGCACATTCTAATAAATTATGTAGCATATTTGTAATGTTCTGGGAAATATCTTCATTCTGAAATATACTTAGCAGCTTGAGTAAATATATTAGCATAGTAATAACTCCACCATATCACATAATGCACATAATCTAAACATACATCTGGGCATCTACTACTGTAACATATCCTTTAGTAGTGGCTTGGTGTTGAATATGCTTCAAAATTTATGTAGCTTCATAAATTAGCCCCTTTTCTACATACGGATTTGGGTGTTTATCCTATTTCACTTTTTCAGTTCCCTAATCCTAAGGCATTTTTAGAGGAGGAAATACTCTCTCTACATGTTGGTGTCTCATAACAGCATTCAAAAGTACATCCTCCTTAGGTTGTGTATTCACCATGTTAACATTTTTGATGACAGTCATCTATCTCATGATACTCATATACCTTATAGTATGTGCAGTAAAACTATCTTTGGGGATTCAAAATATAATTATGCTAAACATGTTAATACTCTCCACATAAGTAACATTACAAAGGAGGGCATTGATAATTATTTCCTCTACCACCTTGATAACCCCCTCTGTATCCACCCTAGAACCTCATTTATTTTACTGATAGCTTCCTTTCTAACCTCCCTATTGTTGACTTATATTCTGTTCCAATGTTTTTGGGTATTATATCCAATCCCATATTATTATTTCACAATTAGGAGAGTCAAACTAGTTTTCTATTACTACATCATTTTTAGATTCCAAGGTGTTGAGTATTGGTATTGTAGTGATGGTGGTGTCTAACCTGGTGAAAGAGGAGTCCATTTGGCCAGACCTTGAGGCTAGTAATAAGATGAGCTATGAATATGTTGTGCATCTATTTAGTTTTCACAACACTCATAGACCTCTAGGCTTGGAATCATCTACTTCCTTGAGGACACTTGTTGCATAGTAATGATGAATACATTTTATTAATATCTTTTTTGAGCTCCTACAAATCTTTATAATTCTTTTCATCATGATTGTGTGATTTATAAAAAATACAATACAAAATCTATAGGATTTTTACATACTATTGCAGGAGATGGCACTACGTTGTTACATGCCCCACTATTCTATAGATTTCACAAAACTCTATCTTAATCTTAGGACAATCATTCATGTGATGTATTTATTTCCCACACTCCATACACCATAGACTTATCTTAGGATTATCTACTTCATGATACTATTCCATCCTCTTCATAAAAGCTTGCAATGTATTTTAAATATTAAAACCCTCTATGGGAGATTCCCCATAATCTTCAATTTACTTCATTAGGATAGCAACAACTCTAAAATTTACCTTAGTATCAAATTGAGTTTGTGTTATAGAAAACCTAATCCTAGAGTGTAATCCTTCAACAAACCATGCATCTTTATATTTATATTTTAGGGAAAAATACACCTTATTTATAACATATGAGAAACTATGATCATAATCATAAACTAATTATCCTAGCTTTTATCTAATCTCCTTTAGGTCTTGAATTGTTTGACTTGTACATTTCTTTATTTTAAATTCTATGATAAGCCACTCCTTAACATATTTTAGCTTTGCCTGAATGATATCTCTAAAATATATAAACTCAAATGCTCTTCCATTTAATGCCCCAATTAGTTCACACTTCTTTATATCCTCATCATTAATACACTTAGCTTTATATTTCATCTCACATGTTAGTAAGTATTTTTTAGGGTCCATAGACCCATCATATGGCACCAGGTTTATAAATGCTCCTAAAGTACCCATATTATAAACTAGTGTTAAGGGGATATGCTATGTAATTATTACTATGGGACGTTGTGTTCTTTGATACCCTACCTATGCACTAAGAATATTTATTTGTGCACTGGGAGAGTTTGTCTGCACACTCTACTTTTCTATATTTTATGTTTTTCTCTGCTTGGTTTTAATGAACCCTATGGCCTTCAAATCCTTATAAATTGAGGTTGTTTCAATTTTAGTACCCCATTGATGTACTTGTTCTAAAAATGGACCTTCCCAACTACTATTTGCCTATCTTTTTGGTTGAAAATTTTTACAAGATTATAAAAAAACTAGGCTATGAAGATGTGTATTATTTGAGTGAATGATTCTTTCTTATGACTTCTTATTTATCCATGCTTAAACCTATGATTTCTCTGTGACTTTTTCCTACTTATTTTCTTAATACTTTGTCTTTATTCTAGTAATACCCATTCTTATAGCTATGGACTACATCAATCAACTAATTAATACCTCTACACTATTCTCATCTTCATCTTTGAACATCTCTTCTTCCTCTCGCTATTCATCACTTCATTCTTTCTATTGGCATTCATATTTTTATTTCATATTATCTTTCTTCATTATTAGTTATTCATCTCTTTCTTATCATTCATCACTTCTTCCTACTCAATCTTCAACTATTTTACAGCTAATCTATATTTTGCTTGAAAATACCTTGGTATTTTTCTATTTACTCCATATATTATATTATCACAGCTCACATTTTGAATCCAAACTCTTCTTCTAAATATACTTCCCTCATACCTCCATTCTTGATTTAGGTTCAAGCCTTATCTGCTCATCTAATCATCATTCATTGTCATATCGCATACACCCCCATACACCCAAAGTGACTACTCTATATTGGTTAGAGTAGGCACCATGGCCTTGTCCATAACCAACATCTTCACTAGGATAGGTAATCACTACAAAAAATTTCCTTGAATTACTTTAATGAACAAGTCCTTCACAACTTCAAAATTTATGTATCCTTACACTTAAAACTCAATTAAGTATCTATCTACTATAATAGAAACCTAGTGTTCTATTGCTCTTATCTAGTCGGTTTTCAATCTTTACAATTGATCTATCTTTTCTTTAGTCCAAATTATATTTTCTTTCATCCTTGGTCTAAATCAATAATATTCGAGCCATGATAACTAGTTAGCTAGAAATTTAGTCAACTCTCACCATAAAATTTCATGAATTTCTCCATAGATATGCTCTCAAATGATCTCCTAAAATGTAAGACCATTCTTTCTTGATTCTTATTCTATAAAATTATCTATCCTTTGGTCCAACCATATCTTAATATCTCTTTACCCTGGTAATCATATTAGCATAATTTATTCCAAAAAGAGTTTCCATGCTCACCACACCATTGTTAGTAGAGGTTCTTAAAGTATCATAACATGTTAAGGATGAGGATCATTGTGAGATACTTCATGTGTGTATAATATTTTATCATAAAATAAAGGAAATTGGATGATAAAAATGTAAGATCCATTAATTATTCTATATTACTAAACAATTTAAGAACAACCAGTATTGTATAAAATAAAATAATACATTTAGAATAGTTTAGATAGAAATTAACCAAGACATTACGCATTAGAGTGCATGAAAAGAAAATAAAAATAGATAATACATGTAATCATAACTAGATAATCTCTATTGATCTCTTCTAAAAGTGGAACCCTCTTCTTCTTACAAACAAAAGTATATATATAGATGTTTCCAATCTATGATTGTTCATCTTCTTCTCCTAATTGGTACCAAAAGTAGAGTATCTTCATATTATAGCTTATTACAACTCATGAAGATAAGATAAAATAGGTTATGTTGTCCCCCAAAAAATATCAGCTCATTTTTCGGACAACATTTGAACTATTTTGGTCTTATAAACCAAAATTGTCTCTTCCCTTTCTGAAATTTGTCACGAGCATTCAAATTCCTCATTTTTAAAGCTTCACAAAAATCTACGGACTCTACAGGCTAGAATCTATATACTTTGCAGGCCAAGTTCAACAGGCTTCACAGGTTTTGCAGGCAGGTTCAACCAAAAGAATCAGTTTCTAACACTTAGTCATTTTCAGGATTGGTTCAGTGCCTTGGTTCAATCAAAAATCTTCATCGGCAAGCATCTAAGCAAAGAAGGCTTGATCCGTTGAACCATTGAACCACTTTGGTTCAAAGGTTCAACTAGTTCAAAGTTCAAAAGGTTTAATGCTTTTGGTTCAACGGTGGGTTCAATCAAAGGAACAGTTCAATGGCTTGGTTCAACCAAGCAGTTCAACGCTTTGTTTCACTCAGGTGGTTCATCTGCTTTGTTTCAACGCTTTGGTTCATCCTTTGGTTCAATAAAATGGTTCATCAGTTGATTTAAGGCATCATTGAACCATTGAACCAAAGCATGGTTCAACATTTGGTTCAATGTCTTTTGGTTCAAAGGCAGGTTCAAACAAATGGTTTAAAGGTGGGTTCAATCAAGTGGTTCAATGCTCAGTTCATCTGCTTGGTTCAAAGGCTTGGTTTAATGGATTGGCTCAATGTTTGGTTCAATCAAAAGGTTCAACAGCTTGGTTCAACCAAGCAGTTCACTCAAATGGTTCAAAGGAGCGGTTCAAATGTAAAAGTTCAAAGACCCTCCCGAAGGACAAGTGCCCTTGCGGAGGGCACTTGATCAATAAAAGTACCCTTCGAAAGGGTCATTTTCAAAGAAGGCCACAAAGGTAATTCTTTCAAATTTTTATTTAAGGAATTCAAAAAAGACTAAGGCAAGAAACAATTCCTTCAAATGAAAATTCCGAAGGAATTCGAGAAAGCGACTGCGGGAAGAAAACTCGAAGGAAATTATCAAAGCCAAAAGAACAAAGGAATTTTTTGTAGACTTTTTGTCTGTGGGAAAATACCCATGGAGAAAGCCTAGGGAATTTATTCATGGACTTTTTATCCATGGTAAAATGCCTATGGAAAAGCCCAAGGAAAATGCCCATGGGGGTTGTCCACAAGAAGTGTTCGCGAGAGATTGTCGAAGCCTGAAGGCCATTCAAAGACCACCCAAAGGGTAGATACCATTGCAGGGGGATCTTCTTGACCCAAATTGGATCATTTCTTAAGGCCCAAAAGAGTATATTATTTTCAAGAAAGTGCCAAATAGAAAAGTTGAAGAAGGACCAAGGGGTGACGTGCCCAAAGATGTCAAATTCAAGACAGCGAACTAGCCGTTGAAATCATAGTGGTGGGCACACGAACGTCAATTTTAAAGCTCATAAAATAGTCATTGATCCTTTGAATCTATAGACCCGAATGCATTCATAGGATTTAAGGCCAAGGCTAGTAGAAAGTGAGGAAGGAACAAAACATCAAATTGAATCTAGGACCTGATTCAATTAACCAGAGGAGGAATGATGAAGGATCAGATCACCAGGTGGACATTAAAAGTTACAAATTTTCAATAGCATGACTTGTTTCTCTGCATTGAGAAAAACAAACGGGTAGATGCCCCTAATTTCCAGCCTATCTTCCTAATAGTCTTCAATGCAACATGATGTGTTACTGTTCTCGAGTCCTTCTTAAAGAGGCTATATAAGGGACTCTCTTTTATTATAAATATATCTCTTTTTGATAATCAAAATGATACTCTGCCCAAATTGGAAGGCATTGCTGATACTTTGAGCTTAGATTGCTAATCATGTTTTGTTACTGGAATAAGAAAGCAAGTGACTTTTCAAACTTTGTGCTGTGATATCTTTGTTGTTGGGGAAATTGTTCTTATGTCTTTTTCATTGATATATTTTCTGTTTTTTTAATTCAACAAGCATAATTAGTGAAAGTAGTCACGAAGGTGTCCTGAAGATTCAACTGTGGAGAGACTTTGTGCTCTCATAATTGCCTTTAGTGTGTTTTCTTTTCATTTCTATGTAAAGGACTTTGGGATGACTTTGTGCCCTCATTGTCCTTCGTATCTTACTCTTGAGCAATTCAAGTGGATACTTTGTGTTGCATCTCAATTTGATGGTTACTACGTCCTTGGTTACATTTTGTTGTTACTACCAAGAGTACTCTTGTGGGTGGTTGAATAGTAATTCTAAAAGAAGTGGAGTGTTGTCTGTCATTTCCCTTGAGATTTCTCCTTTGATCCACATGCATCATCTCTAAAAAAAGAGAGATGGATGGTTTGTCCTACCCTTGAGTATTATTTTCTATATATATATATATAGGGAACCTCCCCTTGATGAGAGGAGAGATCAGTCCCCTTCTGATGTGGTAAAACTACACATTTGGATGACTAATCTTCCTACTTTGGCTGATCAGACCTATTTTGTTTATCAGTACGTTGATCGACAAAATATTCAACCAACAGTTTTTGGTGACTCCACTAGGGATATAATATGCATTATCCATTTATAATCTATCCATTCACCTCCACACTAACTGAGAAAGAACACACAATTTAAAGCCTCAAGCTACAAACTGAAGCAAGGTCAATTCTTTTCCCATTTTTGTTTCACAATCTAGCAACTTCAAGGTATACACGAAGCCAAAGGGCTAAAGGTATCGTTGACCCTATATTCGAGTTAGTACAACAAAGTGATTTTGATCTATTTCCTTCACCATCTCATCTCCAACGAACCAAGAGCTTTCCTCTTACTAAAGTCAGATCTCCATTTCCAGATGAAGTATATACTTCTATTGTTGATAAAGCTTTGCCAATAATTACCCCTCTAAGATTTGTTATTCCTCCTTTTCATAATCCTAAAATGGCAGTTCAAGGCCCCTGGGGTAATTCTTTTGGTCCTCTCAATCTTACTCCACCTCTACATGAGCTTCGACGTAGTTCAAAGAAGAATTTCCCCAAATTCTATGGTGATGAGAAAGTTCATCCTAATGAACACATTGCAGCCTTCATCATAGCTTGTGGAGTAATTGGAGTAGAATTTGAAGATGTAGTAGTTAGGATTTTTGTGAAGACACTACAAGGTGATGTTGCAGATTGGTTTTATCATCTACAAGCTTAGTTAGTAACTAACTGGGATACCCTCAAAGCTAAGTTTGAAGCCAGATTCAAACCTACAAAATATGCACATGCACTTTTGGCTCAACTTACATAGATGAAGAAAGAGCCTCATGAACCAATGAGGGACTTCATAGCCAAATTTGACAAATTAAGGAACAGAATTCCTATAATTTCTCGACCTACAGCTGAGAATCTCAAATGCTTCTTCATTAATTCTCAGTTACTTGAAGTCAATTTTCTTTTGAGACGTGTTGGTCAAATAGATCTTGTTACAGCTCAACTTTTGGCCATTGAGGTAAAAGATGATCTCATCTTAGTAGGGAAGATAAGAGATCCAAACAGAAATAGATCCTCATCATCTTCTGAATACTCACCTATAGGCACCACTAATCTAATGGTGCAAAAGTTGGAAAATGAATTACAAGCCTTGAAAAGACAAATGGCACAAGGAATGTCTTCTGCTCCTTCATACAGAGTTATGCCAAGAAGGACATTCCCAAATTAGTTATATCAAGGCAACACTACTAGGAATTAAGGGCAACAGAATTGCCTTCCTCCTCCACAAGGGAAACTTGCCCTGGAAGCTCCTCTAACCAATTCAGTAATGGGATATCTTGAAACAAAATCTGAGTTCTCTTTTCAGCCTAAACTGAATCAAGAAAATGACGTTGATCTCTTCATGGAGGATCAAGAAGAATCAGCTGGTGACTCCCACATTGGTTTCTTGAACTATTAGGATGAACCCAGAAGTAAAGGAGAAGCTATTGATGGATCATATGTAGTGTTTACCGGGTCTAAGAACCAATCAGTCCAGTAAGCTGATAAAAAGAAGACAAAGGAGCAACCTCAACTAGCAATTACAATTGCTAAGCATGAAACCACTCTGCCTTTCTAGTCAAAGGATCTGGTGATCACCCAAAATGTAAGTACATCAATTTCACCTTCACCTTCTACTTTAATTTCACAAACTAGCCCTCCTCCCATCCCTCCTAAAACCCAAAAGGTTAAAATTCTTTATTCTATTCCTAGTCCAATTCAGCCATTTGACATAATTGATCATGTCAAAAAGACCAAAATACAAATGTTTGAATTTGAATACTTGCAGTCCAATCCTTATCAATTGGATAGGTTGGTCCAATGTGTTAAGAACCAAACCATCCCTGCAAGACAAGAGGTTAAGAAAATAATTCATGATTCCCCAAAGAACATGCCCATTCCAAATAATATTGTCATTACTCCTCTAGCTACCCCTGGGAAAATAGAACCTTTCTATGTTTCCTTGTTAATAAATGGTTATCAGCTCAACAATTGCATCATTGATTTTAGGGCATCTGACAATGTCTTGCCTACTAAAGTAGTTGAGTCTCTAGGCCTCACACTAACCAAGACATTTGAGAGATGTTTCTCCATGGAAAACAAGCAAGTACCATTGCTAGGGCAAATCAAAGATGCCCAATTTGCATTGGCAGCCTTTCCAGACAAAAAAATCAAGATGATTGTCTTGGTGGCTGATGTCCCAGCATCCTATGGCATTTTGCTTGGATGAAATTTCTACAAGGATGTGGGAGGAGAATTAAGCATGGACCTATCTGAGGCAAGGATCCTTGTCCAAGGCGTGATGAAGAGATTGCTCCTTGAAAAGGAGGCAAAATACATGGTCACCCAATCATTAGCCCCTACAACACAAATTCTGTTTGAGTCTTCAGGTAGGGGTAATTATTTCTTTACCACAGAGGATGTTCATGTTTCTATAGATGAAATTTATGTATCTGACAATCCAGGAATTGATCCAAATAAGACTTCAAGAGAATTGGTAGGGCATAGTACAAATAAGGAAAGATCTTCCATCTCTAATGAAGAAAAATCTAATAAGAGATCAACTTTTGATGATGCTTGGATCCTAAAATCTAATGGCAACAATTCTTCCACCAACGATGGAGTTAGGACTGTGTTGATATATCCTCAAGGAGATATTCTTCCTTCATGCAATTTGTAATTCATCAACACCAAAAACACAGCTGGATGTGAATCTTTGTTACTCAGATTGAAGATTACTCAAGATGAAGAAATCAAACTTCTTCACATCAAAGGAGATGCTAAGCTAATAATTTGTCAAGAGTTTGATATGGATAATCCAATCATATGCTAGACTGAACCAAAAGAGTAACCAATTATGGTAATGGACCATGATACTACAAATCAAAATCAGGCAAAGGAACCCTTCGCAGAGAGAGCAAGGAGTTATGGTTTTCAGTTTGAAGACCACATCCTGCCACAGAGCAAAAAAAAGAAAAGACCAAGAGGAAGACACAAAAAATTGGTTTCCTAGAGGAGAGTTCCATTCACCCATCACTGTTTCTAGGGGGAAAACATTTTCCTACTAGTTTACCAAGATGGCACACTATTTTCACTATTTCTCAAGAAGCAACATCTGAAACACTTCAACTCTTGAAGTACTAGATCATTGCATCAGTATATATGTATATTTGTATAGTTTTTAATTCTATTTTGTTTTCTTTGTTTCCATTTTTGATGCCTTCCATTTCTGGGTAGCATGACTCCATAACCCAATGGTACACATGAAGACACTGGAGATTCTAGATTCTACTCCCTTCAATTCTTTTTGCAATTGATAAAAGTTCCCTAACTAGAGCCAGCTGTTGTCCCCCAAAAAATATCAGCTCATTTTTGGGACAACATTTGAACTATTTTGGTCTTACAGACCAAAATTGTCTCTTCCCTTTCTGAAATTTGTCTTGGGCATTCAAATTCCTCAGTTTTCAAGCTTCTCATAAATCTACAGACTTTACAGGCTAGAATCTATAGACTTTGCAGGTCAAGTTCAATGGGCTTCACAGGTTCTATAGGTGGGTTCAACCAAAAGAATTAGTTTCTAACACTTGGCCATTTTTAGGATTGGTTCAGTGCCTTGGTTTAGTCAAAAATCTTCATCATCAAGCATCTAAGCAAAGAAGGCTTGAACCATTGAACCACTAAACCACTTTGCTTCAAAGGTTCAATGAGTTCAAAGTTTAAAAGGTTAAATGCTTTCAGTTCAATGGTGGGTTCAATCAAAGGAACGGTTCAATGGATTGGTTCAACCAAGCGGTTTAATGCTTTGTTTCACTCAGGTGGTTCATCTACTTTATTTTAATGCTTTGGTTCATCCTCTAGTTCAATAAAATGGTTCGTCAGTCGATTCAAGGCTTCATTTGAATTGTTAAACTAAAGCTTGGTTCAACGATTGGTTCAACATCTTTTGGTTCAAAGGCAGGTTCAAACAAATGGTTCAAAGGTGGGTTCAATCAAGTGGTTCAATGCTCAATTCATCCGCTTGGTTCAAAGGCTTAGTTCAATAGATTGGTTCAACGTTTGGTTCAATCAAATGGTTCAATGACTTGGTTCAACCAAGTGGTTCACTTAGATGGTTCAAAGGAGTGGTTCATATGCAAAAGTTCAAAGAGCCTCCCGAAGGACAAGTGCCCTTGCGGAGGGCACTTGATTGACAAAAGTACCCTTCGAAAGGGTCATTTTCAAAGAAGACTGCAAAGGTAATTCTTTCAGATTTTTATTTAAGGAATTCAAAAAAGACTAAGGCAAGAAACAATTCCTTTAGACTTTTTGTTCGAAGGAATTCTTTTAGACAAAAAGTCTGAAGGAATTTGGGAAAGTGATTGCAAGAAGAAAACTTGAAGGAAATTCAAAAAGCCAAAAGAACAAAGGAAATTTCTGTAGACTTTTTGTCCATAGGAAAATACCCATGGAGAAAGCCCAGGGAATTTGTCTACAAACTTTTTGTCCATGAGAAAATGCCCGCAGAAAAGCCTGAGGAAAATGCCCGTGGGGATTGTCTGCAGGAAGTGTCTGCGAGAGACTGCTGAAGCCCAAAGGCCATTCAAAGACTGCCCAAAGGGTAGATACCCTTGTGGGGGGCTCTTCCTAACCCAAAGTGGATCATCTCTTAAGGCCTAAAAGGGAAGATTATTTTTGATAAAGTTCCAATTAGAAAAGCCAAAGAAGGACCAAGGGGTGATGCACCTGAAGATGTCAAATTCAAGACAGCAAACTAGCCATTGAAAACATAGTGATGGGTGCATGAATGTCAATTTTAAAGCTCATAAAATAGCCATTGATCCTTAGAATCTATAGACCCTAATGCATTCATAGGTTTTAAGGCCAAGGCTAATAGAAAGTGATGAAGGAACACAATAGCAATTTGAATCTAGGACTCGATTCAATTAACCAAAAAAGGAGGAATGATGAAGGAAGAATCAAATCGCTAGGTGGACATTAAAAGTTACAAACTTTCAATAGTGTGACTTGTTTCTCTACATTGAGAAAAACAAATGGGTAGATGCCCCTAATTTCCAACTTGTCTTCCTAACAATTTTCAACGCAACATGATGTGTTACCATTCTCGATTCCTTGAAGAGGATATATAAGGGACTCTATTTTATTGTAAATATATCTCTTTTTGACAATCAAAATGAAACTCTGCTCAAATTGGAAGGCATTACTGATACTTTGAGCTCAGATTGTTGATCATATTTTGTTACTAGAATAAGAAAGCAAGTGACTTTTTAGACTTTGTGTTGTGATATATTTGTTGTTGGGGAAATTGTTCTTATGTCTTTTTCCTTGATATATTTTATGTTCCTTTAATTCAACATGCAAAATTAGTGAAATTAGTTAGGAAGGTGTCCTGAAGAGTCAACTGTGGAGAGACTTTGTGCCCCCATAATTGCCGTTAGTGTGTTTTCTTTTCATTTCTGTGTAAAGGACTTTGGGATGACTTTGTGCCCTCATTTTCCTTCGTATCTTACTCTTGAGCAATTCAGGTGGGGACTTTGTGTTGCATCTTAATTTGCTAGTTACTACATCCTTGGTTATATTTTGTTGTTACTACCAGGAGTACTCTTGTGGTTGGCTGAATAGTACTTCTGAAAGAAGAGGAGTGATGTCTGTCATTTCCCTTGAGATTTCTCCTTTGATCTGCATGCATCATCTTTGAAAAAAAAGAGATGGATAGTTTGTCCTACCCTTGAGTATTATTTTCTATATATATATATATATATATATATATATATATATATATATATATATATATATATATATATATATATATATATAGAAAATAATACTCAAGGGTAGGACAAACTATCCATCTCTCTTTGATCTGCACGCATCATCTCTGAAAAAAGAGAGATGGATAGTTTGTCCTACCCTTGAGTATTATTTTCTATATATATATATATATATATAGAGGGAACCTCCCCTTGATGAGAGGAGAGATCAGTCCCCTTCTGATGTGGTAAAACTACACATTTGGATGACTAATCTTCCTAATTTTTCTGATCAGACCTATTTTGTTTATTAGTATGCTGATCAACAAAATATTCAACCAATAGGCTATAAAATGACAAAATGAGTGCATAATACATGAAAATCAGACAAATATCCTATATAGCTTTACAATCCACGTTCTTTTACCAACACCACTATATGTAGTAATCAATGATGTGATTTAATGGAGTGATAATGTAATTAAATCAATAGTAGTACCATTTAAGGATTCATTATTACTAATTTGGATGCATTGTCCTTAGCATGTTTATTTATTTCTTCTCTTGTGACATACAAAAATGCATCAAGTAATTTTTTATTGACATGCAAATGATTAATTAATGCCTCCTTATCTTCCCTATAAAAAAATATTTTGTTACATATTCCATTTTAAATGAATACAAATGTGTTAAAAATTTGAAAAAAAATAAAACTAAATATTTACAATAGTTTGAAACTCCCAAAGGCTAAAAATCATAAGGAAAGCTAAGATTGGCATAAGAAGAATCAAAGGTCAGATTCACCAAATGTTTAACCATTTTTAGAAATAAGGGTAAGGATAATAGCCTAATCAATTAAAGATAAAAGTAATATATAAATTAGGCCAACTAAATAATTCATATTTATAATATATTATGAGATAATGTTAAATTATGAAAATATGCTAAATATAATGCTAAACAATAATTTGATTGGTTAAACACAAAGAATGGATAATAATTAGCTTATTTACTAATATACATGGATATTTAGTAAATATAGGTATAGAAGGATCGGTATGATATTCAAGTATGATCCATCAAATTCTACAAATTAGATACCTATCAGTCTGGACACTACCATTAGCAACTAGACACTAGCATCGATGCTTATGTCTGTAGTGAAGTACAAGTCCTTTTGTATAAATTCCACTTTTTCTTGTTAGGTCATACTATCAACTTTTAGATTCTCTATTTGGATCATGTACATAGATTACAAATATCAATGTGTTGTTTAGAACCCTAGGTCCTCTAATTAGGGCATGTGATATTTCAAAACAAGGGTTAGTGGGATCAAGTAAATTCAATTTGACCTCAAATACCCTTTTGTTAATAAGTGTTTCTTACATGGTGTAATATTCTATATGTGAGTACATGTAGCGATCTATCTTATAACTTGAAAAATACTACTCATGGGATTCTTTTTAAATGCTTCAGACCTATAAAAAGATTACTCCTATGATTGATAGATAAATAGGGAAGAATAGAGTATTAGAACTCAGTTGTGCAAATGATTTAGTGAGATTTACAGGTGTTTACTTGGTAGTTACTAGATGATAAATGTGTGGGCTTTATTTTATACTTATACCAAACCTTTTTAAAATATTCCATGGGAGGGTTAATTAATACAAATATGTCAACCCATACATATAAAAAAAATTAAAAATTGAGTGTTTATTGGGTATTAACACTAGCATCAAACATGTGACACTAGTATTAAATCTAGTGTCCTAGTCTAGACTATAGTTTCTTGAAGGATAAATAATTGTTGAAGATCTGTAATTGATAATGTAAGATGTATATCGGGTTTTAATCATAATGTGGGCTAAATTTGATCTAGGTAATATATCATGGATGGACTATTGGATAATCATTTAGACATAATGATATGGTGAATGTGAACCTTTTGACTACAAGGAGGTGATAAACTAAGAGCTAAGCCATGAGTGATATTTCCCAAGTGTAAAAAACTAGTTTATAATGTAAAATCCAAATTTAGCATCTATAAAAATAACATTTTAAAATATATTGCATGGCATCAAATGTAAGTGGAGAAAATACATCTAAAAATCAAATAATGTGTAATAAATGTGAAAGAGGTCATAAAATATCTAAGGTAAATATATAACAGAGATTAATTCAAACAAAGGACATGTAGACATGTGAAAATATTGTAAATGATCGTAAAACATCCAATGTAAAGAGACTAAATAAAACTAAAAAAAATAAAGGACAAGTAAAAAAAATAAAGGACATGTAAATAAGTATTAAATGGTTATAAGACATTAAATTTAAGTATAAAAATAAATATAATATGAACATAAGATGTGCAAAATTAAAATCAATAAAATGAGTAAAAAAATCAATGTGTGATAGAATGTCTCATAGGATAAAAAACCATCTATATCCATTAGTAATGTGATTAAAATAATGTGGATGTCAAGAAAATGATAGTTTGTTGGGAGGGCCTATTTATATTCCCCAAGGTATTACCAAGCAACACACAAATTAAAAATCCAAGTGGAACTATATTGAGAGCAAAGAATTAAATCTAAATTAAAGATATAGAGAAATTTATATAAAGAGGAGGGATGTGGTTAAGTAACATAAATATCTATCAAGGGGATATTGGAAAGTGATAATACATTAATATAAAGAGGTGAGGTGCCATAAGGGTGATGTGACAATAATTAGTAGAGACAAGATACTCTAGACAAATGTGAAAGGTTAAGATTTTTTGACATCCATGACCTAAATAATCCAACTTAGCAAGTATAGATATTAGAAAAAACAATATTATAGCAAACATGCCTAGATAGTGTCACTAAAAAATTGTCACTATATGTTTTAGAAAAGGTGGTATCTAAAAGACTATTAAATGGGTTGATCCACATGGCTATGCTAAAGATGAGAGTGAACAGATATAAATTCCATCGAAAAATGAGACATAAAACAATAACCATATTTGTTCCAATAAAAAATGTGCCTTATAAAATACCTATTTCTAAAGAAGGAAAAACATATGATTATTATGATTGAAAAATCCCACTGACACATAAACAAGTGATTATTATGAAGTAAAATAATATCTCTAAATAATTCAGTAAGATACATAGAAATGGGCCTCTTATATATTTAAAATAATAACATGAGTAGAAGTGGTAGATTGAAACTAACCAACTATTGATAAACATGGAAAAGAAATTCAAAATAAGTCTATATGAGTAGTTCAAATACATTATAAGAAAACATGTCCATAAGTGTAGAAAGGGATTTTACAAAAATGTGCCTTGCAAAAAGAGAGAAAACATTTCCTCAATAAGGTATTACCTGGTAACTAGGCCATGTGTGATACCCTCCAAAAAGTGGGGGGAAATAAAATAATTGTCATTACATGAGCTTAAGCTCAAAGAATGAGTGTGACACCCATTATAAGAGTTTTTAAAATATCCATATAAAATAACCCAAATGTGGCATGAAAAAATTATGTGAAAAAATCCCGACAAGAATGATTCCCACAAAATAAAAATAAAAATTATATGTATGAGACTGAAAACTAAAAATAAAATCTCTCACAACTACTTATATTTTTTTAGTGAGAGTTAAAATATTGTTTTTAGAGAAAAAGGAGGAAAAAACTATGAATCTAAAATCTTTTATAATATAAGTCAACTTTGAACATGCATATAGATTCTATAGGAAAAATACACACTTTCAAAAAACCAACAAGAATAAATTCTTCACAATTTAAAAGGTAAAATGTTGGGAATGCCCACAATTAGGGTTTACCATAGGGTTTTCTATGCAGCCAAATTTTACAAGATGCAACATTTCATGAAATTCAATGATGATTAAATGATATCTACTAAAAAAAAAAAGAGTTGGTCCTCTCCCTCTTGCTAGTATTTTGCCTCTTTTGGGTCCTTATAAACTTTAAATTTCTCATTTGAGTCTTTGTTCCTAAGTTTTTAAAAAAAAAATTCCATGGAGAAACTTAAAACTTGGTTTATGAAACTACCATGATAATTACATCACTAATATGAAGGTTTTACAAACCACCCTAGTGGTTCATAGAAACATTGTGATAGCCTAATAACTGCCACCTAAATAGAGTGTCAATTTCATCACCAAAGAAATTATTTTTAAAAATGATTATCGAGACTTGAGTTTTCACATCTTTTTCATGATTTATATTGTTATTTTTATTTTTTTCTCTTGATTTAATTATATTAATACCCAAATACACCTTTATTATTTATTATTTCAATCTCAACCACCTCAAACTTAACTCAAACAAAGCTCCCAATCAAGCTTCAATTAACTCCTCACTTCTTCCTAGCAAGAATTTCATTTTTATTGGAATTTTAGATATAAAAATTACATTATATATTTAATTTTACAATTTTTATAAATCCATATTCTTGTTTATATTATTTTGAATAAATTATTTTAAGATCTATAGAATTCTTCTAGCCATTCAAATAATTTGGACAGTGATACTCATGAATTTCCAGCAAATTCCCTATCATTCTTGAGAATAAAACCACCATTCACATGTTTTTTCCTCAAATTTATTTCTATTATTTTTTATTCCTTGGTTTTATATTGTGTTAGAGTTATATTTTCACCATTTTATAGCTACATAAGAAGCTAGTTACCTGAGGATCCAACATTTCCATCAACTTATTGTTCATCACTTGATCTATGCATTTATCAAGTTGGAGAAATTGTTGTTATTATTATTTTTAATTATATTTATTCATTAGATTATATATATTACCTATTATAATATCTTACCTATCATAATTATTTATTCATAAAAGCATTAAAAAAAAAAAAAAAAAATTCTCTTCTTACATCGAAAAAGTAGTTACATCATCCTACTTGCATTCACACATTACAAATACAAAATAATTTTAGTTTTCACATTAGATATAAAATATATATGTGAATATTAAAATTATATAAAACCAATAAAAAAATATTTTTCAATTTTCATAGCACACATTCTCATACATGAACAACACCAACAAACTTACAAACACAAAAACTAGAAACACTAAAAAGAAAGTTTGCATCTAGAATTGTTTTGCTTCCTTGCATCATAAAAAAAATAATTATAATTCATAAATAATATTTTTAAATTTTAATTAATTAAATTAAACATCACTTAAATTTTATATAAGTTCATGAAATAATAAAAAATCTCAAAAATTTGAATATAGATTGCATATACTAAGTAGATCTTGAAGGTTAGAATTTAAATTGCATATATAAAATCTGAATTTTTAGATCTAATTTGTAATTTTAATGTTAAATATTTAAATTTAATTTAAATTTAAATTCCATTCATACCAATAATATAAAAATAATAAAAATCATGTTAGTACACATAGGTGAAATTATGCATCTCAAAAATCAAAGGAAAAGTTAAAAATCAATAGTTGCATTTTTGGTATAAATTTTAATTTTAATTAGAATTAAATTTTTTAAATATAAAATAAATACCAAAAAATATAAAACTATTTTATTTCATTTCTTTCCAATAACTTTTGTTTCAATAATAGTATAGTTTTATTTCAATCTGCAAAGCCTTGTTGAAAATTCATAACAAGCCCAACCAAAACCTTGTCCAAATGAGAACAAGTATAAAACTTAATACAAAAAAAAAACAAAATTTCAAAGAATGAATTAAACATATCAAAAATAAAATAAAAATCTTTAAATTGTAGGTAATATTACCTCACACTTGGATGTTGCTTCCAAAACAAGCTCATCTCCATAGAGTAAGAACATTTCATAGAGTGTGTTCTCCTGTACCGGTGAATAAAAGTTAATGTGACATTAACTCAAAAATTGTAATATAATTTTTCCATTCCAATCACCTCACAAATTTTAATATCAAATAAATAAATACCCTTGACAAAAAAAATCTACCCAATAAAAACCCAAATAGTGAGACCCATCTGAATTCTAGTCCACTAAGTCAACAACCTAAAAATATGAGCATTTCCTCTTTTATCCTCCAGTCTAACATCAACATATATCATTCAATTTTTGATTGACATATACCATCCATAACCAATCTGATAGAGTGAACCAAATCACAAGAGTCCTTCAACCCAACTTTTCTTAATTTCCCAAGCCTATAATAGACTAAGAGATCCATTAACTTGTTCTTATCCTTTTTGAGGGTTCTTGAAACTCCATCACTTCAAAATTAACCACTTTAAATGAGTAATATAATGAATGTTAAATATTTTTTTATCACCACAAACATCCTCTTCACCCATTTATCAAAGCCTCACTCCCATATACCAACCTAACCAACTAGCCCTTCTGACCCTTCCCATTCAGATCCCTCAACCCAATCATCTGAACCACTAGACCATGCATCCCATTATCCTTTAATGACATATATCATATAAAATTATATAATTTGAGTACATTAATGTTATTGTATTTATTTACATGTGTACCAAAATTGGGGAACCCAACATAAAAGGATTATTATTTTTTATGATCTTCTTTTTTCCCTCCACCTTTATCCTCTCTTCCATTTATTATGTGGGTTTACATACACCCCATGAATGTTTGAACAAAATTTTGAGAGAAATTTTTATATTTAAACATATATAAGGAACCTTCAACCTCTAGGTGAAGCCTCCTTATTTATTTATAATAATAACTACACCCAAAACATAAAGAATCAATTTCAAAACTTTTCTTCTTCTATTTTACAAACCAAGTCAAGGGTAGTAAGCCAAGAAGAACATGATCCTTATAAATCCACTAGAAACTACCAAGAATATAAAAACATGACCATCCTTATTGAATGTGGGATCTAGACAAAAAATTTAACTAGACCCCATATCAATTTTTCAAGCCCAAATATTAAAAGTATGGACAGGTTTGACAAGTATGCCAAAATAACCTACCTTTTAGAGGATGGATTTGGTAGGTTTTAATTACCCCCACCTTTACGTAATACTAGATAAAACACATTTATAACCACTTTTGAACTCATAGGGACTCCTTTTGATCCATCTATCACTAGCCAATTTATTATAGGCTATCAATACTTTCCTCTCAAGTCTCTTACAAGAAAGGCTCCCAAGCACAACACCAATGCTTCACCAAATGACCTCGTCTCCACATTGGTTGGCCACATTCAAGACCTATAAAATAACTAATCTTCTCTAAATCAAGGAATGACCTCTAACATATAAAATAAAGGTGATACCCCCATCATTCCTATCCAATTAAAACTTATCTAATGCCATAAGACCAACTAACCCACCTTCCACTAGTTTCATACCAAGCCAAAACCATGGGGACATCCTTACTCATGGAATTCCCAACCTTATACCATCAAAAATCCATAATTTTTATCACGATAATAATCAATATCTTTTTAGATATTATTTCTCATACCCTCCTCCAAAAAATGCAATGACAAACACACCATCACTCATTATTCCTCATAAATATGTGTTAGCTAATGTATCATCCATGTATGCTCCACCATTTTAAGCACCAACACTCCTTATTACAACACCTTACCACCATAATATCATATATTCTCCAAGTATACTCAGTCAACCAACTACTTTCAAGTGTTTTTTCCTTTATCTTATCAATATTCATCTTTTCCTTATAATGATTTTACTCCCATTACCTATCCTACTCCTCTTCTTCATGCTCATCCTGACACACATTTGTATAATTTTAGTGCCATGGTACTAATATAAAATACTTAAAATAACCCCTCAATCATAACATATGAAGAGTCCTCTTACCATGCCCTTTTATGAACTTCCCAAATTAAGGGAGATGGAGATCCCAAAGCACATGTGAAATCATATACAACAACCGTCAAAGTGTTTATGCCTTGGTGTTTTAACCTTTCAATACTTAGCACATGTAATATCCTATGTTTTTTAAAGAGTTGAGTATGTTAAATTAGGGTAATAATATGCAATGAATACAACCACTAATTTTCTATAGAATTTACTAACTCTGCCCTTTCTAAAAATAGCCATAAATAGTGTAAGTAATAACCTAGTTGGAAAACAACTGAGATAGATGATTTGGAGGTTGCAATCTAAGTTAGAAGCTAGTTTGATTGGAAAAAATAGGATCTCAGTGTGAGAAATCCTCTTGGATACTAGTTCCCTAATTGGATAGTAGCATCATTATTTTAAATGTGGTAATAGTGTCCCTATATTGGCAGTAATGTCATTTTCACACCTATGTCCCTAATGTGTTGGTAGTGTCCTCTATGCACCTATGTCACTAATGTGGTGGTGGTGTCCTATATGCACTTGTGTCCCTCATGTGGTTATATTTTCCCTATATTATCTTCTAGGTGAACTTTTCTCTAGATCTATGAGATATATTCCTAAATGCATAAATTTTCAAACCCTATGTAATGTATATTTTGGCTAAATTTGTGAGCAAACCCTAATCCTCCATGTTTCTAGGGCATTCATTTGATACAATATGAGAAGTATGTTTGTTATTGGGGTAATATATACATCCTCAACACCCCTTTGTGATGAGAGTTTTCTACATACCAATATTCTGAGGAGGAATCAATCCCAATGTAATTCTCCCCACCTAAGTACTAATGTAAGTGAAAGTGAAGCTAGTGTCATAGTGGCCTTGAGTGCCTTGAATGTGCTTAAGATTGAAAATATAGGTAATATGAGCTTACAAATGTTATATATGGTAGTATTCAAAAGTAGGGAAGAATAAGAATTGATAACCTTAATTGTGCATAACTTGTTCTAAGTTTGAATGCGTATTTTGCATCTAATTTCCACATCTTGGTTAGAGGTTTAAAAATAATGTATTTATACCATTATAATACATGTTAAAGTAATAACTGAGATCTAGTTCAACTTTAGAAGGTTTTATATTTGAAAATATATATATTTGTGAAAAATAGAGATTAAAGACATTAGCATCATTATTGGGACACTAGTACCATGTGGTGCTAGTGTCTTTATTATGGTGCTAGTGTTAAAGTGGAAAAAAACTATGCACAAAGGTTTAGGATCAAAAAATGAGGGTCTAGGACTACTTTAGGGATGATTAGGGCCATTTATGACCCACACAAAGGTTGGATAAGTGTGATAATAGGATCTAAGATAGGTCTAGTTCTAATCTAGAGATAGGTAGTCTTAAGTAACACTCTTAGCACTCAAATACCATTTTTAAGTGATTATATTTCCCTCCCCTTTTATTTTATAAATGTATCAAAGTGAAATGACTAGGTAAAGGAAGAATAAGTGTACCTAGACTTATCTAAGAGGTAAATCTCATGAATCTAGGTCTGAGTATGTGAAACATGCTCCAATATGTGTCTTCCAAGTGAAATGTGCATAAATTAATACTTACTTAAGAGATGTCAAAAGAAAAGACTAAATTGAGTAAAGAAGTAAAATTGAGTAAAGAGATAGGAGAGAGGAAAGAAATGAATACACCTCACTAAGTACATGAACCAATGCATAAACCTAGTGATAACATGTATATGTGCATGTATATAGTGATCAATCAGTGAAGGATTGATCAATCCTCATGTGTGGATGGATCAAGAACTCAATCTAGTTTTGACTCCATCATAACCCACCCCTATTTGGTGGATCGTGACATGTGAATAGATTGGATTGGACTGATGGTGTGTTTAACCCTCTCATGTAGGAATCTCAAGAACTCAAGTGGGATATGACTCCATCATTGCCTACCCATGTGTAGTAGATGCATCTAAAACTAAAATTGTGCAACAGAACTAGAAATGTCTAATTGGTTATGTTGGCCCTGTAACCACTTGGGTACATTAGGGAATGCCAAGCCACTCAAGAATCCAACACTATAGATATATTAAGACATGAAACTAGTGTGAAATTTGGAATATGATGTCAAATGTATATATTATAGAGAATGACATGGAATTTATCATTCCATATGATCAACCAGTGTGTAAGTGAGCATATAGAGATAATGTGTTGCACAGATGCCTTCAAATCTAATAACTGAGCATATGGATTCTAGATCAAGTTGTAATAATTTTTATCTAGGTATCTAAACTGAATATGGGAATGGTCATTCCATGCATGATTCCCCCAATATAAAAAACCTAGTATGAATATGAGCTGAGCTAGTTTGAATCTAATTAAAACTAATAAATCTATAATTAAACATGTGTAAACTTGTATTATACCTACTATACTTTTATATCTAATCTAGGTTTTTCTAAAACTAAGGCTAGTAGATAGTAGTGACATGTCTTTAATAGTATCTCCATTATTGTAAATGTGGTGTTAGTGTCCCAATTTGAGCACTCGTGTCCTTCTACTCTAATTTATGTGAAACTGTGTTGATCTCTGTCACTTTTTTTCCACTATGTTTACTTGAGTCTAATTTTTGTATTCAAATGCACCCAATCTAGAACTTGTGAGGTTGTCAAGATATATATATAACAACAAATCTAAGTCAAAACTAAGTCACTAAATCTAATAAAATAAGAAATACAAGTACATGTTCAAATGTCCACATACGCAAGCAAAAATTAAGTTAGATTAGATCCACATAGTAGGACATGTTCAAATTTCTACATACACAATTAGGAATGCACACGCAAGGACATGGGCACATGTCCAAAGCATACATAATGTGAAAAGAAGTGGCATAGATCTAAATATCAATGGCATATTCAAATTCCATCAAATAGAAGAATCATAGAGATAAAATCAAGTCTAAACTAGGAATCTATAAATGAAATTATGCATGAACATGTAATATAAATTGTGTAAGAGCTAAGATGTACATATGCTGATTCTAACTTAGTAATATTCAACAAAATATCTGAGTAAGTGTAGCTTGATCAACATCAATATATAAAAATGCTAAATATTTGATGTATATTATAGAAAGATAGAACTTGGTAATCAAAACTTTGTATAAGGTGACCCCAAATGGGAAAATGTGTCAAATGAAGAACATGTGTATTGGTGCTTATGTCCCTAGTGGATAGATAATAACAAATATGGATCACTATAGTTGACTTGAGTCTTGTATCAATCTGTAAGTACTTGAAAAGAAAAAGTGAAGCATATATGTATGATAAAACTAATTATACTAAGATAGTTAACATATGTAATATATAGAAAATATAAGAAGTGTAAACATAGAAATGCATACAATCTATAATTTTGTGTTTTCTGAGTAAATATTTGAATATTTTTATGTTTTTTAGATATTTTATTATTTTTTTGTATTTTTTGGATATAATCTATGTACAAGCAACATGAAAATGAATCTATATACAATGAGCAAGAGAGAATGAAAGTATGTCTAAATAAATACTAGAAAATAAATGAGATAATGTACAATCAAAGTGTAATGTATCTATAAACCCAAGAGCACATTCATGGGATGTGGATAATCAAATGGTAGGTCAGGTGGGAGGTTATCCAATGTCAGATATTGGATCTATCTAAACTCAAATAATTGATCATTATTTTAATCATCGTACCATTATATATATATATATATATATATATATATATATATATATATATATATATATTGTTATTCAAATGCACCCAATCTAGACTAATGTCAAGGATAAAGCCTTATCCTTGACATTAGTCTAGATTGGGTGCATTTGAATAACATGTTACTCTACTATGTAATATGCTTCCCATGCAGTTCTAGGGTAGACCATATTGGACTGTGGAGTATCTATATGAAACTTATGGTTCTCATATTTTCCATCATGTAAAATGTAGACCATGTGTCCCTTGTGACTGAATGCCAAACATCTATCTGATCGATCAACTATGGAATTCATCACTTGTAACCATGTACTTCTAAGTGTAACTTGTATATGAGTGCCCCTACTCATGATAAATAATAATTTATTATCCACCTTGGGAACACATGCAACTAGTAGTGTGATATGTCCAATGGAATCCTAAAAATGTATGGTATGTTGTATTTCATTTTCATCATAGCCTATATGTTGTAAAAATGCCAAATTATAAGTATTAGGATTAAAATCCTCATCTATAGCCACATGGTGGATGTGGCTATCTATAACAAAAATATAGATAGTCAATGGATCATTACATGAATATCTATGTCAATGACGACTCTATCATGGTGCCTATATCTATGGAGGTGGAGAGTGTAAAATATGAATAGTGCCTTGAGCCTTGAGTTTATTTAACTTATGTTGTAATGTTAAACATTTTTCAGTATCATGTATTGTAAGTTTATGAAAATGATAAAAGGGTTGACCTTCCTACTATGATAATATGTTGATAGATTTGTGATGAACTATGGGTAATACCATCAATAATATATCAAGTAATATCTATAAAATTTGGTGTAGTCTATCTTGTGAAATCCCTACCTAAATATGTACAGCTAGGTCTATATCCATAGATATAGCCATATGTATAGAATGAATAGAGGAATATGTCACTAACTATAACTAAGTATGGGAGCCTATAGCTATAAGATAATGAACTAGTGGTGCTACTAGTGTAGGAAGAGGTATAAGTGTCTTAGAATCATCTTTATACTCTCATGGGACCACTAGTGTGAAACTTAATCCACATAAATATTCATAAATTTCAATAGGTGTTAGATTATCCTTTGTGGTGTCCTATAAATTTGTATCATAGTTATGGATGTATACTTCTTCATAGTTAATAATTAATGGTAATTTTTTTTATGAAAATCTTAGCATCCACTATGGGTTGGGATATCTATACTATGGTAGGTTTTTCCTCCATCATGTATGAAGGTAACTATGTTGTAAGAAGATCTAGAAGAGGTGTAGGAATAGTCTTGTTGGATTACCCAACCTCATATATATGCATCTACTCAATTGGAATCTTGTGAGGTGGGGACTCTATGAGAATGTGAGGTGTCCCATCTAAAGATTTAATCAGAGTAGTAGGCTCAATGAGCTTATAATATCTTAATGTTTGATTATCTTCTAGACAAGTGTATAAGTACTTGTCATGTAAAAACTTGACATAATGTGTAAAGTAGAGGGTATGACATCTATAGAATGTATCCAAGGTCTCCAAGTAATAAATTGTAATTAAAATGATTAGGCATCAACTAAAAGTGTGTAGGTAAGGTTTTTGGCCCTACTGTAATATCTAACATATAATAAAACCTAATGTATGTCTAAGAACTTTATCAAAACTTATGATATTCTTATATATCTTTTGAATGGATGTTATATCAACCCCCATAGTCTATATAAATATGTGGTTGTATATATTAAGTCATGAACCATTGTCAATTATTACTCATTTAATATCAGTGGTATTGATTTTTTCTTGAATGAAAAGTGGTAAATTCTAAGTAATAACTTATTGTGATGGAAAATCCTCAGTGGAAAAAGGTATAACATCCTTAATATTATTGATAGTGTTCATAATAGAGGCAAATTAAGTTGGCTCTATGTCATAAGACAAAGATGTATGATTGAGTGTTTGAAAAATAATATCTTTAAAAATAGTTTCCTTTTTAAGTAATTCCAATACGGATATCTTAGTCAATGTGTTTCTCAAATGATCCATAATATCAAATGTTAGGTGCTGATCTTTACATCCCATTGTAGTATGTTGGGGATGAGGAGGGGTGGTGGGATTACGATACTCATATATAGTCTAAGGAGGCACCTTATTCCATCTAGTAACAACTCAAACCATAGGATCTACTATTTTTTGAGGGTGAGTAATAGAGGCAAGATGGGAGTGAAGATAATCAACTAATCTAGTTAAAGGTAGGCCAAAAGGAGTCTTCTGAGCCTCTATCATCGAGTAGTAACTGAAGATAACTCAAAGTAAGCCATGTAGAAATGATCCTCATAATAATGGACTCATAAGAGGGAGGACCAATGTGTAAAATAAGCTTAGTTATGACATGATCCATGAGAGAAGTGACATGCATGTGCACATTTTTACTAATGGATGGTAGTATGTATGCCAAGAAAACCACAAGAAATTGTACCATAAAGTAAAAAATAGAATCTATCATGATACTAATGATGATATGATACAAACTAAAAACTGAAGAGATGCTCCAAAAAAGAAGGTAAATCCTAATGTTACACTAAGGATTTTGAAATAATGTGCTCGAAGTAAGTCGGGTTCACCAAATGTTTTAACCTTTTAGGACTTGGCACATCTAATGTCCTATGTTTGTTAAAGAGATAAGTATACTAAATCAAGGTAATAATATGAAATAAATACATCCATAAATTATTCACAAAATTGATTAGATTTAAACTTTATAAAAATATAATGTAATAGTACAAGTAATAAATTAGCTAGAAAATAATTGAGATGGATGATTTGGAGGCTAGGAACTAAGGTAAAAGTTGTTCTAAGTGTCATAAATAGGATATTAATGTCAGAATCCCTCCTAGATAATATCACCCTAATTAGATAGTAGTGTTATTATTGTAAATTTGGTGGTAGTGTCCCTATATTAGAGGTAGTGTCCTCTATGCAAGACTATCCTAAACTTTTGGGTGCACCTCTATCTAGATCTATGAGACCTATTACTGCATACATGAATTCTAAAACATTGTGTATTACCTATTTTGACTAAATTTATGATCAAACCCTAATCCTCCATATTTCTAGGGTATCAAGTTGATATAATATGAGAAGTGAGTTTGTTAGTGGGGTAGGCTAGACATCTTCAACACCTTGATCTGATGAGAATTGCCTACATACAAATATTCCAAGGAAAGATCAAGACCGATGTAGTTCTTCTCACCTAAGTATTGGTGCAAGTGTAAGTGAATCTATTATGATAATGGCATTGAGTGCCTTGAATTTTCTTGAGACTAGAAGTATTGGTAATCTAAGCTTAGGAATCTTGTATATGTTAGTATGTAAAAGTTTGTAAAAATAAGGATTTTTAACCTTAATTATGCATAATTTATTCTAAGTTTGAATGTGTATTTTATATCTTATTCCCATCTTCTAGTTAGAGGGATAAAATTCATGTATTTATACCATTTTGATGTTTGTTTGGGTGCTAAAAGAGGTTTAGTCTAACCCTAGGAGGTTCTAGATTTGAAAAGATATTTATTTGTGAAAAATAGATCGAAAGGACATTAGCACCATTATTGGGACACTAGCACCATATCACACTAATTTTTATTTTTTTGAGTTTTACACACATTAAAAATTGCATATGAGCTGACCTCTAACATTTTGAGATCTCTATTAAATTTAACTTCACTTTTGGGAATGAGTTTTAGGTATTGGGCCTTGTAGTGACCAATGATGGAATAGCTATGATCAATGTAACTTATAACCTAGTTAGTTCTAATATGGATATGGATCTGAAATCTACTTGAATGAAATGACGGTGATGATGGATTTACTTTAAAGTGGATAGGACTCAAAGAAATTGAAAATAGAGGTTAAGGTAAGGTATAAAAGGGGATTTAAAAATAGAGAGCATGAATTCTTTCTAAACAACTCTAGTACAAGGATAAATTTTGAAGAACTAATGCTTGTATACTACTACTTTATCACATAGAACTAACAAACATAGTGAAAGGTCTAAGAGATACAATGTAGTTAGCTCTGATCTATTAACTAAAAAATAATTATTATCAAATTTGTGTAACATATCTTAACTTCATGATTATAGATAATACCAAAGATCATATTTAACTCGTTATGGCTCAGTCTAAGAAGATTCACCAAATGGTGTCTCTACACAAATTCCAAAGAGTAACTTAACTAGCTTGTTACTCGAAAACAAAATCTATCCAACTAAATTGCCACTACACATTCCAATTGATAAAAACTTATTAATACATTACAATCTAATTGAAACCACTATTACATACATGAGGAAAGACTAAATTATTGATTAGATCAAAAAACACATACTCAATATAACACATAAAGTAAAGATACAACCATACAACATAGACTTGTATAGCAAATTGAAGGATTTCTTATCTATATTAAAATTTAAAAATTTATCTTCCTTTTGTAATATAGGACATAAATTTATATATACACTTGGGATGGAGATACCTCATCACTCAATCCATTCTCAAATTTTACATCTTTTTTGGAAATTATCTCCTGAAGGAATACACATGAGACACTTGGCAAAGGATGTTGCCAATAGACAAAACTTATTCGAACAAAACTTATAATACCAATAACTAACATCATTTTATAGGGGATTTCATATGATGAGGTAGTTGAAATGGTGCCATTGTAGTTGAATTTTTTGTAGTGTTGGTCCTGATCATTGAATATGTTGGTGTAATTTAGATGACTGGGGGGAGTGATATAGCCTAAGAAGCCTACTTACTTTCTTGAATTTGTAAGTAGAGATCATGGATCACTTGAAAACCATTCTTGGTGGTGTTGAAGTCCAATATAGGTATTTTGAAGAGCTAGGGGAGCTTGTCCATTAATTTATATGTACTTTTAATGTAGCCCCAATCTCCACATAAAGATTGTTTGTACCAAGGACCCTACTTCTAACAAAATTTATCAATTATTGTAGGTCATAATGAACCTTACATATTGTTCCCTTGACCTCTAAAATTATTTTTTGCTGTCTAGATGAGGTCCTTAGAGATTTTCTTAAGGACCAATTATCCACTTTGGTTAAGTACACCATGGACCCCCATTTCCCCTAGAATTGTGATGGCCTATCCCTTTTAACTAGTGAGTTACCACACTAAATTTTACATCTCTTGATGCCATTCAATCAAGCTATCTCTTCTAACATCCACATAGTTTTGGGCCCATACAACATCTAGAGTAGTTATCAAGTTTATATGACTATCAGCCTTGTCCTTAGTTTCTCAACCCATAAAATAAAGCTTGGCATCCATCTTCTTCATGTCCTCTAAAAGGGAGAAGACCCCATTTAGGTTGTGATTATATCTTTGCATATTTCATTAATTATAAGACATCATATAGCTTCTTAACAACTCCCTACACACTACCTATGAGGTCCCTTGGGGGCTAAATGGTGATCCTTTCCTATAGGGCCTCCATAGATTGAACATATCCCATAAACATCTTTATTACTCCCCTTATAGAGTCTATAAAATTATAGGGGTCTCCCATATGATTTCCCAAGTCAAAGGGGAGAGTTATATGTTTTTTAGTTAATTGGAACACATATTATCTTTATTCTAACTCCACTTGCTTCCCTTTAGCCATTATAGTTTTTCTATTTATCTTTTTCATAGTCTTAGTTTCCTTGTTGAAATGAAAGTTGACTATGGGTTGATCCACAATAACCATGTCTTGCCTACTTACCTTTATTTTTTTCATCTTTTGGATCTATTCAAGAATACTCAAGGAAATTGTTTGTTCTAAAGGTTCTACTTGTTTTGTGAGAGGGTAAGAGGGAAACTACATAGGGGTAAACATAGGATTATGATAAGATGTTCCCAAATAAAGGAAAGGAGGAATGACTCTTCTCCATCTAGTGACCCTTTTGGGAGACACTATATCAATTATTATATTTCCTTCCTCTAACCCCTTTGCTAATGTAATAGTGGTAGACTCTACCTAGGATGCCTAGATAATTGGAAGGTATAATTGGGTGGATGGTTGGGGAAGAGTGATTAGGAAATAAAATATGGTGCAGGAGACTAGATTCTTAAAGATCACATGTTTATTGAGTCTAGAGGATTGAGGGTTGGAGGTAGGAAAGAATGAATAAGTAGGAAGGATGTTGAGAAAGTTTTGTAAATAATTAGTTATAGATGTATGAGCATCCCTAATAGGTATTTTTGAAGTTTGTATAGGGTTACCACATCTATAATTAGGGGTTTAGTTGGTATTTACAAAATTATCCCTATAATTACCTAGGACTTATTGGTTTGAGCTAAAGAATCCAAAGCATGAGAAATAGTTGCTACATAACTAACTAGGATAAAAGTAGCTACTTCAATATCTAAGGAATGAAAAGCTTATGTACTCACTCTTTATGTAGTATCACTCTAAAAAATTATTACCATAGATACCATTGTTATGCTAGGAGGGACTAAGGATGGAGATATACTCACCAACTTCCCTAGTGTTGAATTTGGATTTTTTGACTCCACTTCATCTTCATTGTCTTCACCTTAGTCCTAAATCAATTTAGTTGAGCCTGAATTGGTATTCAAAATTATAGTGTCCCAAATTAAGCTCCATTTGAAAACCCTTCATCCTTAGGGTCACTCTCTATGGTCTCACTAATGGTTTTAGATAAGGATTTTATTTTATTTTATAACCATTCTCCCTCTACGAGCTTTCTTTATCATCTCCACCATTATTCAAGATTTTTAGGGGTTCTGATTCTTTGGAACCTTTTATTTTATCTATTTCTTCTCCTAACTTCTCCTTTGAGGTTCTCTTTATTATATTACCCTTGAGAAAAATTTAAGGAGTCTTTTGTTTTCTCTAGTACACCACAGGTGGTCTAGTGGTAATAATAGTTGTTGTTGATGATGGAAAAGCAATAGCAAGTGAATCCAAAGTGATAGTGGGTGGTGATGAAGTAATGGCAATAATGGTTTATTGGGGTGATGATGCACTATTTTGGGATGGGGATGGAAATGGACCCAAACCATAAACTGGGAGGAGTAAATATGGGAGACTCACCTATTGTGATACCATGAGTGGAGGAAAAAGCAACATCAAAAATAGTCCAAGTTGAGCTATGTTTACAGTACTTAATGTAGTGGCAGTCAGGTGAGGGGGAGTAGACTCTATGGTTATTTTTAAAATATTAACTAATAAGATGAAATGTTCAGGAGACCCCTGAGTGATTCCTTGTTCACTTCCCATTGGATCACACCTAGATAGTCTAGCCTACTCTTACCTTGGAATTCCAACTTGTGAGAGAGGTTTGGGAGGGGTATTAGAATCTTGATTATCTTTCTCAATTATTTGAGCATCTTCTTTGGTGGTTTTCAAATTACACTAAATATAATTAGCCACTACCTTAGACATATTTACCTTGTTAATTTTGTCTTGAGCTTTTGTATCATTTAGAGAATCTATGAACACCTTTTCATTTGGATATGACACATGGCCATAATAAATTTTCACCCTAGATTTTATTATATCTAGAGGTTTCTTGACCCTTTTTCTTGGATCCCATTTCCTATAGTGTGCCTAATTAAAATCATATGATGTTCTAGTCCTCCCCAATAGGTGGAAAAGTTCCCATCTGGTATATCGAATCTAAACAATGTTGAAAGGTGTTGGGTTGATTGCATCCTATTTGAAACTCTCTAGATTGACATCTATGAAATCTTCTAATTGAGCTATAATTTTTTGTTATGTCACCTTATCTGGTACCAACCAAGGAAGATACATGGGAAGGGACTTGGTTCCCTCTATTATGATGATTTTTTAGTCTAGCTAGAGCCAATATCTACCAATCCTTCCAAGAGTCATTTTGATATGGTAAGATAACTTGGGCATATCTTTGCTACAAATTGCCTAGTTTACCATTGGATAGAAGGTCTCTATTAACCTAGTCATGTTCTTCCTAATCTTGTGGATGTGGATGAAATTTAACTCATCCAAAAATAATCTTAGGATATTCAATGGAGGATTCTTTAAAAGATGAGTGGACTATTTCAATTATAAAATCCACTAGATAAGACATCATATAAAAATTTCCATTCATCTATTTATTTGGGATACTAACTTGGTAGATCAAATTAGCACTAATGTTTTACCCAATATAAATGACCTTGGTGAAGGAAAGGATGGTGTCTATCAAGGTAATCTAAACATCATTGGCATTGGTTATATTTGGGAAACCATAGATTTTGTTTAACAAGGCCATGGTAATCTTGATTCATGTCCTAAAAGTGGTAATTAGGATGGTAGAGATGAGTCCCTTGACCTTTAAGGTGGTTGGGTTATGTGCCCACTCCTACAACATACTAGTAACATTGTTGTCTAGAATTCATTGTTCAATTACATCTTCCTTTGGGTTAGGGAGTCAATAATACTTCTCAAAGTCATGCCTACTAACATATGCCACAAGTGTGTTTTTCTAATGAACATGCATAATTTTGCCATAAAATTGGCCATTTGTAACCAAATCATAAACTAGGTCATTATAAGGCATTACCTCTATTTTTTCTATTGTGTCATGTAGGCCTACTAATTTGATTACTGACAGCTCCAGCTTATACCTTTGTGTAAAGGTTGAGAGTGATCCTTAGGGCCACATGGCTCTACTACCTCAACTTCCTCCCAGATAGTTGAGTAGTATTTGAAGTTTTAATTGAGAGATACTTCATCAAACTTTATATCTATAAATAGATTAGAACCTATAATGGAATATGCAGAGGGGTAGGTGGAAAATTTGAAGTGAAATCCATTATTATACACTAAATTTCTAGCTCTCTTGAATTGCATGGATGCTTGTTTGCCAAATGGATTTAAAAATTTCATATTTATATTCAATAATTGGTAATGTGATTGCAATTGACTTGGTTAATTACATATACTTCCATTTGGATTCACTTACTTTTTTGAATTGAATGCAGTTAGCTAATTCATGTAGATTAATGGTTCCAATAAATTTGCCTCCTTTTTTCTTTGATCTATTTTCATTTTTTAAATTTTATTTATGATGGATCATTATTTTTCAAATCCCACTACCAAGTGGTCTTACTATCTTGGATCTAATTGCTTTGTATTCCTTTCTCTGACACTTATTAACTTCCTACTTCTCCTAGAAGCATTGATTTTCCATCACTGGACCTTTACATAGTTTTAGGTATATGTGACAAAATTTTGGCTCCTTTTTTCCCCATGGTTCTTTCTCTACTTTGCTCTATGACTATTACTACCTTAGACCCATAAGATGGTGACACTTGGAAAAAATTTGTGATCTTTATCTCCCCAGGGGTATCATAATATCTTTCTTATTTTCATAAGCTCTAAGTGAGCAAGATTATGACACATGGTAACATCCCAATGCTCTACTTCCCCAGAAGTGTCATACTCCTTTTATTGTGTAGACTCTAAATGAGTGAGATGATGAAATTTGTCATCATCCTAGTGCTCCACTTTCTCAAAAGACCTAGAAAATTTTATAATGCTTTGATGACTATGGGCCTATGGAATTGGGACATGTGGATGGTTATCACTGCTCCACTTGCCTATGATTTCTATAATTTTAAACTTTGATCTTGTTAATCACTAGGTGACCAAGATTGTGACACTTGGAAACATCTTGATACTCTACTTACCTAGGAGTCTTTTAAAATTTTATAAGTGTTCAAATAGATACGGCTTAGTGGGTTATCACCATGTGGCACTAATTTCTTTGAAGATCAAACTATAAAACTTTACCAAGTTAAAAAAGGACTATGAAGCTTTGACATGTTTGAGTTTGCATAGAATACTCAACGGATAAAAGTTTTGAGTGATCTTTATGTCAAATAGAAATGTCAAATAAAATAACTAAACATGGAAATGCCAAAAGCAACCTTAGATAACCTACACACTATGGAAACTTTCAAAAACCACTAATAGGTTAGCTTAAGTAGAATAAACAATGAAAACTTGGATAGCCATGGAAATGGCAAATCTTATTATCACTAAGGCAACTATTCTTTACTAGAAACTAGGGCATAAGAACATTTTTTAAATCCTATCATTGTTAAGCACATGATAAACATCAATAATTGATTCACCCACCATAGCTAGTTCTTCTTAGGTTGAAATGGCCCTTACTCAAAAAAAATTGAAATTGGGGTATGTTTAGTACAATAAATGGTAACTTACAAAGGTAATACTCCATAGTATTCAATAACCCAAAATATTAGGTTAGGAATTACAAAGTGAGCACTGATCATACCCTAGAATTATAATCAAATTAGATATATGAAAGAAACTCCCAAAACTTTATGCAACATACTAGCCTTGCCCATACCTTGGATTTTTGTGTGAAGGAGTGATTTTATTTTATCCTCATTTTGAGATTTTTATAAAATATTTAGATAAAATTCTAGGTTTCACAATGGATTCCTTAAAGTATAAATAAAAATCTCAGGGAACTTAGGCATTGCTCTTCTGCTAGCTAGATTTTTATATTCCTGATAGAGATAACTTTGGTTCCCCAGTTTTTCCATTTATAAACCTTCATGATGCATGATACATTGATTTTATTTTATCATGTGAGTCTTGATCACCTTTATATTTATTTTATGTTTATTTGATCACTATTTGGGATGCATTGATCCCTTTTATTTTTTTTTAAATATAGAAGAGAGGGTAGCGAACCATATTGAGATGGTGTAGGTATAAAATTAAAAAAATAAATTTACCATAATGTCCCTATCAGCAACATCTGTATTAATGATATTATCTCAAAACAAGTATTAGAGTGGGATTTTTTTGACCCAAGGGATGGGAAACCTTTATAAATTTGCATGCATCACTAAGAGAAACTTTTACATACCTGATGAAAAGTATCTAACTATGATATGACCATAGTTCATTTCTTATTACATACCTAAATTTTGGAGATCTCAATAATAGGGGTGTAAAATTTGAAAATCAATTGGCTTATGCATTCCATTTTAGTCATCCCAACTTCATTCACCCTTTCTTTTAGGACATGATCTCCCAATTTGTGTAGTTAGGTTCACATAGTTACAAGAATCACAGAAGATTTGATATCACTTTAATCATTCAAAAGGGAGACAATCAGGGTATTCTAAAATAAAGGACAACTACTATTATAGAAAATAGGGAACTAATTTAAGGAAATGAAATGTATAAAATAGGAAAGGATAATCTATAAATAAAAAAACCTTACCCTAAACAAATCCAAAAATATAAAATAGGAAAGCTATCTATGAAAATAGTAAAACCTAATCTAAATTTTACCTATAATGTGGCCCCTTTATTTAGAAACATCCTTAGTGGGGGTAGCCTTGAAGTAGTGATTCAAATACTTACCATTGACTAGGAAGGCCAAATATTTACCTTCAAGGTCTCTTAGACAAAAATCATTATTACCTAAGATTTTATACACTTGATATAGTCCAATCCACAATAGAGTGAACTTGTCATTTTGTCTCTTCTTCTCATGGGCTTTATCTCACAGAATAACTAGGTCTAAAATTTTGAAGGATTTAATCTTGGACCTTTTATTGAACAACATTTTAATAATTTATTGGTGTTTATTGAATAATTTAAATGCTTCAATTCTTTCATCTTCTTGTTGGACTATTTCTAATAATCTAGACTGAACCCTAGGATCTTCTCCCATATAGTCTTGCATAAACTGATAGGTCAAGATCTTGAGAGAAATTGGGGAAATATATTTATTCCCATATAATAATAATAAGGGAGAGGTCTTTAGGTCCCATTTATATCTTGTCCTTTCTTCCCATAATTCATAATTTAATAGCAGGTACCATTACCTTTGTTTATCCTAGGCCAACTTATATATGACACTTATCAACTTCTTATTTGTATATTCAACAACCACATTCACTTAGGTATAATAATTTAAGGATTAATTGATTTTTATATGATTATTAAAAGCCCACTTAGTTAATTTATTTTATTGAAAAGCTATTCCATTATCATTGACCAAGTATATAGGGATAGAAAATCTAGTCAGTATATTTTCTTTGAGGAATTTGGTGACATCATGAGTTTTGGAGTTCTTGGTGACCACATCTTTACTCTACCTAGTGCAATAATATTTGGAAGTGAGGATGAAATTGTGCTCCACTAATGAGTTGGTATTGATTACCCCAATGAAATTAAGCCACATTGTGCAAAAGGGTGACCTTTAATGACTGAGTGTAGGGGCATAATAGCATTTACCTCCTTTTTTACAAAGAATTGGAATTCATGGTAGTTCCTAACATGGGCATGAGAATATTTAAAAATAGTGGGAAAGTATTATCCCATTCTTAATATTTTATGGGTTTTGGTTAACCTAAAATGGTTTCCATTACCCAAATTTTGATGTAAGTTATTCAGTATATCCATAAATTATTATCTTAAGATGCATCTTAAGTAGATACCCTCACAATTTTGTAGTATAGGACTCCTTTTATCATGTAGTGTGTGGGTTTGAGCCTTAAATATCACCTTTTTTATCTATATAACTCAAGGGGACATGTCTTTATGAGTAAATAGTGAATTAATTGATTATACCACTCTCCTCTACCCATTTGAACCTCATTGACTTGCTCAACTCGAATATGTGGGTTTGCCTCAATAATTAAATAGATTATCCCTATTGGAATCATAATTATTAAGAGGTGGGGATGAATTAGTCTTTAAATTTTTTTACAAATTTACTTTATCATTCATCAACTATCAAAATAATATAGTGAACTAGCAATACATTAAGTGCCATGAACATGAGATAAGAGCATAACACATAAAACACTTATTTTAGTGGGAAACCCTCAGCGGTAAAAAACCAAATAATTATTAAAATGGAATATGGTACTATCAAACAAACATCAAGATTTAGTGAAGCACCAACTTCATTTAGAGCACTGACCCCAACTAACCAAGCACCCACTTGACTAGGCTCTAACAAGCACCTACTTGCAAGGAGGCACCATCCCCCTAGATGAATTAAAACCAACTTAGAAACCTTATTAACTTGATAAAATTAAATAAATATTGTTTATTATCCAATTAATGATGACCTCCTCTACAACTTTTCACACTCTTAGCCCTCTCAAGTTGTATTCTAGGCTTCTTTGCTCAATTAGGTCTCTTTAAGATATATTAGGTCATTTAACCTTGATATTCATCTATAGTACCTATGTTATATCTTCATGATAATTTATATGTAACCTTATTATAGTATACAGGACCTTATTTATCTCTTCAAAGTGTTAATCTTCTATTTTAACTCACTCATTCTCTAACTAGTCAATTTGACCTATTAGGCCTTGTTCTTATACTAGGTTCTTGCTCATGCACCCCTTAGTCATACATACACACTTGAAAATTTATATTTCCAATATAATAGTCCTTATTAATTTCCAAAAATATGAATCAAACATTACAATAGTTCAATCATAGTATATAGGAAACCTAATTTAATTATGTCTTCATTAGCACATGTTACCCTTTTGAAATCTTTGGAGCACTTTAAAACTCCTCAAATGGAAATAAAATATCACATGACACTCTAATATACCCATAAAAATCACATATTATGTTCATGACACATTTTATCTCAAACCACCACTTGAAGCACACCATTAACAGTGTTCACAATTAGGCTTGTGCATACACAGAAAGTCTGTCTTGAACAACTGAATCAAAAACACAATTTTGTCAAACAAACATAGAAAATAATCATATAAATATAACCTTAAAGACATAAAAAAACTAACCAAGTTAATTATACTTCATTACACATGGAAAAATGACTCAAACCCTTCTCTACAAGTAGCTCACTTAGAACTGCCAACTAGCCTCAAAACATAATCATGGAAATAATGACCTAAACCACATGTAGAACCACTTTTAGATATTTCCAATGCATTTATATATTTAGGTAATTATATCACACACACACACACACACACACACACACACACACACACACACACACACACACACACACACACACACACACACACACACACACATAATATGTTAAAATTTAAATATTGATCTTTCAGACCAATCTCATAGTCTTGTATCTTACTATCTCATTTGAACTAGACAAGTCAACTTATGAGCAACATTTTCATCATATTAAATATTATCCAAAATATATTTACAACATTAAAATTATTTAAAAACTTCTAAATTAACTTGGATTCACTCCCAATCCATGATAACACATCCATAATCAACTTCTCACTTATGCCTAGTTCTCTCACTATTTGCACTATTAGGTCTATTAGCAATTGGTCAACTTGGATGAATAGTTTAACACAATTGAAGTATATAACCTAATATAAAACCACCATATAAATAAAATATAAGTCTCAATATTTTTCCTCAATCCATTTATAAACTTTGACTTGGTCAATTATGACTGCTATAGTAAATATCTGAGAAACAATACTTTTCCTATAGGTTTCACCCATTCACTTTTCAAACCAATCACACCTGGAGATGATTGGGATAGTTTAATAAAACATCCAATCACTAAAATATCCATACCAATCCATTATAATCACTTTATAACAACTTCTTTCATATAAGGTCATAGTTAGGGTTTTAGAGAGAGTTAACATTATTTTTTATGTTAATGATTGTTCATAAAGGATTGCCCCTAATTTTCAAAAATAATGCATAGTGATATTATCTATGACCCTTCTTCATCTCTCCTAAACAACTCAATTTTACATTCATAAGTCATATGTGCCAATGAACACTTGAAATTCCTTCTTAGGTTAAGGACCCTTCATTCTATGAACTCAAGAAACATCAAAACCATTTTTCATGCCTTTTCTTACAAAATTTGACCCCAAACTTGGTAAACACACATATTAAAACCTATCACACCATTTATAATGCTCAAATTATCATTATTATCTTGAAATATGAATCTCATACCTCATTTGGCCACCATCTCTCTTTGCTTGCTTAGACCTTGACCTGCAAACCACATTAGGCCTTGAAAACTAACCTTCAAGCCTCTTTTCATGCACTATCCACATCACTTATATGCTCAAAAAAATATCACATGCTCAAAAAAATATCACATGCTCAAATAATTTAAAACATCATTTATATGCCTTAATAATAGATCATGATGCCTCATTAGGCCAAGCAGGGTCTAGAGGTGGTCTAGTTGCATACTAGGCCTTTAGGTCTTACCCATTTATGATCACTATGAGACTCTTACAAGTGATCCAATGCCTCATTTGCATTATAGAAAAACATTATATAACATTTTATGCCTTTTTATATCCCATCAAACTCATACATTCTCACATAATCTCTTTATGCAATGACCAGTGTCATGACTTGGCTTCTCAAGCACTTGAAGCTTGATAACTGACCTTGAAACACTCCTTGATGCTTTTAAACCTTTCTCAAAATAATTTAATGTCATATATCTCAATGATTCTATCAAAAAATAACATTATTTAATAATATCATGAACACCTTTTTTAGTATTCTTTGACATCAATGCCAAACTTTCAACAACAGGAACAATGCTAAAAAATCTCCCCCTTTATCATTGATGTAAAAACACACTGTATATTGATCATTCTTATCTCCCCATTATGGTATTTCTCCCCCTTTGACATAAATGACAAAGTGATGTCTGTAACTCCTTGGATCACATTCCTTATAACCAAAATACTCAACACATAAGACTTATGAGTGTATGAGACATAATAAAAACATGATTCCCCTATCTTCATGCATACCTTATTGGAAAAACTCACCTATTATTGGATATAATTATCATGATTATCTCTCCCTAACTACTTGACTTATTCAATTATTTCTAGGAGTAGAAATTACACCTAATTCCTATCTTAGGTGTTCAAAAGTTACCTTTGGAAGTGGTTAGGTCAAGATGTTTGCAATTTGATCCTATGTAGAAACATATTCAAGTCTAACATTTTGTTCACTTACCTACTCTCTTAGAAAATGATACCTAATGATAATGTGCTTGGTCCTTGAGTGCATGATAGGGTTATTTCAGGTGATTATATCACTTGTATTATCACAATAGATAGGGCCAAGTTCATCATACTCCACCTTATAGTCTTTTAGGGTCTATCTCATCCATAAGACTTGAGTGCAACATGAAGATACTACAATGTAATTATCCTCACAAGTGGAATTTTTTATTGATTTTTGTTTCTTCAATTATCAATCAAACTAGGCACCTACCTAGAATGAAGTCTCTTCCATTAGTACTCTTCCTATCATCTATACTTCTTTCCCAATATGCATTTGTGTAGGCTATAAAATTGAACTCCTTACTTATTGGATACCATAATATATACTCCATAGTCCCCATGAGATACCTGATATCTTTTTGAATGCTTGCAAATGATTTTCTTTTGGATTTACTTCAAACCTTACCACAAGACCTACTACTTGCATGATGTTAGGTCTAGAGGTAATGATGTACAACAAACTTCCAATAATTGAGATATTTTATATTTGATTTACCTTTTAATACTCATCCTCCTTGTTTAACTTACATATTGTGATCATGGGTGTACTAGCTGCCTTGTAATCTTCCATCTCGAACTTATTCAACATCTCTCTTATATACTTGGCTTGTTAGATGAATATACCTTTTTTAGATTGAGTGATTTACAACCCAAGAAAGAATGATATTTCTCATAGCATGGAGATATCAAACTCTTTCTCCATCACCTCTACAAAGGCTTTGGTCATGTTCTCATTATTTACACCAAAGATGATGTCATCCACATAGATAACTGCTATTAGTTGATGACCATATTTTGTCTTGATGTATATATTACTATCTAAACTCCTCTTTTGAATCCTTGATCCAACAAATACTTGTCTAACCTAGAATACCAAGCTCTAGGATCTTGATTTAGACCATAGAGAGCCTTTTTCAATATGCAAACATAGTCTTTATTATCTGATAGTGAGAACCCTTCAAGTTTCTCAATGTACACTTTTGCTTCCAAATTCCCATTCAAAAAGGTATATTTGACATCAATCTGATATAACTTGAATCCTTTGAATCCTCCATATGCTAAAAATAATTAGATGTCCTCTAATCTTGCTATTGGTGTAAATGTTTCCTCAAATTCTACCCCTTAAACTTGTGCATTACCTTGCATACTAATCTAGCCTTGTTCTTAATGACTTCTCCATATTCATTTAACTTGTTTCTAAACACCCATTTTATGCCAATGACATTCTTGTCTTTAGGCCTAGGAATTAGTTCCAAGTATCATGCTTAATTCATAGAACCTATCCAAAATTTGTCTTTGCTTTCTTCTATAAGACTCTTAGGTTCAATATTGGATAATAGATCAACATTATCTTGATTTAGATTACTTACCAGTCTTCTCCTTATTTTCATACTTGTATTCTTGTTGCCAATTATTTAAGATTTAGGTTGATCTGTTTGAATATGTCTTGAGGGTCCTTTTGAGTCCTATCACTCTTCAACTTCTTCTTCTTTATCATCAACCTCTATAGTTTCCTCTTCATTCTTGAAGTCCATATTGTCTAAAGCCTTATTTGATTGTGAATGATATTTATTTGTCTCATCAATCTTAACATTAGTGATTTCCAATATATTTTGTAGTCTCTTGTTATAACATCTATAGGCTGAGCTCATTGATGAGTATTCTAATAATATGCCTTCATCATATCTATAATCAAACTTTCCCAAGTCTTCATCATCTCTTTTGATGAAACATTTGCTCCCAAACACTCTAAAATGTTTCACATTGGTAGTTATTCCCTTTCATAGTTTATAAGGAGTCTTGTTGCCATTAATCGTTATCTATCCTCTACTTAAAATGTAGACAATAATGCTTATTTACTCTCTCTAATATTCATCAAATAATATAGACACATTTAGCATAGTTCTATCCATATCTTCAACTGGCATATTCTTCCTTTCCACTATCGTATTCTACTAAGGTGTCCTAGCTAATGAGAATTGTCTCCTTATTCTATGAACCTCGAAGAAGTAATAAAACTCATTGGACCAAAATTGTCCTCCTCTATTATATCTTAGGCATTTTATATTCCTATTCTTCTCATTCTCAATAAGAGCTTTGAATGCCTTGAACTTGTCAAGAGCTTCTAATTTTTATTTCAAGAATGTAACCCAAGTCATTCTTATGTAATCATCAATGAGTAACATAAAGTAACTATATCCTTGAATGCTTTAAATTCTTATAATCCCATAGATATTAGTGTGTATTAAATACAAGGGTCTTGTAGTAGAGTATTCTTTAGACTTGAACCTTCTTCTAGTCTGCTTACCATGTTGACAAGCCTTGTAAAGTATGTTTGTAGGTTTGATGATCTTAGACATGTTCTTCATAGACTTCTTAGTGCTAATTTTGACTAGGTTGTCAAAGTTTAGGTGGCCTAACATTATGTGCCATAGCCAACTTTCATCTATATTTCTCATGAAGAATCTATCCTTATTGACCTCATTTAATACATATAGGTTGTTCTCAGTCCTCTTGGCATTGGTAATTAGCCTTCCTGATTTGGCTCTCCTTATCTCATACCCTCTATCATGAATGGTTAGTGTGTGTCCTTGATTTCACATTTGAATTACACTGAGAAGGTTATGTTTCAAACCTTCCACATACAACACATTTTGTATCTTCATATTTTCATTATCCAAACTCAAAACACTCTTTCCAAATATATGGTAGTCGTTTTATCTCCAAACCTCATTGTTCCTACAACATTATTCATTAATGAAATGAAATTATTTTTGTCTCCTATCCTTGAATTCATAAACCACTATTTATATACCATTTAATTCCTTCATATTGAATGTGAAATTCAGTCTAAGCTAGCATAGAATCATATTTAATCTTTTGTTCCTTAGCAAATAGTCCATCTTGACTTTTGAACTCAATATGATCTGTCCTAACTTTTTTTAACTTCCATATCAATGTTTTATCCTTCTTATGATTTGTAAGATATTCATATGTCTTGTTAAATCTTGTGGGCCTTCTAACTCTATTATATCATAATCTTGTAATGTGTCCTATATTATGATAGATGTAGTAAATAACATTCATGTACTTACTATGGTTCCATGATGAATTATCCTTTATTGCATTGGGATACCTGATTGATATTTTAATATTGGTACTCTTAACATGTTCTAAATTTTCACTCTCTCTCTCTCTCAAACTTTCTTATTTTGTCTATGAGCTACTCATGTTCAACCTTCAAGGAATTTATCTTTGTCGTCAACTGGTCATACTCAACTTCCATTGACTTAAAATTTATGTTGACCCTTTATAACTAACTTTTGAGATCCTTGATATTCTTATTTTTATGTTTATAATCATCAAGGGCACTTATGAGATTAGCTTTAAGGTCTAATTCAGCTTTTCCTTCTTCATTGTCATAGTAGACTTATTCATCATACATGTTTTCTTCCTATTAATCATAAGATATTATTGTTCTTCTTAGGATCACCTTCAAGATGTTAGACTTGCCTCAAAGGATCAAGCTATGATAATAATTTTTCAAAGCATAATGACTAATAGGGGGAGTGAATTAGTCTTAAAAAACTTTTACAAATTTACTTTATCATTCATGAACTATCAAAATAATATAGTGAACTAGCAACACATTAAGATCCATGAACATGAGATAAGAGCATAACACATAGAACACTTATTTGAGTGGGAAAACCTCAAGGAAAATAAAAACCAATGATGATTCAAATGTAATATAGTCCTATAATACAAACATCAAGATTTATTTAATTTCCAACTTCACTTAGAGCATTGACCCTAACTAGCCAAGCACCCACTTGACTAGGTTCTAGCAAGCACATACTTACAAAAAGGTGCCAACCCCCTAGTTGACTTAGCACCAACTCAGACACATGATTACCTTGATCACCTTCAATACATAATGTTTCTCAACCAACTGATTATTACCATCTCTTTATCTCTTCACACTCTTATCCCTCTCAAACTACCTTCTAGGCTCATTCTCTCAACTAGGTCTCTTCAAGACAAATTAGGTCATTTGACCTTGACAATCATATATAGTACCTATGTTATATCTTAATGATAATTTATATGTACCCTTATGATATTAATAGGACCTTATTTATCTCTTTAAAGTGATATATATTCTACTTCAACTCACTCATTTTCTAACTAGTCAAGTTAGCCTATTAGGCCTTGTTATTATACTATGTTATTGCTCATACACCCCTTGGTCAGACATACACACTTGCCCATTTATATTTTTCATATAATATGAATTATGAAATTCCAAAAATATTAATCAAACATTACACTATGTTGGTCATAGCATATAAGACCAAAAACCTCTTTTAGGCTTTAAGGAGACCTAACTCATTAGCATACATTACCCTTTTAAACTCCTTGGAGCACTTTAAAACTCCTCACACTATAATAACATATCATATGAAACTAAAATAGACCCATAAAAATATAATTTTATGTTCATGACACCTCTTATCTCCAACCACCACATGCCATTAGCACTGTTCATAATTAGGCATGTGCATACCCAGAAAGTTTATCTTGAATAACTGAAGAAAAAACACAATTTTGTAAAAAACTATGGAAAAAAAATAATATAAATATAACCTTAAAGACATAAAAAAATTTACCAATTTTATTATAAATCATTACATATGGTAAAATGACTCAAACCCTTCTCTACAATTAGCCCACTCAGAATTGCCAACTAATCTCAAAACACAATCACGGAAATAATGACCTAAAACACCAATATAACCACTTTCAAAGAATTTAAATCCATTTATATTATCATATTTATTAACTATACTATTCTATAATAGATAGATAATATGCTTAAATGACAATATTAGTCTTATAGGCTAATCTCATAGTCTTATACCTCATTATCTCATCTAAACTAGATAGGTCAACTTATGAGCAACATTTCATCATATTCATTGATATCAAAAACATATATACAAAACAAAAATGTGTAATAGGTATTTAAAAACTTATTCATTTACTTGGATTCATCACTAATCCATGATAACACATCCCTAATCAACTTCTCTCTTCTGCCTAGTTTTCTCACTGTTTGCACCATTAGGTCTATTAATGACTAGTTAACTTGGATGAATAATTCATCACACTTTATGTATATAACCTAATAAAAAACTACCATGGAAATAAAATATAATTCTCAATATTTTTCCTCCATCCATTTATCAATTTTGACTATCTCAACTCTGATTGCTACAATAAATCTATGAGAAACAAGGCTTTTGCTATAGGCTCACTCACTCACTTTTCAAACCAATCATAGATGGATATGAATGGGAGAGTTTAATAAAACCTAAAATCACTAAAATATCCATACCAATCCATTCTGATCACTTTAGAATAACTTATTTCATATCAGGGCATTATTAGGGTTTTAGAGAAGGTTAACACTATTTTTGTTGTTAATGATTATTCATAAAGGATTTCCCCTCATTTACAAAAATAATTATTGAAAATCATAGATATTATCCTTACCCATATCTACTCAATATCACATATTCCCATTTAGAGTTTATATGTGCCAATAAACACTTAAAAGTCTTTCTCGGGTTGAGAACCCTTCATTCATGCACATGAAAAACCTCAAAACAAATTTTCATGCCTTTTCTTGCAAAATTTGATGTAAAACTTGGTCAACACACTTGGTAAAACCTATCACACCATGAAAAATTCTTACATGTTAATTCTTATCTTTAAATCTGAATCTCATACCTTATTTGGCTACCATCTCTCTCTTTGCTTACACAGACCTTAACCTAAAACCACATTAGGCCTTGAAACTAACCTTCAAGCCTATTTTAATGCACTCTCAACCTCACATTATCACACAACATATCACATGATAAAATAATGTCAAACATATTTTATATGCCTTAAAAATAGATCATGATGATTCATTAGGTCAAGTAAGGTCTAGAAGTGGTCTAGTTCCATACTAGGTCTGTAGGTCATACCCCTATAATCTCACTCTAAGAATATTATGAATGCTCTAATGCCTCATATTCATGATCAAACAACCTCATATATCATCTTATGCCTCTATGTATCCATCTCACTAGGCCAACAAGCTCATACATTCTCACCATATCTCTTCATGTAATGACCAGTGTCATGACTAGGCTTCTCAAGCACTTGAAGCTTGATAATTAACCTTGAAACCCTCTTTGATTATTCTACACCTTGCTCACATATATTTCATGATTCTCAAATAATGACATATCTCTCAATGATTCTATCAAATAATAACATTCTTCAATGACCTCATGAAAACCTTTCTTGAGAACCTTTGACATTAATGAAAACATCAATGCCAAACTTTCAATGATAGGAACAATGCTAAATAATCCCTTGGCCTCTTACTATATTGTTTGTTCTAATTTTTAGGTCAAATTATTGAAAATTGGACATATATTTTCCTTTTCTTTCACCCATCTCATTCTAGCTAAGAGTGATCTTGAACATAGGTTTTGAGACCATGATATAGGTATTATTTCTTATGATATAATTCCTCAAAATCTTTATAGCTTTGATCAATTCATAGATTTGCTTATCTGTCATTGAATATTTCATCTCTACTTATTTTAAATTAATACTCATAAAGGTGATTGGGCATTGTATTTCATCTACTTTTTGAGTGATTACTAAAAGAATGGTATGTTTTGAATAAAATGAGTATAGGTATAAGTCCTTGGTGAAGTCAAGACTAATAAATACTAGGGCTTGTGATGGAGGAGACTCAAGCCAAACAACATCATCTTTTGAAATATTGTCATAACTGGTCAAAAAATGGCCAAATTTTAGTGTCAAGGTGTGTGAAGTGCATTATGAGGTCTATTTATGTCCTTTAAGTCCATTTGAAGTCATCAATATATGATATATGGCTTATAGGTGTTTTCCCTCCAAAACTAGGAATTTAAAAATTCAAATATATGTCAAGAGGCTAGGAGGGTCATTTTATGTTTTTGAAGTATTAGGTGAGCAAAGTTGGTTTAATATATTAATTCAAGTCATAACAAATGGTTTTGATGTATTTCATGTATAGGGCTTAAATCAAATCATATGAAATAAATAAAGTCCCTCTTGTGTGTGGGAGTTAGTTATGGTAACTAAGTTGGTGTAACCAACCCAAGAAAGCTAAATTAAAATTGTGGAAGAAAATTCGTTTGATAAGTTAGATATGAATAAGGGAGAGGTAAGAGAATATAACTCCATGTATAAGGAGAGAGAGTAGGAGAGGATCTCTAGAGATTTTTGAGAGAAGTGGATCAAGGAAGAATCATGAATACTCTCCATGAAGGATTGAGAAAGAGCAATGGATTGTATATGAGAGATAATGATGTTTAAGAATAAAAGAGAGTAACCTTTGATTAACTAATGAGTTTTAAATTTTCTAATGCTTTTTATTTTGATAATCCCTTGAGGCTACTTACAAAAGTTTCTTAATATTGATATGTGTTTGAATGTAAGATTGTGTAGTAATACTCAGTAACGAAGAGAATTGAGATAATAGTAAGAGATTATATTACATAAATGACCTATGCTTTCTAATATATAATATGTGTATAAGTGTACACTTGAGGTAACATTCATTAAGTTTAAGAGTGGAAAATAAAATAAATATGGACCCCTAGACTATGTATCCTATGTTTGGAATATGTTAGTTAAAAGGATATTGTATGAGTTGAGGTTTCTTGGAATGTAATATGTAAAGGACACTTTTGCATTTGAATGGGTTTGCATTTAAAAGAACCTTGTTGTATTGTAAAATTATTAGGTTTGAATGCAAGTATAAATGGCCAGATTTTGATACACAAATAATATGAAGTACCACCCTATTCATATAATCAAGTTCCCTATTTTCATAGTTATTGTGAATGGGAACAAGTGGGGTGAATGAAGTCACTTTGTGAACTTTATTTGCATAGAAATCTAGGTGTGCATTGAGAGTGAATTGATGGAGTTTGATTTTTGAAGGAGATAATCAACTTTTAAATGGCACTTGACGACTAGCGCCCTGTGTAGCCTTGTCAAAAAATTTAAAATTATGTGAATACTCAGTTGAAGAAGATTGGCATGGAATGAGAATATATTTTTAGAAGGTAAAAAGGAAATGTGGAATGAATCAAGGTCAACATTGAAACTTTTTTGAATAAATTGAAACATATTAAAGATGAATAAGGTTATAGAATGATTATGATATGACTCCTAGACACAAAATTATATATGTAGTGTGATATGAGCATATGGAGGTTGCTTGTGAATAAATAGACATTTAGAGAGTTGGTCTTCATTGGCGTAGACCTTAATACGGTCTATGGATGAATTGAACAAATTTAAATCTAAAGATATTGTATTTTTATTCCCTTTCAAACTATGTATAGTCCCTATTTTAAGTTTCATGACCATTTGTTTGTTTAGGTATCTACAAAAGGAGCCAAAACCTAATTTTTTTTGTAAATATAGGTATTAATATCTTGAAGATGAATCAAAATTCTTTTAGGATTTTAGACATGTGTAAAGACTAGAATGAAGAAAACACAGAATTGTAGGGTTGAAAGCTTATAGGAAACTGAATTGGAGGAAGGTTTGTGGATGAAACATGACCTCAGTTGATAATCTATTCAAAATAATGTTGGGTGAAGTTGAAGGAAGGAATATGCTATATAATAATGCTAATGGTGTCCTCCTAAAATGTATGAATGGTTCAAACCTTAGAGGTTTACATTAAAAGGACTATAAAGGAGTAGGAACAAGAATGACTTTGAGAAGTGTGGATGGTTATTAAGCTTGAAATAGGGCTTAATAAAGGTTAAATTAAATATTATATGCTTAAGAGGAATCATTTATAAGCTAAATGTACCTATCTAAGTTCTAAATAAAGATTTTGGATAATGAATCCTTGAAAGGGATAATGGCCCATATAACTAAAATATAGATAAAAGGGAAAGTGTTGAGATAATGCAAGAACATAGATATAAGTTGAAATTAAGGTTAAATAAATATTTTAGGATAAATCTCAAAAGAATAAAGTTAGACCAAGAACATGCATAAAAGAGGCTAGTAAGCCTAAAGACTATTATACAAATCCAAAGATTAATGGTTATAGAATAGAGGAAGCACCTATTGGTTAGAGATCATTGTCAAAGTAAGTAATAAGGTTAGAATTTTTGAGTCTTCTCCCTATGCCTCTACATAATTTGGTATCAAATAAAGGTAAGAGTGAGTAAATTTCATTTTGATTTCTTTCTAAGTTGTTGATTTGAGAAAAATGCATAATGCCATGAGATATGCATGAGAGAAGTAACCTTTTAGGGTATTGAGGGAGAAGAAGGTTGTAGGTATAATCTATTTAGATTAGCATATAGGAGTATCATATTTATAAGAGAAGAGATACAACCCCAAAGTCCTTTGAGAAGGACAAGAAGCTAGTTAAGTGAAGAATAAAAAAGATAAAGAGAAAAGGAGAGAATTGAATCTCTAAGAGAGAAGAGGAATAAAGAAGACTCCAAAAGAGATTCAAGGAGGTTATGAAGATATCCTAATAGAGGACTCAAGGAAGAATAAAGTCCCAATAGAGATCTAAGAGGTAAGGTTGATAGACTTGCTAAGAGAAAGGTCTAAATAGGCCTAAAAACCAAGAGCAATAGAAAAGATGGATATAGAGAAAGAAGTGGTAGATATAAGAGAACATAAGATATCATGATGAAGATCATAAGAGAATAGGAAAGCTAGTGGACTAGCTAGAATGTGAGAAGGAGAGTCAAGTGGTCATTAGAATCACTTGAGAGAGAAGGCACAAGAAAGGTGTCTTAAGAAATAATAAGAAGAAAGAGAGAGCAGCCCAAAGAGGCATGATAAGAGAGATGTTTCCAAGTGAGAAATAAGATAGAGAGATTTAGAAGAGGGTTATCATTTAAGATAATAAGAATAAGATAGAAGTGCCAATAAGATCACATGAGGGTGAATATAAGAAGATATGGAGAGTGTATATGTCAAGGACATTCAAAGAGACTATGTGGTCTCTCATTTTATATGCTAGCATTGCTTTCAAATTTGTATTTGTAGGTATTAATACAAATGTGGTGAACGCAAATCATGAGACCTCAAATTTGATGGAAAATGGGCCAAGAATATCACCCATCAAGTTGTAATACGATGACAAATAGAAATAAACTCTTGAATAATACAAAGTGAAGAATATTGAAGGCATTCCACATGATGAAATTGATAAGAAAGAGGAATATTATGATACATTGCCACATATATCACCTAAAACAAGAGAAAAATCATGAAAAGAGTACATGAAGGTAACCCAAGAATATATGAATGAATAACTAATCTTTCAACAATTACCATTGGAGGTAAATGAATGACTAAATGTTAATTTTGATTGCATGAATGAAGAAGGAAAAGATAATGTGTAGATTGAGAGAAAGAATGATAGATTACAGACCTCAAAAGGAGAAAAAGGGAATGGATATGTATGGCCTAAGTGGATTAAAGAAGTAGGTAATGAGAAGGAAGAATATAAACTTAAATAAGAGGTCAAACAAAGAAAAATTATGGTTGGAAAACAAGCACAAGTATGAAAGCAAAAGATAAATGATAAAGTATATCAAGTTGGCATGGTAGAGAATAAAAACATGAAGCATGAAAGAGACAAAAAGAATAAAGTGGTAGAAAAAAAAGGTACAAGGTATAAAATGGGTGGTAAAAAGAATGATAATAGCACAAGAATATCAAGTTACAAGTGTGCTCCAAGAAAGCATGAAGGTTGAAGAAGACAGAAAGCCAAAAAAGAAACCAAGAGAGATGGTGCATGAAAACAAAGCCAAAGAAGTGAAGGTAAAACCATATGAATGCATAGAAGATAAGTATATGAAATATTTTTTTCAAATGTTGTTTATGATAATATGTTTTAAGTTGACTCCAATGATAAAGATAATGTATACATGGAAATAATGGCCTTGATGAATGAGTGTGTAGCAAGGAAAGATGAAGATAAATCACCTCAAAGATTGCTTGAATATCATGGTATACAGCATGAAGAGGTTTATATGACTCTCACACATGAAGGATTCCAAGGATAAGACAAATAACAAGTTTCCAAAGCAAGTTAAGAGCAATGTGAACCAAGATTTGATAAATATTTTGAGGAGATTGATGCACAAAAGTTGTGAGAAGAGTTGGAGATGATAGAGGACATGTTCATTACATCTAAGAGGATGAAAATAGGTGAGGTATAGTAAATAAAACTCAAATATTAACTCCAAGAAACACCAAGAGAGTAGAAGAAAAGAGAAGTACAAGAAGTTGTACAAATAGGCAAGCAAGCAAGTAAGGAAATGGCATATGAACAAGAAAACAAGGTGAGATATTCATTTGGGTAAGCACAATCTAAGTTTAAATTTGCTAAAAATTCATATGGGAGGCCAAATATTGGTCAAATAATGTTTTACTATGGTGAGGGTGAAAAGAGTAAGAAGTTGTTCTTGCATAGTGAGCAAGATTATATGCCAAAGCATCAAGATGAGAAAGAGTTGGAAGAAGATGCAGGAAAAGGGAGTGTAGATTATAAAAGGAAAAAGGCTGAAATGAATGATATGCTAATAGAGCCTCATGAAGAAGATGAAAGCATGATTAAGGAGAAAACATCACTCAAGAAGAAAGAATCAAGTGAGATTTATAAGAAAACAAGTCATGTAAAAAGCATGAGGAAGAAGAATGAACACCAAATGGTGGAAAATAATCATGAGAAGGTTAAAAATGACTTATAAAAGATGGAACATATAGAAAAAAAAGATATACAATAGTCAGAACACCTCATAGAGGTAGAAGATGCATAGACACAAAGATTAGACAAAGTACAAGGAAGAAATGGAAGCATTTAGCAAAGGAAAGGGAACAAGAAAGGATGGAATAAAGTCTAAAAAGTATGATAGACAATCAAAGGATAAATTTGAAGAAAAGAAATAATTTTTAGGCACAAGTTTTCTCCCTCCTATGGAGTATGATATAGGAGCATCAAACCAAAGAACATCATCTTTTGAAATATTGTCATAATTAGTCAAATAGTGGTCAAATTTGAGTTTAAAGGTGTGTGAATGGAATTATGAGGTCAATTTATGTCCTTGGAGTCCATTTTAAGTCATAAATGTGTGATATATGGCTTATGGGTGTTTTCCCTCTAAAACTAGGAATTTGAAATTTTAAATATATGTCAAGAGGGTAAGATGGTTATTTTGTGTGTTTGAAGTGTTAGGTGATGAAATTTGGTTTATAAGATTAATTAAAGTCATAAGAAATGGATTTTGATGTATTTAATGTATAAGGATTATATAAAATCATATTAAATAAAGAAAGTCCCTCTTGTATGTGGGAATTAGTTATTGCAACTAAGTTGGTGTAACCAACCCAAGAAAACTACATTGAAATTGTGGAAGAAAAGTCATTTGGTAATTTAGATAGGCTTATGGGAGAGATAATATAAGGTAAATACATGTATAATGAAAAATATTAGGAGAGAAGCACTAGAGATGGTTGAGAGAGGTGGATCAAGGAAGAATCATGAATACTCTCCATGAAGGATTGAGAAAGAGCAATGGACTGTATAAGAGAAATAATGATGTTTAAGAATAAAAGAGAGTAACCTTTTATTAACTAATGAGTTGTTAATGTTAGAAGGATTTTTATTTTGATAATCCCTTGAGGATACTTACACAAGTTTCTTATTGTTGATATGTGTTTGAATGTAAGACTGTGTAGTAAAACTCAGTAAAAAAAAGGATTGAGATAATAGTAAAATATTGTCTTGCATAAATGAATTGTGTTTTATAATCTATAATATGTGTATAAGTGGTGTACACCTAAGGTAACATTAATTATGTTTAAGATTGGAAAATAAAATAAAGATGAACTGCCTAGATTGTGTATCATGTGTCTGGACTATGTTAGCTAAAAGGATATTGTATGAGTTGAGGTTTATTAGAATATAATATATAAAGGACATTGTTGTATTTTAAGGGATATTAATTTAAAATTACCTTGTTATATTGGAAAATTATTAGGTTTGAATTTAGGTCTGAACAACCAACTTTCAATACACAAACAATATGAGGTACCACCCTATTCATACAGTTCATTATTTTCATAGTTATTATGAGTGGGAACAAGTGGAGTGAATGAATTAACTTTGTGAACTATTTTTACACATAGATATAGGTGTGTATTGAGGTTGAATTGATATATTTTTATTCTTGAAAGAGATAAACAACTTTGAATGGTACTCGATGACTAGAGCCATGTGTATCTTTGTCTAAAAACTCAAAACTGTGTGAATTAGTTGAAGAAGATTAACATGGAATGAGAATGGATTTTCAAAGGTAAAAAGGGAATGTGGAATGAACCAAGGTTGAAATTTAAACTCTATTGAATAACTTGAAATGTATTAAAGATGAATAAGGTTTACATAACTTTTATACCATGACTTGCAGACACAAAATTTTGTATATAGTGTGATATGAGCATATGGAGGTTGTTTTTGAACAAATAGACATTTGGAGAGTTGGTACTCATTGACACAAACCTTGATAATGTGCAAATATGAATTGAATGAATGTTAATATAAGGATATTGTGTTTTAATTCCCTCTCAAACTATGCATAGTCCCTGTTTCGGGTTTCATGACCATTTATTCATTTAGGTATCTGTAGAAGGATCCAAAACCTAAAACTTTGTGTAATGTTGGGTATTAATATCCTAAAGATGAATAAAAAGTATTTTGGAAGTTTTTTGAAGATTTTAATGAGGAAAATAGAGAGTTGTAGGGTTGAAAGCTTATGGGAGACTAAATTGGAGGAGGGGTTGTGGATGAAACATGACCTAAGTTGAGAATCGATTCAAAAGAATGTTGGGTGAAGTTGAAAGAAGGAATAGGATATCTAAAAATCCTGATGGTGTGCTCAAAAAATGTATGAATGATTCAAACCTTGGAGGTTTACATTAGAAGGAATACAAGGGAGTAGGAACAAGAATGAGTTTGAGAAGCGTGGATGGTTATTAAGCTTGAAATGGGGCTTAAAAAAGGTTGAATTAAATATGTTATGCTTAAGAAGAATAATTTAGAAGATGAATGTTCCTATCTAAGTTTTAAATAAATATTTTGAATAATGAATCCTTGAAATAGCTAATGGCCCATAGAACTAGAAGATAGATAAAAAGGAAAGCATTGAGATAATGCAAGAATAAAGATAGAAGGTGAATTTAAGGTTAAAGAAATATTTTAGGATAGAGATCAAAATAATAAATTTATACTAATCACATGCATAATAGAGGCTAGCAAGCCTAGGGACTATTGTACAAGTCTAAAGAGTGGAGGTTATAGAATAGAGGAAGTACCTATTGGTTAGATATCATTGTCAAAATAAGTGATAAGGTTAGAATTTTTGAGTCTTCTCCCCATGCCTCTGCATCAACCTAAGTAATGTCCATCTTGATATCTTATAAGGAACCCTTTGCCTCTGATGTCCATTATATTTTTACATCTTTTTTGAGCATAGAATTCAATGGTTTGACAATCTTAGCAAACATAGATATGAATTTTCTCACAAAGTTGATATTATTGAAGAATGATTTTAATTATTGTCTACTATTGAGAGGTGTCAACTTTGAAATGGATTAGACCTATTCTAGATCAACAAAAAATCTCTCCTTGGTGATGATGTCACCCATTAAATTTCCCTCTGTTATCTTAAATATTATTTTCTTTGGGTTGAAGGACACTTCATATCTTATGTATCTATCAAACACCTTTTTAAAGTGGATTACATGATCAGTTTTGTTCTTAGAAAACACAGTGAGGTCATCCATATAGATAATGATGCACTTACCAATAAGTCTCTAGAACACATGGTCCATGGATCATTATAATGTTTCCCTAGAATCGATAAGGATGAAATGCATATTTTTATAAGCATATGTGCCCCACTTCATGGTTAAAATAATTTTCATATGGTCTTGTGCTTCTACCAGCACCTGGTTGTATCTAAAAAAACATATAGGAAGGACATAATTTTAGACATACTAAGAACCTATATTGTCTTTTCCAATGAAGGTATAGCGTATTTATCCATGTTTGAATATTAGTTCAAAACCCTAAGGTTTTTTAAATAAAAGGGGTAAAAACTTTATTAAAACTTATAACAGCAAATTACATAACCACCAGCATGAACCAAAGAACTAAACACCAAGAACAAAAGCCTCACACCTCAACTACACTAACATCTACATCAAGAATGGGCTCTAGCACCTCATGTAAATCACAAGGCAGCTTCTCCCATTCATCCACCTTACGGCCCTCACCACCTTCTGATGCCCATTTAGCCAAGCAATTAGCCACTTAATTCCATTCCCTTAGAATATGGGCAAAAGATACTGAATCCATCAAGGAACTAACCTGTAGTATCTACTGCACTATCGTGGCCAGTTGCCAACTCACCTCAAAAAATTTCCTCTCTAGGAGCAAATTAATTAGGACTTGTGAGTCTGTTTCACAGATCACCCTCCTCCACCCTAAAGCATAGGCACATCTCAGGGCAAAAAGGATAGCCAAACCTTCCATCTTGTTAACAGTCTGAACTCCCTGATAAGTCAAAAAAATAAAAATCAATGATTCAGAAGAATCCCTACCAATCCCGCCAATCCCAGCCGGCCCTGGATTGCCCCTAGAAAATCCATCTATGTTAATTTTCAAGAGACCAACAGGTAGGGGCAGCCATTTCCCCAACCTTTGAACTCTCTACATCCCCCGTATACCTCTCTTGACACACGCTGAAACTAGAGATAACCCCCTTATGCCAAACCTCTCCACCATCTCAGTGTCCTCTCTCTTAAGTGGCAAAGTAACCTCACTCTTCACTTCAATAGATTCTTGGATCATTCTTTTAATTCTATTCTAGACCTATTTAATCTCCATATTTTCATCCCAAAAAATCCTATGGTTCATTTCCAACCATACTTGCCAAAGCTAAAAAAAAGGGCCAGCATATCACGCATCCTGCATGAAGGGTGTCGATGAAGGTGGACAACTCACTCTAGACCAAAAATCGGCAAAGGATATAGTGTGAATGCACTGGCACCTCCACATGTCCCACCATAAATACCCTAAGTGAAGAGTGAAAGAGCAGTAGAAGAATAGGTGAGAGGAGTCTTCCTCTTCACGATTACAAAGAACACACCTCGAAGGGCCAGCAAAGCCCCTCTTCTGAATATTATCCCAAGTCAAACATCTATTCCAAACTAAAGTCCAAATAAAATAGTTACATTTCAGCCAGGAGAATCCATTCCAAACTTTTTTCCACCACTGAACTTCCTCTCTACCCTCATATTGTTGAGAAATCAGCGCTTAATAACCATAAGACACAGTATACTTCCCCTTGGGGTTCGGGGACCAGGCCAACACATCGCTATCCAAAAGTGCATTGTAGCTATAGTAGGATAGAATATAATGTAGCTCGACACACTCTACCTCCAAACCATGAATCGGCCACTCCTCAAGGGTCTTCCATCTAGCATCCATCACTTGCCCCTAAAGGGAAAGGGATTTATAATCACACACCCTGGTCCATCCAGCCTTGCCAAACCTCTAGGACAAAATACTCAGCTAAGGATATTGGATAATTAAGGGAGAGTAACCATCCCAAGAGTCATGCCAAAATTGAGCCTTAATCCCATTCTTGCAAATCCAAAATAGACCCTTCTTAATCAAATCTACTCCTTTCTTGAGAGTCACCCAAATCATTAAGCCTTTCCCAATCACTTCATACCTTAGGAGATCCCTCTAGGGGATCCAAAAGAAGTACTTATGGGATAAGACTCTAGCCCACACCCTCTCCTATTCCACACACTAGTGCCAGTATAGCTTGGTGGCCAAAGCAACACTAGATATTACAAATTGTTATAATCCAAGACCACCAAACCTATTTGGACTATAAACCACCTCCCACTTAATGAGGCTCCACTTGGTAGAAGATAAATTACCTACCCACAAAAACTATCTAGTTAAGGAATCTAGTTCCTTAACAAAGCTCATCAGAGCCACCTGGATCATACACCTATAGATAGGAAGAGCCTGGACCACTGATTGAATCAACTATATCCATCTAGCAAAAGATAACCAGTGATGGGTCCAATGATTCAATTTGCCTCTGAACTTGTCCAAAATTGCCATCCATGATTCCTTAGACTTTCAACTAGTAGAGATTGGGATCCCTAAATATAGCAATGGTAGACTCCCAATTTGGAACCTGAGGATATGCGCCACTCTTCATTATATGGAAGGTGGGGTATTAAATAAAAAAATGGAAGACTTGCCCTCATTAATTACCTGTCCTGAGGTAGTGAGATAAACTTCCAAACTTTTACAGATGTTAGATGCCTCCCTAATAGTAACCATGCCCATCAACGTCACATCATCCACAAATTGGAGGTGAGATTGTATAGGAAGGCCCCCACCCCAATGCTAGTCTTTAGTAGCACCATTATCCACATTCCTTTTGATCAACCGTCCCAAGCCTTCTGCAAATAGAAGAAACAAATAGGGATAGAGAGGGTCACCTTGCCATAGACCAAGAGAAGCCCCAAAGAGAGTAGAGTTCTCGCCATTGACCAGAACTGAAAAGGAAGTCTAGTTCACATAACTCATAACCCACCGTATCCAATCTTCCTCAAAACTGAAGGTGCCCAAGACCTTCTGGAGGAAGGTCCACTGAACTCTATCATAGGCCTTGGACATGTCCAACTTGATAAACATCACTTTATCATTGGACTAGGTCATGGAATGGATAGTCTCCGTAGCCACCACCACCTCATCCAAAATTTGATGGCCCTCCACAAAGCCACCTTGATCCTTAGAAATAAGCACTGGTAGCCACTTATTTAACCTCTCTACAATCAACTTAGATATAATTTTATAAGTGATGTTCCAAAGGTAAATGGGCCAGAAAAGACTCAACCAATCAGCCCCCTCTCCCTTGGGAATGAGAGACAAGAAGGTAGAGTTTAGAGCCCGAAGCATTTGCTTATTCTTTTGAGATTCTTAAATAACTGCCAGTAGGTCCAGTTTGATAATTTACCAAAATTATTGGAAGAACTCAATCAAGAATTTATCTATGTCAGGTGCCTTTCCTTTCGACATCATGAACACAATCCTCTTTAACTCCTCCAAGGATATATCCCTCATCAGCTGTGCTCTCATATCCATAGTCACCAAAGAAGGAATGTAGGAAAGGACCTGATCCTTAGCCATCGAGTTCCCCTGCACCTCTTCCTTAAATAGAGAAGCAAAATACTGCATTGTCTCATTAAGGATACCCTACGTAGAAGAGACAGTCCCCCCGCTGTCCGTCACCAAAGAAGTTATCCCATTACTATGCTATCTGGCTCGAACCGAATTGAAAAAGAAGGTAGTATTTTTATCCCCCTCTTAAAGCCATCTAATCCAAGCCTTTTGTTTCCAAAATATTTCCTCTCTTAGTTCCCATTCTTCCACTACTTTTAAAGCCCTAGCTTCCTCCCTCTATAAAAACTCAATCAATCCCTCCTCCCTAATGAATCTAGTAATGTCATTCAGCTCCTTCTAGGCCTCATTTTTCCTATGGAAGATGTTCCCAAGACTTTGCTGGTTCCACCTTTTGAGCTGGTACTTCATGAAGTGGAGTAACTTAGAAAAGTATACATTGTTGTTCCCATAGTAGGCCTACCTATCTTTCACTAATCCGCCACATGTCCAAACAGGTCCAGATCCCTAAGCCACATGAGTTGAAACTTAAACGGTGGTTTCTGAGGTGAATGGGCTAAATAAATTATCAATTTTATGGGCCAGTGGTCTGAGCCTCTCTAATTAAGTATCTCCATGCTAGAATACCACAAACCCCCAACCCAATAACAAGAGGTCATGAATCTATCTATGCGCTCAGCAATGCATCTATCCCCCACTCTTATGTTTTTCTAAGTAAAGCAACCATTATTGGGCTTGATATCCATAAGATTGAGTGCTACAATATTATCTTGGAACAAAAAATAAAAAGATTCTAGCCTTTTTCTTTGTTAAATCTAAAATAGCATTGAAGTCTCCAGCAACAATCCAAGGCAGCTAAGGAAATAATCGACAAACTAAGTGGATATTTTTCCAAACCAAAATTTTACCTTGAAAATCTGTAGGTGCGTAGATATTGGAAAAAAAGACTAATTTGCTTGACTCCATACATGAGGCCACCATGGATAAAGAGGACTTAAAATAAATCTAAGACACTAGTTGGATCTTTCACAAATTCTAAAAACATGCCACACCCCCCGAAGACCCCTAAGCTCCAATGCATTGACATAAACCATGCCTCCATAACTTAGGTGCAATATTCCTCATATCATTCATAGAAACCTTCATCTCTTGAAGAAAGAGAACATCAGGTACTTGACATCTAACTAATTCCCAAACAGCCTTTTGTCTAGGGCTGCTGTTCAGGCCCCTTACATTCCATGAAATAATGATCATTTTGGAGGAGTTGAAAAGTGGGAGTCTAAAGTCTTAACATCACCTAACTCAACCAAGGTCTCCCCCATCATCTTAATTTTCTGTGTCCTTCTTATGGTCCAATTTAACACTTTTTTCTGACATCCCCTTCTTCCCCTCCTTCTGAAGAATACCCAAGTGAGGAGAAGATTTGCCTCGCTTATCAATTTCTCCCACCGCAGTCCTTGTTGGAAGATCCATATCCTCTACATTTTGTCCCTGATCACCATTGGTCTCCACCACCATCTTTTCCCCTATCTACCCCTCCATGACCATGGGTAAGTCCAAATCCTCCAAAAGAAACAAATGAAGATTGGCCGAATTAATCTCCAGTCTGATCCTCCCACAAGTTGCTCCACCCTCAATAATCTTGGGTTTACTTCTTGCTAGCCCAATTCATCCAAGACTTCAAACCTATTAAAGGAGTCATCATCCTGTCACTCCATAAGGGGCCTCTTCTAGCCTCTATTGCAATTTTGAGATTTCACTTGAACAAAACCTTCAACATCCTTTTCCTCATTGATCCCAAACTTCTTCCCTTTATCAGTACTTGGAGTGCTACTAGGCGGCAGTTGAGATTGTTGCTCCACTAACTTAGCCTTCGGGCACCTATGCACCAAGTGTCCATATTCATGACATAGGTGACACCTAAAGGGAAGGGTCTCATAGTCCAATTGTTTCACCTAGTAGTATGAGCCCGTAGTCATCTCCACCGCATCAGGTAGTGGTTTGGTCAAATCAATTTCCATGCAAATACGAGCAAAAGTCATAACTTTCTTACCTAGAGTTTGTGTAGAAGACTCCACTGGCCTTCCTAGCATCAAAGCTAGCATTTGGAGAACATCCTCTCAACAACATTCAATAGGAAATCTAGGTAGCCTAATCCACACCAGAACCCAATTTGGTAGTTCCTCAGATGGATTAAAACCTACATGCTAGGGTTTGACAAACAGTCGAACCTGATTGTAAAAATAAGGCCCCCCTAAAAAACCCTATTTTGATCAGACAAGCACAGAAACATCACCATGAAGTAATTATTTGCCAATAACGTGACCTCCATTTCTCCCTTAGGTTCCCACACTCTTCTGGCCCAACTTTCTAGAAATTGAAGGGAGACTCTCAATCCCAAAAACTTGTAATATAGTGAGTACTTAGAATAATATTCCACATCCTCAGAAATCATGTCAAAAGGGGATTACCAGTTTAGTTCACTCTTTACACCACTCTAGGCATCCATTAATCTTCATGACATGGGATCCCCTAAGCAAGCTCTAGTCCACAGCACCTGTAGTCTGGGTAGAAAACTCATTTCCCATTGTGTTAACATGCTGCCTCATCCTGTTCACACCCACAGCTTGACTAAAACTCCTATTAAGCATAGTCTTTGAATGCTCCTACTGAGCCATAACCATGCCCTTTATGGTATGTCTTGATCTTAGGCCACCTCAGTACCTTCCCCATGTGCCTGTCCCCCACTCTTCTCTTACGCAATCTCGCTATGGCCTGAACAAGCTAGGGCATGGCTACCCTAGCTCAGCTTTGAATTACAGAGCCTCCAATGTGCCATAGATCATTTTTTTTCAAGAACTTAAAGTTGACACAACCTTATTTTCCCATTCTTCTTCCTGATGGGTACTAAGTTTGCCACCCAGGTAGATTGCCTAATATGAAATATATTTTAGCATCTAATAGCTTATAAAATTTAGTTAGAATGAGAGGATCTAGGATGGCATTCATAGGCTTTTGATATTGTCTAAATGGTATGTTACCTAGACTCAAGGAAATAGTATGGGTGATCATCCTAAGATTAAAAATCCTTAAGTGTTTATAGTTTCATGTGATCACATACATGTACTTCATCAGTATTTCCTTCAGCTTATACTTTTAATCATGAGTACATGCTAGACCAATGTTAACTTATTGAGGGAATTTTTGAATTCCCAAATTATCCTTGTCAAATTCAAATTGATCTATCTTTCGCCACCTTTATTGGTCAGATTATGGATCTATATTGAATATCCTTTCTAAAGATACCATCCCCATGGGGATTCTATTTTCTTTGACTTATATGATACCATCCTCCTTAAGGTCCTCTATTCCCAAACATTAAAATTATTTTAATTTTATAATTTGGTCTTAAAAGGATCCAAAATTATTTATAAATTGAATGATTTGGAGATCATCCTAAAAGACCTAGAAATTTTCTATATCTTTGGGGACCAAAGGATAAGGCACTAGCTCCATATAAATTTTTTGCATCTTAAACTATGGGAGTGGCATTGAGATAATAGTTAAGGATGCCAATGAATCTACCATTTATTTATCTTCTCTTAGAATAGCTTAGATATTAAAAGCCTCAAATGGTTTGATTAGGTCCCAAGCTTTGTGTTTATATTTATATAGGTACACTAGCTTGTTTTGATATTTCCTTCTGACCTGGTTGACCATCAGCTTTGAATCACCAAATACTTATATTTATTTGACATCATGTCCTAAGGCAAATTATAGGCATAAGATAAAGGCTTCATACTCATATTAGTTATTGGTGAAAGAGAATAATAATTTGTATGTTATTAGGTAATACTTTCTATTAGGATCTATCAAGGCTATACTAACACCTGATCCTTATTTCAATCAAGCACCATCAAAGTAAAGGGTCCATAGCTATGAAGGTCCTTTGAACTCTTAGTGTTGAGACCTATTTTTGATATTGAAGGTGTAGATACCAACAAGTAAAGATATGAATTTGACCTTATCATTCTTAGCATTGTATTAAGTACTTTATTTTCAGATCTTGGTCAATCCTAATTTGGTTGTCTATGCCCTTCCAAGGTAGCCACATATGTCAAAAATTAGTTGCTATATATCCATTCAATGTTTTTTACTAATATCGGTTGAGATGAAAACCCTAAACCTCTAGGATTTCAACCACTAGTATGTCAATAACTTGTAATCCTTGAGGATTAGAAGCTAATTTTATGTGTACATTCAATAACTCCTTGACACAAGGTAATTTATATTTATCTAATTATAGGACTACCCTTTTTGACTTATCTGGAGTCAATCCCAATTTTTTGCATACGATTGTAGCCATCACATTAGCTGAATATCCTAAGTTAACCAAGCAATTGTGAACATTATTACCAAGCATTATGACTATTAGTAAGAAGGGTGAAACTTCAAATTTGTCCTTATAGATCATTACATTTACTTAGGTGATCTTGGATTTGTCTACAAAAGACCTTATATTCAAGGATTTTAGCATTAGTTCCCTTTACTTGGTGATTTGATCCAACTATTTTAGGGTGATATTGGCTTTTATCTTATTCATATCCTCCATGATATTTTACCCCCTTTATTTAGTGAATTTTGTGGTTGCATCTGATCCTTCTCTTTTAGGTGAGCTAGATTATTGATGCTCTTTGTATTTATAAGAGTGTTAGCATTATAATTTGGAGGTTTTGAGGTAGTACAAGGTTTTTTTCTCCTTAGATTATAATTATTTTTTATAACTACTAGAAATCATGGACTTTAACTACCACATATTTTAGTTTATTGTCCTCTTCCACTAGAAATAAAAAATCATATGTATCAAAGAACATAGCAGTGCTAGAGTGACTTGAAGTGTCAAGAGGGGGTGTATTAGGTGAATTTAATAGTATTTATCATCTATCCATTTCACTTTGAAAGATCTCAAAGGATACATAGAATTCTTTGCAATCTAGTTCTTCATTCTTGGTTATGTTGTGAACTCTACACCAACTAGGCAATGTAGCCTCCATGATGTTCATCTCCAACATATTATTGGGTAGTTACTCAACATTATTCCCTTGTATATTGAAGGCCCTTTTGTATCTATGGTAACCAAAACTCTGGTTGGTGCTTTATCCTCTGACATTTCCCATGCATTTTTACATAGTTAAGAACTCATTACTTAAATTTTGTACCATCCTCTAGATAGAATCTATCTTATACTTATTAGAATTATAAATAGTACCTTGAGGAGTGGAAGTATTGACTAGGACTATAACTTGGCTTCTATGAGGATTAGTTCCTTGGATATGATTATTTAATAGATTTAGAATCTAGTTAGGTGAAGTGTGAGACAAGGGAAACTACATATAGGCCTAAGGATTAGCATTTGGGATCATGTTTAACATTGGATAGGCCTAATAAATATTTGGAATTTCTAAGACTTGTGACTTAATATTCATATATTTTTCAACCTCTATAGCTTCTTCATATGCCTAGGTTAAGTTTAAGACACCATCCACCCTACGTACAAACACTATAGTCATTAGATTTAGAGCATTTTTGTACATTTCTAGAGCTAATACAACATATAACTTATACACAGTGCCTATTTGGTTATAAATTTTTTTGAAATCTTGCATTAAACACTTTTATAGGTTCATTAGGTTCCTTTTTCATGCTAGCAAAGAGTAAGTAGACAATAGTAGGTCTAGTGACTTGGCTGAACTATCCTAAAAAGGTGGTATGGAAACCAGTCTTGGATGTGATAAAACCCTCAAAAATATTAAGGAATTGGTAATAGGTGGTATATTTTAGTGTAAATGGGAAAAAATAGCAAGATACATCCTCATAGATTACATTTAGTATCCCTAGAGCTGTTATATAGGATTTCACATGTTCTTCTATGGTTCTTCCCCCTAAGGGAGAAAATATGGTAAGGTATTTCTCAAGATGTTGGGGTAGGTCATGGAAACCTCCTAGAATATTAAAGGAATAACCCATCAACAAATTTTGGGCCATTATATGTGGGAGTGCTCATTTGTTTAGAGAATATGACTAAACTTAAGAACTCCTCTATATATCCTATGTTTGACCTAACATTTCTATGAACCTCTAGGGGAAAATGTACTAGGTTATTATTAGAGGTAGACTTGGTTAATATTTGGGATATATCTAGTTATACCTAAGAGATATTCAATTCTAGATAGTAAAATAGGCCCTCCTTATAATTCCAAATTTTTAAGTTGTTTTGAGTTTTGCACTCACCAAAAAACACATACAATGTAGACTCTAATGTTTTTGGATATTTATGAAGGTTAACTTCACTTTAGGGAATGATTTTTAAGTATTGGGTTTTTCAGTGACCAATGGTGGAATAGATATGAGTAATGCAACTACTAACCCAATTGGTTTGGATATGGATATGAATCCTAGATCTACTCGAATAGAATGGTGGTGATGATGGATTTACTCTAAAGTTGATAGGAGTCAAAGAAACTATAAATAGAGGGTAAGATAATGTATAAAATTAGATCTAAAAATAGATAGCACTAATTATTTCTAATCAACTCCAAGACAAGGACAAATGCCAGAGGACTAATTCTTGTAGACTATTAATTTAGCACACAAAACTAAAAAACATAGTAAAATGTCTTAGAGATATGATGTTATTAGATATGAACTATTATCTAAATGTTTTTTTTATCAATATTATTATAACATATCTTAACTTTAATATTATTTCTATTACCAAAGAGAATCTTCGACTAGCTATGGCTCTATCTAAGAAGTTGTACTAAATGTCATCTCTACACAATTTCTAAAGAGTAACTTAACTAGCTTGTTACTAGAAAATAATGTCTATCAACCTAAATTCCCACTACACATTCCAATTCATAAAAACTTATTAATCAATTAAAACTACTTTAGACTATTATTTCATATATTATGTAAGACTAAGTTATTAGTTAGATCAAAAAACACATACTCGATATAACATAGAAATGAAAGAGATAACAATACAATAAATACTTGTAGAGTAGCTCAAAGGATTTTTTTATCTATATTAACATGTATATATATGCTTGGGATGTGGATGCATCATCACTCAATCCATTCTCAAATTTTATATCTATTTTAAAAAAAAATCTCAAAGGAGTACACATGAGACACTTGGAAACAGATGCCACCAATAGATAAAACTTATTATAAAAAAAATTAATACCACTAACTAACATCATTTTAGATGGGATTTCCTATGATGAAGCATTTTAAGTGGTGGACACCTATACTATAGTGGTTATTGTCATTCAATTTATTGTAATGGTGGGCCTAGTAGTTGAAGATGTTGGTCTAGTCAAGATGGATGGTGGAAGTGATATAGCCTAATGAGCCTACTTATTTACACCTAAATTTGTGAGTAAAGAGCATGGCTTGCCTAAAAATCATTATCAATGGTCTTGAAGTCTAATAGGTGTCTCTTGAATAGATATGGGAGCTTATCTATTAATTTTTTTTTTATTTCAATGCATCCTTGATGTCCACATAAAGAGTCTCTATACCAAGGACCCTTATTCTAGCAAAATTTGTCAATTGTTGCAGGTCATTATAGATCTTATATATTATTCCCTTGACCTTTGTTCTAAAATTATTATTTTTGTTCAGAGGAGGTTCTTAAAAATGGTACTAGGGACCAATTCTCCACTTTGGTTAAGTACACCATGGTCCCTCATTTCCCCCAAAATTATGATGGCTTGTCCCTCATAACTAATGAATTTCTTCACCAAATTATATATCTCTTGATGTCATTCAGTCAATCTATCTCCTTGGGTAGACACATAGTTTTGGGCCCACATAGCATCCAGAGTAGTTATCAAGTTTAGATGACTATAGGCCTTATCCCTAGCTGTTCATCATAGAAAATAAAGCTTAGCCTCCATCTTCTTCATTTATTTTCCAAGGTAGAATACATCCCCCCATTTAGGTTGTGATTCTATCTTTGCATCTTTCATTAATTAGAGGACATCATATAGCTTTTAGGTGGATACCTACACACTACCTATGAGTTCCCTTAGAGACTAGGTGGTGATCCTTTCCTATAGGACCTCCACACATTGATCATATCCCCTAAACATATCCTTTACTATACCTCCTATAGATTCTACAAACGTATAGGGGTCTTCCATATGACCGTACAACTCAGAGGGGAGAGTTATACATTTTTTAGTTAATTAGAACAAATCTTCTCTTTTTTCCAACTCCACTTGCTTCCCGTCAACCATTATATTTTTTATCTTTATCTTCCTCATATTATTAGTTTCCTTGTCAAAATGAAACTTGACTATGGGCTAGTGCATAATGACTAGGTCTTGCTTGCATACCTCTACTTGTTGCATCTTCTAGATCCATTCAAGAGTGTTCAAGGTAACTAGTTGTTTTGAAGGTCTACATGTTATATGAGAGTGGAAGAGGGAGATTTACCAAGGGTAAGAATGGGCTTAGGATAAGATGCTCCTAGCTGAGGAAAGGTAGGAATGACTCTTCTCCATCTAGTGACCATTTTGGGAGCCACTGTATCAATTATTATCTTTCATTTCTCTGACCCTTTTGTTGATGTAATAGTGGTAGACTCTACCTAGGTTGTTTGGCCAATTAGAAGGTCTAATTAGGTGGATGGATAGGGAAGCATGATTAGGTAACCAAAGATGGTAGAGGAGACCAGATTCTCAAAGTGTACCTATTTATTAATTCCAAAATACTAAGGGCTAGAAGTCGTAAAGAATGAATAAGTAGGATGGGTATAGAGAAAGTTTTTCAAATAATTAGTTATAGATGTATGAGCAGCCCCAATAATTTGTTTTGAAGTCTGGTTTGGGGTGCCATAGCTATAATTATAGGGTTCTAGTTGGTATTTTTAAAACTAGCTCTGTATTTTCTTGGGCCTTATTAGTTTGGAATGAATAATATAAAGAATTATAAATAAATTCTATAAAACTAACTTGGATAGAAGAATCTATTGAAATAGATGAGGAATGAAGAGCTTGTGTAATCACCCTTTATGTAATAGCAATATGGTAAATTATTTCCATAGATACCATATTATGCTAGGAGGGACTAAGGCTAGACATATACTCATTGACTGCCCTAGTGTTGAAGTTGGAGGTTTTGACTCCACTTCATCTATTTATCTCCACTTTAGTCTTGATGCAATTTAATTGAGCCTAAATTGGTCTTCAAAATTACAGTTTCCTCAAACTAAGTTTCCTCTGAAAATCATTCATCCCCTAGGTCATTCTCTTTGGTCTCACTAATTCTCTAAGACAAGGAAGTTTACATCTTCCCATTTTTCTTCTGTGAACCATTATATATCTATAAGATTCTCTTTATCATCTCCACCATTATTTGATATTTATAGAGGTTATGTTTCCTTAGAGCCTTTTATTTTATCCATTTATTCTCCTAACTTCTCCTCTAAGGTTCCCTTTGTTGGAGTACCCTAGGGAGAAATTGAAGGAACCTTTTGCTTTATATAGTACACCATAGGTGATCTAGTGGGAGTAGTAGTTGGTGTTGATTAAGGGGAAGTAGTAGCAAGTGAATCTAAAAGGATAGTGGGTGGTGATGAAGTAATGGAAATAGTGGTTGATGGGGGGGGTGATGATGTAATGGTTTGAGTTGGGGATGGAAATGGATCAAAAATATAAACTAGGAGGAGTAAATATGGGAGACTTACGTATTGTCCTACTATGAGTGGAGGAAAAGGCAACATAGAAAATGGTCCACCAGTTAGATCTATGATAGTATTACTTAATGTAGTTGAAATTGGTTGAGGGAGAGTGGAAAATATGGTGGTTTTTATAATGGTAACCACCAAAATGGAATGTTGAGGTGACCCTTGAGTGATTCCTTATTCACTTCCCATAGGAGCATGCCCAAATAGTCTATCTACTCACACCCTATAATTCTAGCCTATGAGAAAGGTCTAAGAGGAAGATTTAAATCCAAATTCTATTTCTCAATTCTTTGAGTATCCTCCTTGGTGTTATTTATATTATATTGAATATGTCTAGCCACCACCATCGACATATTTACCTTGTTCATATTATCTTGAACTTCTATATCATTTAGAGCATCTAGTAATACCTTATCATATGGATATGACATGTGGCCATAATCAGGTTTCACCATATATTTGAGTCTATCTATATGGTTCTTAACCCTTTTCCTTATATCCCATTGCCTATAGGGTGTCCTTTTAAAATCATAAGACATTTTATTATTATCGATCAGGTGAAAATGTTCTTGTTTGGTATATTAAATTTGACTAATGCTGATAGGCATTCGATGGATTTCTCTATCTCTGGCACTCCTTAGATTGACATCTATATAATTTACCAATTGAGTTGTAAATTGTTATTCTTCCACCTTATCTGGTACCAACTTAGGAAGATACATGGTGAGGTCCTTGATTCCCTCTATTTTGATGATTGTGTAATTTGGGTATAGCTAATAGATACCAATCCTTCTAAGAGTTCTTATGATATGATCAGATAACATGGGCATATATTTGCCACAAATAGATTAGTATACCATTGGATAAAAGGTTTATGTTAACCTAGTCATGTTATTCTTGAATATATGGATGTGAATGAGATTGAACTCATCACAAATTATATTCTTGGGAAATTTAAGGTAGGGTTCCCAAATTCATTTGAAAGCTAAACAGACTATTATAGTTAGAGCATTCACTAGATAAGACATCATATAAAAATTACCATCTGGTCAGTTGTCTAGGTTACTAACTTGGTGGATCAAATCATCACTGATGATTTTCACAATGGAAATGACCTTGGTGGAGGTAAGGATGGTGTCTGATAGGGGAATCCAAACCTCATTGATGTAGGTTATAGTTGAGAAATCATAGATTTTATTTAATAGCGCCATGGCAATCCTGTTTCCTTTCCTAAAAGTGGCAATTGGGATGGAAGAGATTATTCACTTGACCTTGAAGGTGGTTGGGTCATGTGCCTAATCCTACAACTTAATAGTAAAATTATTATCCAACATACATTGGTTAATTAGGGCTTGGTTATACGTCACCTATGGGTAATACTTATCAAAGGCACACCCACTAACATAGGCCACAAGTGTGTTGTTCTTTTGGACATGCATAATTTTTCCAAAAAATTGGCCATTTGTAAACAAATCATTAACTAGGTTAATATAAGGCATTACCTATAATTTTTCTACTACATTATATAGTCTTATTGATTTGATCACCATTAGGTCCTACCTACACCTTTGTGTAAAGGTTTAGAGTTGATCATTAGGGCCATAGGGATATACTACCTCAACTTCCTCCCAAATATCTAAGTAGTGTTTGAAGTTGAAATTGAGATCCACTTCATCAAACTTTATATTTATATATAGATCAGACCCTATAATGGAATATGCAAAGGGGGATGTGGTAAATTTGAAGTGAAATCCATTTCTATACACTCAAGTTCTAGCTCTCAAGAATTATGTGGATGTTTTGTTTTAAAATGGATTTTGAATTCACATTTGTAGTCACTAATTCAATGATAGTGTGACTTTAATTGACTTGGTTAATTACATATATTACCCTTTAGATTCACTTACTTTATTGAATTGAATAGAGTTTATTAATTCTTATATATTAATGGCTCCAATGACTTTGCCTCCTTTTTTATTTTATTTATTTTCATATTTTGAATTTTCTTTGTGATGCATCATCCTTTTACAAATGCCACTACCAATGGACTTTACATCTTGGATGTGAGTGTTTCATCATTCTTTCTCCAACACTTGTTGACTTTCCTATTCTTCCCACAAGTATTTCCTTGTCATTCCCAGACCCTTATATAGTTTCATGGACATGTAGAAAAAAATTTCCTACCCATTTCATCATGGTTATTTTTCTACCTTGATTTATGCTTATTACTACCTTAGACCCATGGGATGGTAACACTTAGTAAAACTTCATGATCTCGCTCTCCCTAAGGGCATCGTATTATCTTTCATATTTACATACACTTTGAGTGAGTGGGATTGTGACACCTAACAACATTTAGATGATTCACTTTCTTGAAGTGTTGTACTCATCCTTTTACTATGTAAACTCTAGATGAATGATATGATGACATGTGTCATCATCCTATCACTCCACTTGTAAAAAATATTTATAAACTCTTCTAATGCTTTGATGATCATGGGGCTATGAGATTTAGACATGTGGATGGTTATCTCTAATCTACTTGCTTAGGAGTTATGTACTTTAAAACTTTGATCCTATCACTCATAGAGTGGGCAAGATTGTGACACTTGGCAACATCCTAATTCTCCACTTACTCAAGTTTTTTTTAAAATTTTATATATGTTAGAATAGTTATGGGTTAGTGGTCTATCGATTAATACCACTAATTTATTTGTAGATCAAAGTATAAAAATTTTCCAAGATAAAAAAAGGACTATAAAGCTACAAGATGTCTGAGTTTGTTCAAAATACTTGATGAACAAAATATCTGAGGAAATTACGTACCAAATAGAAATGTCAAATAAAATATCTAAACATAGGAATGCTATAAGTAACCTTAGAGATCTTACATACTTAAGAAAATTTTGAAACCCATTAATAGGTTAGCCTGAGTAGAATAAATAATGAAAACCTAGATAGTCATGGCAATAGCAAATATTATTACTATTAAGGAAACTATTATTAACCAAAAACTAAGGCATAGGAACATTTGATAAATCCTATCATTGTTAAGCACATGATAAACATTAATAAGTGGTTCACCCACCATAGCTATTTCTTCTTAGGCTAAAATGGGCCCCTATTAAAAAAAAATTGATAGTGGGGTATGTTGAGTATAATAGTGTCTTTATTATGGCATTAGTGTCCAAGTGATAAAAAACTAGGCATTAAATCCCATGATCAAGAAATGAGGGTGTGGGAATCCTTTTGACATGACTAGGGACACTTGTGGCCTACATGAAGGTTGGTTAAGTGTGATAATAGGCTCTAAGATAGGTCTAGGGATAAGATATGGATAGGTAGACTCAAGTAGCACTCTTGGCACTCACATACCACTTTTAGGTGATTAAACTTGTAATGGGGTAGTTGCTAAGATATTCCCAAATACTATTGATGGAATTATGCTAAATTGGTATTATTGCCTCCTTGAGGCCTCATTCCATTCCTTGTGACATCTCATGGTTTATTTTTTCAAGGTATTTGACATGAACAAACTATTTAAGACTGATATACAATAGTTATTTCTCATCAAGAATGAATCTAATGAATATGCTTCCCATTTTATTACAACATAATGGCATGTCTTATACTCCTCTTCCAGTGCCCCTCATATAATAGAGAGAGTTAAGTTATATATTTTTACACTCTCACAAGTAAATAAGGGAATATGTTTAAAATTTCCATTACACATCTTATGAATAATCACTTAAAAATTATCTTAGGATAGATTAGGTAGCCATTGATAGAGGCCATAGGACTTATAGATCTAATTGGTGAATCATTTTCCCAAAAAACAATAATGGGGATTATCAAAATGAAAATCAAAATAACCCTAAAAATAAAATCCATAAAGTTTTTAAAAGAAACTAAAATACCACTATAGGTGATGTGATGGATTAGGAAAAAATAAAATTATGGTAAACATATACCAAACTCAATGCATGAATAATAATAATAATAATAATAATGTTATTACAAACAATGGAGGTGTGAGGAATTAAAGTTGTCCACTTGAAGCTCACAATGTATATTTAAACTATCATTACCTTGGGATATTAAATTTTAGAACCAATTTCAAAATCATTTAAAAAATGTTGACCAAAACCCTCAATTTCAAAACCAACTCATTTCTTAGAACAAAAATCATCAAAGATTTGGTTAACAAAATCAAAACCCCAAAGGCACAGGGATTATGATTCCAATGTACATTTATTTTTCCATAAATTTTTTGGTCTTGATACCCATGCCTATAGGGATTATAACAATTTTATTAAAATAATCCTTGAAGATAAAGAAAAATTCTTTGTGGATATGTTCCTTGGAAATTCAAATGATAATCCTCAACCCTCTTTAACATGTCATGTGACATCCCAAAACACTAATTTATGAATCTATCAAAACCTATTTCCTAACCACCAATGACACAATTTCAAAAATAAGTCATAGAATACCCCAATTAACTAACATTGGTTTCTTTAAACCCATGATGTTGAAAATTCCACTTTCATATCAAGTAATCTCGATTTGTCTACCCAACAAGTACCTCAAAGGAAGACTAGAATGATATGTTTCATGGAGTTATAAATATATTAGGATGAAAAAATTATCATTCATATTAAGGATTACCAAATAAAAACTACCATTTCTAAAAATATTTTGGATACTGACATCCAAACAAATCTATACCCATGGGAAATTACAATTTATTTGTTGATTTTATGAAGAATTTTTCCCATATCTCTTTATGGACCTTATAAAAAACTATCTTACCCATCATTTGACATTACTTTATGCCTTGGTATTGGGGAATTTATCTAGCATCATGCCTCCCTCTCAAAACAAAATAAACCACAAAGTCTTAGATATGTATCCAACTAAGTAAAATTCAGGAGATGTTGGATACTTATTTGATCTTAGGATTCTCCCCCATATGTTGAGATGGGTAGGATAGGGGATCCATCCTTGTAATTATAAGTGTGTGTATATAAAAAAATGTCAAGAGAGTGATAGGTGATGATGACGTGATTATCAATATATTCTCCTTTTCATTTCTCAAAAATATTGACTATGGAGATACTAAATGCTCAACAACAAGAAATAATTTTTAAAAACTATGACAACCTCAATTCTACCTCGATTGGGACCATTTTAATCTATGTTACTCATGTAAAAATATTATGTTAACTAAATTTTATGTTATAGATAAGGATAAAAAATATAACATGATTATATGAAGGTCTTAGATCAACATGATGAAGGAAATCCATTCTATCATGTTTCAATAAAATAGGTTTTTACACCTAGGAAAGGTATTTATTACTTAGGGTGACCTAAAATCATTCATGTTCACCAATAAAATCTCAAGAAAAGACTTGAGATTAAAATTAATTATCACTTACCTAGTAATGTTGTATTAAATCTCACTCCTTTAGTCAAAGACAAGGATTCCATAATGACCATGATATGTATCTCGAATTCAATCTCTTAGAGCCCTAAAGCCTTGCTAAGTGAAAAACTTGAGGAAAAAGTTGAAATAAAAATGGAGAAAGTGGATGTGGAAAATCTTCTAATAATTATATCCATCTCAATAAATTTTATGGATGAGATTATTATCATCCAAAAAATGATAAGGACATCACACTCTATTTTGACCCACAAGGAGTAGGGACCTATAATCTTTAGAAATATAAAATCCAAAAAGGGATAGCTAGCAAACCTAAAATTTATATGCTTGAGATTTTGGAAAACCAAAAAACACTCCTTAATCACAATGATGATCCTTACTCTATGAGATATCAATGGAAGATCCACTATGATGGATAAAAATATCATTTTGGCATATGGTCAAGAGTCATCCTAATTTCACCTATGGGAAGAATCATGCCTCTTGGCTTCAAAATTAATTTCCAATATTAAAAATGGGAAAGAGTAATAGGAATTATTTTTAGGCATCCTAAATTAAAATAGGATAGGTGTTTAAAATATAATAATTAAATGTAATTCATTATTGGTGACCAACCAATTTTCAAAAGTTTACCAAACCAAGGTTGAATATCTTCAGCTCTAAAAAAAATTTGTACGTGAGATTTATAAGGAATTAATTTTTTTTTCCATTAAGTCTATTCCTAGAGAAACTAACCAACTTACCAATTTCATGGGTACCTCCTCTTATAACTTTTTCCCTCATACATTCAATACCAAAGTCTAATTTCATAGTATCTATAAGGTCCTAACCTTTGGTTCAAAATTCACTAAATGATCAAATCCTTTCTCACATTGAAGGGGACATTGATCCTATTTTTCTTAACATTGTAAAAAAATATGAGGAAATCTTAGAGTTCTTGAAATATTATGATCACCTTTTATCATCCCACCATAAAAGAGGATTTTCCTCACATGTTACCCATTGTATAACTTTGAATTAAAATATTATGATTCATATTATAAGATCAAGGAATGTCATTCTTTTTATGAGTAACATGAATGTTTTTGAGGTATATGAAAAAGATCCTAATCTTCTACCTATTCTAGAATATTTTGAGGAAGGGAATAATTCCAAAATTGAGGATACCATAGACATTAATATAGGAACCTAAGAGCATCCTATGATCCTGAAACTTGGGTCTTCACTCTTCCCCTAAGAGGTGAAGGACCATAATAAATTATTCATTAAAATTTATAAGGATTTTACATTTTCCTATGTAGACATGATGTGGATCCAACTTGAATTAATCATGCATAATATAGTCACCATCCATGACACAAAGCCCATAAAAAATATTTGACCAATAAAACCCAAGGTTGAATTTATGGTAAAAGAGAAGGTCATCAAGTTTTTAAAATTGGGGTTCATAAAACCTTTGGAGTAATCAAAATTGATGTCCAATAAAGTATCCATTTTCAATAAGAATGTAAAAATTAAGATATGAATAGATTTACATGATATCAACAAAGCATATCCAAAAGATGAGTTATATTTACCTTCCATTGATGTAATTATGGATTATATGATTGGTTATGATTTTTTATCCCTCATGGATGACTTCACTAAATATAACCAAATTTGAATTTCTGATGAGGACCAAATCAAAACCTCTTTTACTACACTGTGGTAAAAATTTTGTTTTGTTGTTTTGCATTTTGGCCTTAAAATATTTGGGATGATGTATCAAAGGGATATGACCCATATCTTCCATGACCTCATTCATAAGATATTGAAGGTTTATGTTGATTATATTATTGTAAAGGAAATGATGAGATATGACCACATAGTGGTCATACATACAATCCTTATATGTCTAATTAACTATGGTGTTACACTTAATCTTAAGAAATGAATGTTTAAAGTTACATGAGGAAAAATACTAGGTTCATCATATCAAAGTGTGGGATCGATATTGACCTTGATAATATTCACATGATATTATACATGAATATTCATACTAATGAATCAAGAACCAAGTCATTCTTGGGGAACATAGGCATGATTCATATATTTATACCAAATCTTACCCATGCGATTCATGCCATTAATCACTTGCTTAAAGAAGAAAGTGCATTGACCTATACAAAGGATTTATAGGGCACATTTAAATTATTAAAAAACTTACTCATGGCTCTACCAACACTTATGAAACCAAAATATGACAAATCCTTATAATTTACTTAAGGAAAACTAGGTTATCCCTTACGTTTATGTTGGCTCAAGAGGATGATGATGGTAAGGAACAATCTATCTATTTTAATGGTCATACTCTTGTTGATTATGAGACATTTTACAAAAATAAGAAAAAGAGTGATTAGATATTTTATTTATAACTAATCTTTTGAGGAACTATATGTTCAATCAGTAAATGAGGATCATAGTGAAAGCATAGGCCTTTATTGGCTTACCCAAGCTTTTTATGGAAGTCTAGTCATTTCATTATTCTTTTGAGATAATTTAAACTACCATATGTCAACCAATATTACACCAAGAAAGAAGTCATTTCTTATTGGATTAAGGAATCCCCATTTGAATTTGGTGATCTTGTTTACATAAATTTATTATATGAATTAATATGTTACATAGATAAATGTACAATTGTTTCTTCCTCATGGTATGATAACATTATAAATCACTTAGTTGATCGTAGTTATCCCAAAGGTGCCAACTTACTAAAAAGGTGACACTTTCATATCATTGAGACTAAGTAAATTATTATTGATGACATATTAGACTAGAAATATTTTTATGGCATTCTCCTTAGATGTGTTGATCAAGAGGAGTCAAAAATGTTCCCTTTTCACTATCATAATGGCATTTATAGTGGATAATTTGGTATCAATGAAATTTATCATAAAATCTATAGGATGGGATGTTTATTGCCTACTCTTGAACATTATTCCATGTAATACATGAAGAAACATGATAAGTGTCAATAGTTATCTCATTATATCCACATCTCTACTTGGTAACTTCAACCCATTGTCAACCCATGGTTGTTCTCCACTTGGGGGCTAGATTTAGATGGGAAGATTTATTTCACTTATTCTTATGGCCGTAACTTCATTATCAAAACTAATGAAGATTTTACTTAGTGAGAATAATTAATTACTTTGACAATATTAACTCAATATATAAGTGTAAAATTCATCTTAAACCAAATAATTTTTAGATTTGGGGTTCCACAAGTAATTATCATGGACAATGGCCCCTCCTTCAAAAAATATGAGTTATGTGAAAAATGCAATATATTTTCTATATCCCATCACATAGCCTCTTTTTAATACCTTCAAAACAATGGTTAAGTAGAGGTAATGAATAAAATGTTAAATTCAATCCTAGTCAAAATATTCAAGGATAAAGGGTGGGGGCCCTAGCCTGGTTGGCTAAGTATTTCCACTACGGCTCTGTTGGTCTCAAGTTCTAGTCTCCCCCTGCCCTGTGGTATCGGTATTAGGCATGTCTAGCCAGTGCCACCAGTCACGTTAAAAATTTTACCAGGCTTTCAAAAAGAAAAAAAATATTCAAGGATAAAAAAAGAGATTACCACCTTTAACTTTATCTCACACTGTGCCTATAGGACGAGTATTTGTAGGCCCATAAAGAAAACCTCATATTCCCTTGTCTTTGGAACTAAAGATTCTACCCATTAAGGTATAAATTCTTATCCTTTATGTTTCTATTTAGGCTTTCCTTAATCATGAATAATATATAAATAAATGAATAACTACACTAAAAACCCTAAATAAACACCAACTTACATCCACATAAAATCACATCACTTATGCATATTGTATATTCCATAGGTACAATAAAAATGTTCATGAATTCCATATTTAATTAGGATAACCTATCTTGAGACTCAACAACATAATAAATAAAATATAAGATAAGGTCATAAATTTAGGCCCAATTGGTTAGGCCCATATGTAGTGACAAGATATTTTAATAATTGATATTTTCATTTGTGCACCTTAGAGGGTGAGGATTTCAATGAATTGTGATCCCTTTTCACCTCAAATATTTCTTATATATACCTTGCATTTCACATTGACATGTCTTTGTTAATAAAAATTACATTGTCCTCATGATATTTTTCATTTTGGTTATTTAGTTTAGTGATTATTTGGCTATGAGTTCACTTGAAAAAATATTTCAAAAGAAAAATATCATCACATTATATCCTTTCATACCACTGTAACCCATTTAGAAACTCTCTCAAAATCAACATAACATAGGATTTTTTCTTAGTTCTTATGTGAATTGTGCACCCCATTCCCATACATTTTATTTTAAAATTATAAACTATATCGTACAACCTAATCCAAAATCTTTTCTATGAAATTTGTTATCTTCTTATAATTCCCTCAGAAAAAGCATTATCATGCCCAAACCAGGATAAATTATGTGCCTATCTTGGTCTTGATGATGAGCCCTTGCATCTTACAAGTTATATAGGGAAATATTTAGGGATAATAAAAATCTAATAAAATAAAAAGATAGAGAAGAAATAAAGTATATAAACTCAAGATTATGAAATAAAAAATCAAATGCACATCTCTTTCCTTTCAATAATCCCTGGTGTTAATCCCTCACATCTTAATATTTTTATTTGGATAACATTAGAAGGATATGCCCTTACTCACCTATATTCATCTTTTGGTAATGGGCTCATATATCTTCCTAGTCATATGAGGTTAAGGGTAGGAGGTTAAAAAAGCAAATAAAGAGAAAAATTAATCCAAATAATGTCCAAAAAGAAATAAAATCTATAAATTTTTATCCAAATATCTATGTTAGGAGGATAATCGCATCCCTCTTATCAAATATATCATGGTTGGTCATCTCTAGATCTAAGTCTAGATGAAGATAATGAATAAATTATTTGTTAATCCTAGTGAGAAGTATGACCATTCCCTTTACTTATAAGGATTTGGTAAATTCTTATTCTTTGTGAAACTTTGATACATAATTTTCCACTTCTATTATCTCATATATTTAATCTCCCCATCATTTCCCTACTTCAAATTGGAATTTAGTACTCATGTGAAAAAAAAGCTTGATTATTACCTAAAAAATAACCATTAGTGAATTTGTAAAAATAACCATTTATAACATTAGATTTCCATACATTATGTTATCATATATGATATTTCAATGGGGATTAATATATATAAAACTTTCACACACACACACACACACACACACACACACACACACACACACACACACACACACACACACACACAATTTACCTCAATTTGGTTTAAGTATTATCTAACATCTTATCTTATTATAATGTTATGTATGCTATTCAATTTATGCACCTTATATGTTTATAAGTGTGATGAAATGTTACGTATTTGATTTTGATAATGATATATATATATATATATATATATATATATATATATATATATATATATATATCATTACTTATATGTTTATAAGTGTGATGAAATGTTACGTAACATTTCATCACACTTATAAACATATAAGGTGCATAAATTGAATAGCATACATAACATTATAATAATAAGATAAGATGTTAGATAATACTTAAACCAAATTGAGTTAAATTATATGTGTGTGTGTGTGTGTTAAAGTTTTGTATATATTAATCCCCATTGAAATCTCCTCTATAGAGGGAAAGTGCATCTCCTAATCCAAAAATCTATAAAATGATACATAGAATAGTCCTAAATCATCCTTGATGATGACCTCATCTAGAGATTAAAAAACTCTCTCAAAATCAACATAACATAGTATTTTTTCTTAGTTCCTATGAGTACTATGCACCTCATTCCCACCCATACATTTTATTGAAAAAATAAAAATTATAGCATACAACCTAATCCATAATATTTTCCATGAAAATTTTATCTTCTTATAATTCCCTATTAGAAAATGCATTATCATGCCCAATCCAAGCTAAATTATTCACCTATCTTGGTCTTTGATGATTATCCCTTGCATCTTAATAGGTATATAGGGCCAATATTTGTGTGATAAGAACACTCCCATAAAACAAAAAGAGAAAGAAAAAATATGCTATACAAACTCAAGCTTATGAAAGATAGAATCAAACACACATCTCTTGTCTTTCACTGATCTTTGGTGTTGAGCCCTCACATCTTACTAGTTAAAATTGGGATAACATTATAAAGATATGCCTTACTCACGTACATTCAGCCTTTGGTGATGAGATTGTACATCTTCCTAGTCATATGAGGTTAAGTGTAGGGGGCACAAAATTAAAGCAAGAGAAAAATCAATCCAAATAGTATCCAAAAAGAAATAAAATCCATAAATGTTTATCTAAATATCTATTTTAGAAGGATAATTACATCCCTTTTATCAAATCTATCTTGGTTGGCCATCTCTTGATCTAGGTTTAGATGAAGCTAATAAATAAATTATTTCCTAATCCTAGTGAGAAGTACAATCATTCCCTTTACTCATAAGGATTTGTTCAATTATTATTCCTTATGAAACTTTGATACGGAATATTCCAATTCTATTATCTCATATATCTCATCTCCCCATTATTTCCATTCTTCAAATTGGAATTTAGTTGTCTTTTGAAAAAAAAAAATTGATTATTACTTTAAAAATAACTAGTAGTGCATTAGTAGTTTTATAACCATTTATCACATTACATTTGCATACATTGTGTTATCACATTTAAAAATATAAGAAAGTCCATAGCATTATCAAAATCAAAGATACATAAAATTTCATCACATTTTTAGCCATATAAGCTCCATAAATTGAAAATCATACATAAAATTACAATAATAGAACAAGATGTTGGACAATGTTCAAACTAAATTGGGTCAATGTGTGTGTCTATGTTAAATTTTTGTATACATTGATTCTCGAATACAATCTCCTTGGTAGAGGTAAAGTGTGTCTCCTAATCCAAAAATCTAAAAACGTTACGTAACATATTCCTAAATTATCTTGATGTTGAACTCATCCAGAAGTTGTGTCTATGAATCTTTTTTCATCCTCATCTGAGAAGGACTAGATGCAAAGTGATGGGGGATCCAACTGATGCTCCTATGTTGTTTTTGGCTCATTCATACCTAGGTGGCTATCCCTTTTTCCATCTATCAACTAGATGAGGCATGTACACCTATCATGATAATAATGTCACTAAGATTATTCACCTAAGATTATAATATCATCACCCTTGCCTACAAACTAGTGTTCTCTACCCTCTATCTAATGATATATTGAGATATGTAATATTATGGGGGAAAAAAATCAAAGTGTTAGCATACACATATAAGAAAACCCACATCAGTTAATAATTTATCTCTTTTGAGCCCATAATGTCAGGATCTAGGAAGCACAATTGATTACCTTTGTACAAGCAACTAAATGCAGAATTAAACTAGAAGTAACAAGTAACTAAAATTATAAAATAACATAGAATATGAGAGACAATACCCAATTGTATTAATACTCTTCCAGAAGGAAATACAACAAAGAAGATGCCATAGTCTTCGTCCTTACACACCTCTAGGGATCCCACACCTCTAGGGCATAAACAGTAAATCTCTTCAAGAGCTCACTCTCTCAATTACGGTCCTAACACACAACTCAAACACAGAGTTGGTGTTCACCTCCAACTAGTTAATATCACTACTGATAGTACCACTAGTCAGTATCACTAATGCCAATACACAAGTACTCCATGTACTCCATGACCGAGTACACACCGTACTCCAAGTACACAATGTACTCTAAGTAAATCTCCCCTAATCTTGCTACCTGTTGTGTTACTCATCTCCCTGATCTTACTGCCACCTACATATCAACTTGGTTTTGCAACACCTGCAAACCTAGACCACACACACACACACCTACAAATCAATGATCTTACTTACCATGTAGGTCTCTCTACACCCTGAAAAACCCTTGTCTTTGCCTCACCAAGTCCTTATGATTCTCCAAACTAGTACCTTGGTGGATCTTCTACCTGATCTTGCACACCTGCAGACCAACTTGATCATACACACTCGGCACCCCTGTGGAACTAGGAGGAACACACCTTGCTCTTTTCACTCTGAAGGAGCTAACCTTGCTCTCTCAACTAGCACACTTTACAATCCAGCCCATGAGTCTATTATATAGATCTCATGCAAACAATAATTAGACATCTAATTACAATAATTAGATCCGTAGCTCCAAGACTAAAATTAGCCTTTAACATGCAAACAACCGGTTCATTAACAAACTTTTCATGAAACCAATAGTTCCATAATCGCACAGGTGACCGACGTTGGTCCCTATCTGGCTGGAGATGACCGACGTCGGTCGATACTTGACTGATGTCAGTTACTCTTCTCACTGTATATGACCGACATCGGTTGATCAGATTGACGTCAATTGCTCTGTAACTTAGCAACCTCTCAACAACCTCCTCCATGTTTACATCAGTGAAGCTTTTAGCTCCACAACCTAACAATCTCCCACTTGGAGATAAATAGTTGCACTATACCTGTACCTATACACTATCTAATTTATTTCCTGGCTTGTATTCCACTTCAACCTCAATCCTGAAGACCAACCACCACACATCCTGTGATGCAAATCTTGTCATCCAAGTAACCTGCCACATCTGAAGTGCCTGACCATGCATAGCATGTATACCTGCTGCTAGTCCCTCTTAGATACCTGAGAATCCACTAAACTACCCTCCAATGCTTCTTTCTCAGAATGGCTCCAAACTTGCTGACAGTTCCCACTGCATGGGTAACCTCAAGTCTAGTACGCATGTACTTAACCTCATCATGTGAATCAAGACACTGTTCATAGAATTGTCCAACCATCAGTGTGCTGATCGGTTTCACACAATCATCTAGAGACAAAATCAATGTGTGATCTTCCATGTCTCTAGAAACACACTTATGCCAAATAATTTCGCTCCTCCAAATTCTTCATGACACACCTCTGAACTAACTTTACCTTTAGCTCAAAAAACCCTGTATATGTAACCCTACATCAAGAAAACATAGAACATACAGTAATAAGATGATGTTGCAATCATCACCCACCTAATAAAGAAACCACAATGGTTACAATGACATTGACTAAAGCCATGCTTTGTCATCCACCTGTCAAACCTGTACCACTATCCTGGAGCTTCCTTAAGACTATATAACCTGGCCTTCCATGTCACGTATCCATTCTCTCTATTCTTTAACCAAGGAATCCATTCATCTTTCAATGCTTTCATATCGGCTGGCAACCCTACCAAATCTCCCATTTGGTTCTACATCCTAGGAATCAAATTCCTCATTCATGCCATGCTCCCACTGTTTCCTAGATCCTTCCTATTCTACAATGAGCAATGAGTATAAAGAAGAGGAATAACGAATTTGAGGCTTACTTACCCTTTCAATCCTCCATATGGGCATTTGAGACTCCTTGACAGCTTGTTGTCTGCCCAAAATCCATTCCAATGACCGACCTTAGTCACCACACAGTCTGCATCTGACTGACATCAGTTCCATGTGACTGTCTTGACAAGCGACGTTGATTTCCTGACCGATGTCATTGTCTACCTATTGCTAACATTAGTTCCTTAACTGACGTCAGTCTTACCCTGCCTGACACCACTGGCTCTGGTCTACACATGACTGACATCAGCACCTGTCTGTTCAACGCTGGTTCCTCCTGACCGACACTGGTACCTATGTTCTCCTATGAGTGATGAATTTTTACCTATGAGCTCTCTTTGGATCAAAACCCTATCCAAACTACTCTGCTCAGAGTTATTCAGTCCCATCTGCTAATCTCTGTCCATCATCTCCTCCATAAACACCAAGGCTTTCTAGTTCTTAAGTCTGTCAAAGACAGCTGACTTCCTCTTAAGAACATGCATCTCCTTCTTGCTCATGTGACCAAGCCTACAAAGCCACATCTTTGCAACAAAAGAAGAATCAGTAATACAAGCAGGTAGATAAAGAGTACCTAATTTCTTACCACATGCTAATTCAAGTGCATCCACTGTGAGAGTTTTTGTGCATCTCTCATCACCCAACTTTCCTAAAGAAATTACCCACATCTTCAAGATTGGGACCTGCATGACCTCCTTCAACACCCGTGTGTTGGCCATCTGCAATTTTAGCTTCACTTCCCCTTTGCCAAAACTTTAACAAGGCACACCAGCCCCTAAATAAATCTTTCAAAAGTCTCCAAAGACCTTAACATGGAAAAATACTCTATTTCAAGCTACATGGAAAGAGGCAACATAATCTATAAAACAAGATTCTACTTTATCCAAGGAACATACCAAAGCATCATGTGCAACAACACTTGCAACATTTGCTTCTACAGTTCCTTCATGCTGATCTTGAACCAACCAACAATCTTTCTTTACCTGCTCTTTCTTTCCATAACACCGTAATTGACCATTTATGATTTTCAATTCCTCCATTCTTAGTGTGCTTTCTTTTGCCATTGCTCTACTCCCACTCAATCAGAAACCCCTGAGAGTGACCTGTAATCAAACATAAACTTGCTTCCTGCAACCTTAACTCTGATACCACTTTATAGGATCTAAGAAGCACAATTGATTACCTTTATACAAGCAACTAAATGCAAAATTAAACCAGAAGTAACAAGTAACTAGAATTAAAACTCACATCCGCTCAGAATGCCGCTCCCAATGCGCACGCATATTCATAATTTGAAAGTGGGAAATGACTGTCGAGTGGCCGAAGTGGCAACGGCCCCCAAATTTGTAATGGGTCCTGAACCAACATGCAAGGAAAAGATATCGTACCCTAAAGAGATTATTCCTGTGGGTGAAGGAAGGCATTTGGCTGGATGCTCCGCCAACGCATCTAAACTAGGGTATGAAGTAGGGGGAAGATCTTTCGCGGACGTGGCTGCATTCGAAGCGAATCTACATGATGCTATACCTCGTGCATTTTTTGGGCCGCCCTCTGCATTACTAGTAAGTGCTCTAAAACCCATTAAGGTAAATCTAGACCTGGAAACAGTTGAAGGAATCCTTGAAAGGATAGAAGTCTTTTCATCTCAAGCTACAATTTTTTGTTTTCGAGGTTTTTGGCCCTCGCTGGTTGATCTACATGGATGGATATCCAAGAACTGGGTGCCACTCATTGATGATAGTGTTGAAATCTTTCCTTGTGCAAAAGGATTATTTATTGCTGTATTCCAAAGCCCTGAGGACAGGAGAATAATATTGAGTAACAGTGATTTTCTTTGGCAAGGTAAATATCCTCTCATGGCCAAGAGGTGGCATAAGGATTTTAATCCGCTAACGGAATCCTTTAATAAGATTTCGATATGGGTTCGGTTACCAAATCTACCAATACATCTTTGGCACGAACCGGTCTTTGAAACTATTGGGAATGCATTAGGAGACTACTTGTTTGTGGATAAAAATACTCTGCTATGGTACCATTCGACCTATGCTCGATTTATGGTTGAAATGGATGTTTCAAAAGGTCCACCAGAGGCGATTAGCCTAGATTCCCCAAGGGGAACTTGGTCCCAAGTGTTGGATTTTGAGGGTGTACCTTTTCGGTGCAGAAGATGTCACCAGATGGGTCATTTGGCCGCTCGTTGTTTGACAAGGACTACAAAGTCTAGAAGACCACATTATTGGTGGGCTAATGCTTCCTCAGAACACTATATAGCTAACCAACCTACGAAAGACCCGGCTGTCACTGAAAATGAAGAAAACATTCACTCCGAGCCGATGATTGAGGAGGAGCCGCAGGTAAAAGACTCCTTAGATGGTCCTGTGGTGACTATGATTAATGATCTTTCAAAGTCAGTGGTCATGGAGGCTTTGGCTTCTCCCTCTATATTGGAGGATCAACCTAGGTGCCAGACTTTGGTTGGTGTTCATAAGGATTTTGACATGTCGTTTGTATCCATTGGGCTTAATGAACCACCGTTTCCTGAGGCATGGATGCCAGAGGCAGCTAAGGTAGAGGATGGATGGACCACTGTGAAGAGGAAGAAGTCTAAGCCTGTGGTCCCCCCTCTAGATATGAACCTTCATTTGTGTAAAAGGTAATTATTTATTTTTTTAAGGTTGAAGGATGTTGTTCCTGGTTTTTGATGGTGTGATCCGTGTAGTGTCAGCGGAAACTACTGGTTTTTTCTGTTGTTTTCAGGTTCCTGTTTTACCTGGTTTGGTTTGTACCTTTTTTGGTGTTTTGATTTTTATTAGGCTTTAAGGTTATCTTTCTGTTGGTTGTAAAGGGTTTCGGGGCCCCTTCAAAACCTACTTTTACCTCTAATCTAAAAAATCTAAAAACAAGTAACTAGAATTCAAAAATAACACAAAATATGAGAGACAATACCTAATTGTATTAATACTCTTCCAGAAGGAAATACAACAAAGAAGATGCCACAGTCTTCTTCCTTACACACCTCTAGGGCTCTCACACCTCTATGGCATAAATAGTAAATCTCTTCAAGAGTTCACTCTCTCAATTACGATCCCAACACACACATCAAACATAGAGTTGGTGTTCACCTCCAACCAGTCAGTATCACTACTGCCAATACCACCAGTCAGTATCACTACTGTCAGTACACAAGTACTCCATGTACTCCACAATTAAGTACACACCGTACTCCAAGTACACAATGTACTCCAAGTAGATCTCCCCTAATCTTGCTACCTATTGTGTTGCTAATCTCCCTGATCTTGTTGCCACCTACAGATCAACTTGGTTTTACAACACCTGCAAACCTAGACCACACACACACACACACCTACAAATCAATGATCTTACTTACCATGTAGATCTCTCTACACCCTGAAGAACCCTTGTCCTTGCCTCACCAAGTCCTTATGATTCTCTAAACTAGTACCTTGGTGGATCTTCTACCTGATCTTGCACACCTGCAGACCAACCTGATCATACATACTCGGCACCCCTGTGGAACTAGGAGGAACACACCTTGCTCTCTTTACTCTGAAGGAGCTAACCTTACTCTCTCAACTAGCACACTTTAAAACATAGCCCATGAGTCTATTATATAGATCTCATGTAAACAATAATTAGACATCCAATTACAATAATTAGATCTATAGCTCTAAGACTAAAATTAGCCTTTAACATGCAAACAACCAGTTCGTTAACAAACTGTTCATGAAACTGATAGTTTCAAAACCACATAGGCGACTGACATTGGTCCCTGTCTGGCTGGAGATGACCGACATTAGCTGATACCTGACTGTTGTCAGTTTCTCTTCTCACTGTATATGACTGACGTCGATTGATCAGACTGACGTCAGTTTCTCTGTAACTTAGCAACCTCTCAACAACCTCCTCCATGTTTGCATCAGTGAAGCTTTTAGCTCCACAACCTAACACATAACCCCCATGAAACAAGTTCTCAAGGGTATATTTTATCATATTCCTTCATTTTGTGTCCAAATCTACACACACACACACACAGGGAGAGAGACACATAGAGAGTTATAATTTATATATCCTATCATTTAAGTAAACAAAATTAAATAAAATAGAAAATAATACAATAAAGGAACTAAAAAAATAACATGGTGTCTTACTTGGGTCCTCATCCTACTAGTTGGGATTTGATTTCTCATTTAAGCAAATTTTTTCCTCCTCCCTTACCAATTGTTCATATCTAATATGGGTCTAGTCACCTTGTCTAGCTCCTTGGTCACCCCCCCAATCACCACCTATGTCTAGTGTGGGTCTATTAATGGTGGTGTCTACAGTGGCTTTTGTGGCTACTATGGTGGGTGTTGGCCACCCATCGATGTTGTAACTTATGCAACACCCCCTTACTATAAGATATTATAAAACTATTCCCCTCCTCCTCTCTACTGTCCTTTTACCACTATGGTGATAGGAGTGCCTATTTTCATAAATTATCACCCCAATATCCCAAGCCACATATTTATGATCTCCCATTACCCTATAGAATACCTAGGGAGTAGGTAGATTGAATACATATTGTAGACTATACTACTAGGGAACCTTGCCAATAGGGTACATTTCCATATACCCATGCCTATCACACACCTAGTATTCACTCTTTTATTTTGATAATCTAACCAAACCATCTACACACTAACCAACTATCCCTTGGTAGGGAAACACTACAAAATACCTAACTATAAGATTGCCTACTAATCATGGTGCATCCCTATAATAATCCATGCTTGTCAACTTAGAATCCTTGATGGACCTTGTTTCTCTAATTTTCACCCATGTATGGTAGGGTATCCTATATTTTTATACCTAAAAAATAATAAGTGTCAAGTTGTTGATTTATAAATTACATAGTCAAGTGATCCTATAAATATATCTATAGTTTTAGATAAAATATCTTAGGCCCAAAAACATATCCTACTCCTCTCCTTTATACTCATAAATATAGGATATAAAATATATTATAGGTGGTTAGTCCCCTTATCTCCAACTACATGAGAGGAAAGGATACCTATAATCACCTTATAGAGGTTTTCAATCACCACCCATTCAACCCTTACTAATCCTTACATATTACTTTTCACCCACATTAGGTGCTTCTAAGTCTATAAATAATACATCGTAAATAAAGCCTAAACTTTATACGTGTCATCCCTTAGAGTCACCTAATTACCTATATATGGTATACCTAAGACCTTATAAACATTAGTGATAATGATAGCCCACTCTCTTAGGGCATGTGGGAATAAAAATGAGCTCTGAATAGCATCAGAATATGTGAACAAGTCATATAACAACCTAATCACTAGGGAAATAATCCCTAATTGTATGATTTTAAAAATACCAAATATATCTAATAAATCCAACTCATTAGTTGTAAACAATCCCAAAACCTCAAGATCTAATCCTACTCCCTAGATCTACTCGATCAGATGTAGGTAACCTAAAAATATAGATAAAAACACCATGAATCAATTCTAAAACTTTAAAAAAATATCAAAAATATTAAAATTTTCCTTATGGTGAAACCATCACTTAATGAAAATAAAAGTTTTGGAACCTCCACAATGGGTTGAGTAACCGCGGTGGTGGTTTCACAACTACTATAGATGGATGACAATTGTGAAACCATAGCGATGAAGGCATAATTGTTAATATGCAAAGATTGGAAGTTTCACTCTAATATTAGTGGTTTCATCATTTGACCACACTACCCAACCCTACACCAATAAAAAACAAGCCAAATTCATAAAAAATAATTTTTTTCATATTTTATGCAATGCCACAAACCCACCCATGTAGTAAATTTATAATATTATTAGATCTAACATTTTTCATCAAAAATTCAAACATGTGGTTATGGCACACAAATATAGATTATCCATGTTTACATTATTCTAATTTCCATTAGTACCCCTGTCATCCTCTCTTCATCCCCTTAAATTTAGTTTCTCTCTCACGTGATTCTATCATAAAGATATCAAAGCTCAAATTCTCATAATTGTAAATGCATAAATGATTTCTAGATTTGAAAAGTTTTCAATACGTAATTCATTTTACTATCTAATGCATTTTAAAAACATTCCAATTTTTAAAATTTTCCTTCAAAAACATCATTTTATTGCATAATATAATGCGTTTTATAATTTTCAAGCCCAAAATAACATTGGACAACTCAAACAGTAAAAATTGTAATGTTTCATTTTCTGTATTACAAAACATGTCATTTTTTATTTTTGCATTGTATTTTGACACCACTCAACACCGATATCAATCCCATATAAATGGTAATTAAAACTCATATATGTTTTGATTAGATAGTATATTTCCTACTTTTTTAAAAAAGAACCCCTTGATTCTCATTTATTGCTTATTGGTCACAAGGGCATATCAGTTGGCTTCACTACACTGCATACATTAGTGAGGTGAATTTCATAACTCTCATTTTTATTTTAGTGCACTACTAGTCAAGAAAAACCTTTCCAACTCATGTTGAGGCTTATATCTAAGGGGAAATATGTTCACACCCAAATTTGGCATGGTGGAACATTTCATAAAATTTTAATGATGATGAAATTATCTCCACTAAAACATGATAAAAAATGATCCTATCCCTCTTTATAGGTTATTACATCACTTTAAGATAATTTTGAAAACCTCTCTAAAGATTTATAGAATAATCATGGTGGTTTCCTAAACCACCATGGTAATTTTGTACTTATTTACATAGAACAATAGTTTCATCACCAAAGAAATATTTTTTTAAATGATTCTTAAGACTTGAGTTTTCACACATTTTTCATGATTTTGGTTGAGTTTTTGTTATTTTATATTAATTTCACTTTATTGATCCTCTACTATACCTTTATTCTTAACTATGTCAATCTTAACCACCTCTAAGGTAACTCAAACAAAACTCCCAGTCAAGCATCAATTAACTCCTCCACATAACTTTTTCTTATTGATTACAAGCATTTAATTTTTATTATAATTTTGGATCCAAAAATTGAATTAAATATTGGTTCTTACAAATTTTATAGATCCACATTTTTTAATAACTTATTCCATTCTCCATATTAGTATTTTGGTCATTCACACAAGTGGGAGATAGACATTCACAAATTTGTAGTTAGTAGTACCTTGTCATTCTTGAGAAAACAACCACTATTCAACTATTTCATTCTCCAATTTGCTATTTTTTTTCTTATTTTATTTCCTCTTATGGGAGAGTTTCATGGTCATGATGTGAGAAACACATAAAGAGCTGGATACTTTATAATCCAACATTTCCATTAACATCTTAATCTTCACTTGATCTCTGCATTGGTTAGGTTTAAGGATTTGTTTTCTTATTTATTTTTGTTAATTTTATTTGTTCATTAGATTATATTTATTATTTATTAGAATATATTTCATCCCACAAATATGTATTAAAAAAAACATTAAAAAAATAAGTTATCTCTTTTCTCTCTTCTTATAATGGAAAAGTATTTTCATCATCCTGGTTGCATCCACACATTACAAATCTAAAATAATTACAGTTTTCACATTATATATAAATAGATAGGTGAATATTAAAATTATCTACATTCAACCAAAAAAATCCAATTTTTTAGTTTTCATAACACACATTTTCATACATATAATATTAAAATTATCTACATCCAACCAAAAAAATCTAATTTTTTTGTTTTCATTACACACATTTCCATACATAAGCAACACCAACATTCATACATAAAACTAGAAAAACAAAAAAAAGGTTTGCATATAGAATTGTTTTTCTTCCTTGATTAGTAAATAAAGTCATTTTAATTAGTAAAAAATGTATATTTTAATTCATACAATAACACATCATTTAATTTGAATATAAGTTCATGAAATAATTAAAATCCCAGAAACTTGCATGCTAGTTTACATATACAAAATAGATCTAGAAGTTTTATAATTTGTGTTACATATAGAAAATATGAATTTTTAGATATAGTTTTACATTTACATGGTCAATATTCAAAGTGAATATTATATTTACATTAAATTAATACAAATAATATATAAATAATAAAATCCATTTTATTTCATGTAGGATAAATTCTACTGCTAAAAAGTAAAAGAAAATGATAAAAATTAGAAATGCATTTTTAGTTTAAATTTTAATTTTAATTAGCATTGAATTATTAAAATATCAAAAAAATAACCAAAAAGGGATTTATTTTTTTCCAAGAACTTTCATTTCAATAGTGGTATGATTTTATTTCAATCTATAAATCCTTGTTAAAAACTTAAAATAAGCCTAATCAAAACCATTTCTAAATGGGAACAAGTTTAAACCTTTCTACACCACAAAATTCAACTTTAAAAATAAAAATTAGATATCTAAAAGGCAAAATAAAAAAATAAAACAAGATTCAACTTATAAACAATGTTACCTCACTACTAGATGATGCTTCCAAAACAAGTTCATATCAATAGAGTATTAACATTTTCTAGAGTGTCCACTCCCGTAATAACAAATAACATTCAGTGTGACATTAAATTAGATTTTAAAATATAATTTTTCCATTCCACTCCTCTACCCAACCTTATATCCACTGAATTAATTCTCATGATAGGTAAAACCACCCAGTATAAATCCAAATAGTGAGACCCATTTGCATTTTATCCCACCAAGCCAACACATTTCAAATATGGGGTTTTTCCTTTTTATCCTATAGTATAGTCATGTCATATCTCATTTACTTTGAAGATGACTTTGACTAGACATAACCAACCAAATATACCCAATAAAATCCCAAGATTCTTTTAGCCAAAATAATACTCATTTCACTAGCCTAACATAAATTAAGATCTATGTTACTTTGTTATTATCCATTCCAAGGGTTTTTGGAAATCCATCACTTATAAATTCACAATTTTAAATGATAAATATGATGCAAATTAACTCTTTTGGTATCACCACAAGCATCCTTTACCACCTATTTCTCAAAAAATACCTCGTATATCCCAACCTAACCAGCCAACCCTTATATCCCTTCCCATAAAAATACCTTAACTAAATTAGCCAAACCACTACACCACCCATCCCATTATCCTTTCATTTCCTTGGTTTTATTGAGAAGTCAAATACATCAAGGTTAAGGTGTTGGTTTTCACATGTACATTTTCCTCATTAATAAAGTGAACTTATATAAAATATCAATCTCAAGCACTAATAAGTGGTCTAATCCACAATGATGATGTCAAAGTAATGATTTGAAAAAAGGGATATTTTTAGGCATCCTATGTCAAAATATATGGCCTTTGAAGAAAAAAGGTCTAAAATATAGCTAGAAGAAGCCATTGGGGGATAAGTTCCTAAGTCATATGATCATTTTAAAAATTGGTGAATATGCATAAGGGAATAAATGTTAAAATTAGAGGGTCACATGGTATATTTATGGATAGATGCATGGGATTATAATGTTATAAAACTAGGAGATGTATTTGAATGACCTAATTGCCTTCATAAATTTTCCAAAGAAACATTGCTTATTAGATTTTTGAAAATTTTGAATTTATTGAAATATATTGAAGTAAATAATATATAATAAAAATATGCTAGGATTTCCAACCTAACAATATTTTTTAGAAAATTGTAGGGATGTTCAAGGGGAGACCTCTTACATGTGTTTCTCTGAGAGTCACCATCTTTAAAAAATATTTAGAAAAAAATTATCTAGTGAAAAAATTCTAAGCTTTTTTTGAAATTTTTAAAATGTTTTTAATTTATTATAAAATTGATGCTACTATCTTTAAAATTCATGATTTTTCTAAAGAATTGTAAAACCACTAAAAATGCCTAAACAGGTGATTCAACCCAAACAAAAAAAATCTAAATGTTTTTTCCATAACCCATAATTTTTTGTGGATAAAAAATATCTTAAAAGACCATAGAAATGTGTGGGATTTATATTTTTTTCAACAAAATACATAGCTAAAAAATTGATAATAATTTAGTGAATGCTTCCCCTAAAACAAACATGCTAAATAATCCTATTATGTGGAGCTAATATGTAAAGGATGTGGTACATTATTGAAATTTGACACTACCTAAGATAAAATTTAAATGAGGCATAAATCACATGTAAATAAATGAGAGATAATAGTTAGAGGAATGAATAAGATAAACTAAATATCTCATAATAATGACATGATATATGACATCAAGTAAAATTATTTAGATTTATCTTATTTGATTTGATAATGTACTTATAGGAAGTGGGTATATATAGATTGAAACTCATAATAAACATAAGCAAATATAACACTACAAACCATGATGGTAAAGATAAACCCAAGTGGGGAAGTAAACCCAATAGGTGAAGGTGCTACAAAATATGAAGATACTAGAGAATAAAAAAATATTCAATGATATAATAAATTAAGTAGGTAACTATTGTAAAAACTAAATATACCAAAAAATCACAAAAGACACAATGGTTGAATAAACCCAATAAGGAAGGATTGTAAAAGCTACCAAATAATCATAAAGGATGAAATATCCAAATAAAACTAATAGGGAGATAAATAAAAGTAAATACACTAAATAATCACAAGAAATTAATGGAAAAATAAACCTAAGAGGTGGATTTTGTAAAAAGATACTAATAAATAAAGTGAATTTAAAGCTAAGAACAATATACACAAAAATTAAAGAGTGATAAATAATCAAATGATAAATATAATGATATAATGTGAAAATTTTGATAAAATTTGAGATGAAATGTATACCAAATATATGACTACTCATAATTATCTTATAATATCATTACGTGTATCATGCACAAACTCATAGATCTCATGCGATAATTGACAAAGTGACTTAACCATGGTATTTTTTACTCTCTCATAAAAAATTTCAAATACAACCTTGTAAATGGATCTAATAGATAAATTAGGTAGTTTATAATTAAGAGGATGTTGATCATCTAGTTATGAATAATTTTGAAGAGGAAGTCGATATTATAGCTTTAGAGGGTGTTCTATCTATAGGTGAGGTACTCTTCTATCCTATGTAAATGATGTAACTATCATGGAGGATCTTGGTGACACTATATTTTAAAATTACATATATTCTTATGATATTATCTACACTCAACTCTAGAGTGAGTAGAATAGTTATGCAAAAGAAAATCATGGTCCCTTATATTGGGGACATGTCTGACAATTTATATTGGAGCCTACTTATCTAGTTATAAAGTTGAATATGTTGACTCATGATGAATTATATTAAATGTTGTCAAAAGGATAAAAAAATCCATCATATAATGAGTATTAGTCCCATGAAAGTCACAAAAGAGTATCATGGTGAACATATGACTATCCATGTGAAGGGCTTGAGTATCAATTGGGAATATATGACTATCTATCTAATGGGCTTGGGATTGTGACTTCTTAGACAATAAATGTATTTTATATGCTCTATAATTATAAATTAAATTCCCTTGGGAATTTTAAAATGTATAAAGTTGTGTAATTTTGACATCCTAAATCCTACATATAAAGTCTTGGTATTGGAGGACATGGGGCCAAAGCTAACACCTCAAGAGGAATACTAGTCTCCATAATCAAAGACCTAATAGAAGGAATCAAATTGGTATTATAATATTCAAATATTCCACTATGAATTTCAAAATAAAAAATCATCATGCATGTTAGAGAAAGAAAGAGTAATCATGTTAGGGTTAGAGTTGAAAGATGATTGGTTATGTGATAGTTGAATTGATGATTAGTAATGTAATATTTCTAATTATTTTCCTATACATAGGAAAAACATCAAAATCATCTAACATGTATCCATCATCACATTAATGAGTAATAATACTCACATATAAGGATTCAACCATGATGTTACTAAAAGTATAAGTGTTAGTAATAGGGGACTTTTTTTGAATAATAATTATTGTGGGTGTTTTATCCATTCAACTCTTATAAGGATATGGTTTCAATGTTATAAGTAATTGATAAATGATACTAGGAAGAATAAGAAATTTTTTGAGTTTAAGGTTATTTTCATTAGGTTCATTATCATTAGAATTGAGAAGGTTGGTTGGGTCATTAATTGTATGTTCGTGGTGACCACTATAACTATGACTGAGTCGAAAGGGTAGTTAAAATATTGATACTCATGAAAAAGGATGCTTGGGGGGATCTTACATGGTGGATATTATTAGTAAAACATTTTATTTGAATTACTCAAAATTACATGGAATGGTACCACCTTTTACTTTGTAGACAGATCCTCAGTAGAAGAATTTGAGGCATTGACATGAAAATAAAGTTATGGTATTCATGTAATGAGTTCAAGGGAAATCAAGGAAGACATCAAAGGATAGGGTAAATCTAAATATCATAGCCTTCACCCTAACAATTATATATTAACCATTCTCAATTAAACTAAATACACCCCATATGTGGAATTTTTATTTGGTCATATCCTTGGCATGTGTTATGAGTGTTATTAAGGTTAGTTTTTGAATATCTAAGAGATTTGATGAAGTCTTAAAAAGTGACAAATTTACTTGAAGATTTTTCAATGGGGGCTCTCTTGACTTGTACATTACCAATTTAGATGTTAATGAAAATGGGAGGATCATCCACATGAATAAGTTTTTTTTCAAGAATCATAAACTATATTGGGAGTTTAAGAGATAAAATTTGGTCTATTTTTTTTATTAACTTGGATAGAAAATTATTCACGTTATTATGTCATACTTTCCTGATATCCAAGAAAAGTACATTTATACCCAATATGTGGTGGTTGATGTATTTTCATGTCAAATATAGTTTTCATTAAGATATGATTTTTTGGAGAGGTAAACATGAGTTTGATAAAGTGAATCTCACTCGATATCTTAGAGAGTTGTTTGATGGGCTCTAATTCTTAAAAATAAGAATGTATAGTATGTAACTAAGAATAAAAGTTTGAGTGATTTCATATTTGTACTTGGATTGGGATGGACATAAAAAATTATTTTGTATCGATCTCTTCATCTATGTTGATGCTAAAACCATGGTAAATAACTAATTAACCATTTCACCTAATCTGAAGGTTAAATCAAAATTAGCTAGTTTAATTGAGAATGGTTGTAAATCCCAAATAACTAATGTAAGGTGAATAAGGGTTTTTAACTATCAAACACACAAATAAAATCAATAAAATATGAGAAAAATAGCCAAGAAATAAAAATATAATTGATTCAACAAAAAAAGTGAAAATATTGAAAAGAAAACTTCTTGAAAATCCAAAAAATGTTTAAATATTAATTATTAATATACTTTAATTCACTTTACAATGATATCTTGAAATAATTATTTTTACGAAAAATAGTCCCATTATTGCATCTCTAAATTGATGTTGAATATTTTTACAAACTCACCACCTTTCATAGCCTAAAATTGAGGCTTAGCTTACAACTTATAAATCACATGAAGAACCACATTAACATTGGAAGTTGCATTTTTAACTAGATGCTTATCAAATTCATTAACCTTAGTAATTTTTCATGTTTAAAACTCAAGGTCAAAATTTTATATCCTAAAATTCCACTTAACTAACCTTAATTTGATCATGGGTGTAAATAATAAAATATGGTCTTTATTAATTGAAAATGGAAAGCTTGAAACAAATTTACCATGAATGACTTGAACACCTAAAGAAGGTCCTAATTACCATCCTCTCACACTTGCATGTTATCTTATGAGTCAACCCTTTAGTTTTGTTGTCATACACCTACATGATTACTATCTATTTCAAATATACTAAAATATTTTAAACATAAATATCTATATTATCATATCCTCCAACATATACATGGATAAATTTCAATGATACATTCATTATCACCAATTAATAATGGCATGCACTAGTTGAAACCATCTTTATCTTAGTAATAACTATCATATAAAATCAAACTCATTATTAAGGTCAGTTTATAAGCCTAGCGTGTTGGTGGTGTGAAGAATTATTCAAATATATATATATATATATATATATATATATATATATATATATATATATCAAGGCCTCATTTCAAATCATTTGGTATCTATTTATTACACATCTATACACTATTTAAAACTAAGAAAATATACCCTATTCATCCAAATTTTAAAACCTATCATTAAGATCAATCATAATCAAACTCTAAAACACTCAAAATATAGGTTAAATAAACCATTGTTAAGTACCAAAACTAATAATTAGATATATGCATATAATAAAGTATCACAAATTACATAATCACACTAGGTGGAAGAACTACATGTGGTTTGATTTCCCTCATTAGAGTATTGGATATGCAGGTATTAACCAATAATAAAATGAGGATGATTGGATTCATTTCAACCTATTAAACTTCCCCCATTTTTTAGGTTTTTATCCCTCACAAACACATCTAGCATTTCAAGGTAAAGGAGGTTAATATACGGATATGTGCACATTATCAAGGTTAGAGATAAATAAAATATAGGCATATGTGATTGTAAAACATATGTGCCACATTTTAGTATAGGTTAGTTCTTACAAGCATGTTAGTATCGACATACAATATTGGCCTAATCATGTAGAATGATTATAATGCATGCATCAGATCATTTCTTAAATTGATCAAGTTATAGGCATGTTTAGCCATGTTTTCCACTTCTAGTACATAGTCAAAGTGATACATTCAATAAAAAAAATCTAAGTATCATGATTTCTTTGGTACTTTCCATATTTATCACATTCCCTAATAAAATCACAGGACTCAAATGTCAATCATTTACATTCAGATGGTATGCTTTAATGTCATATATATTAATCTAAATTTGCTTTCAAAGTTATTTATTAATTATATTAATCTTACCAGTTAAACCAAAATTAGGGTAAAAAAATTGGTGAACCTATACACATCAAATAATTCAAAACCCTATATGTTCCCTTAGGGTTTAATATTTTTAGTCTAATTTTTTATTTTCCCATACAAATATAATTAATATTTTTCATCCTTGCATAATACCATCTTATGTCATCCAATAAGTATATCTTTGTTTTACCTCTAAGATGAAGTGATAGATTAAGTGAGACTCCAAATTCCTATTAATATAATTAAAATCAATGAAATGAATGTTTATTCTTATTTTTATGATGTAATTATTCATGAATATGTGCAAAAAAGGTATTATGTTAATATTCCTCCATTATAACATGGTAATCAGGATAATCAAAATGAGCATAATGACCAAGATGATTATGAAAGAATAAATAGAATTGAGCCTAATGAACTTAATGGGGTGGACCCTAACCTAATTAAAGTCTTATCTAATTTTTTTGAAGAGCTCCATTAAAATCTTGAAAAACTAGATAGTTGTAAAATTTATCCTAGCATATAAGTTGTAAAACAAGCTATTTTTTATATCTTAAGTACCTAAATAATATCCCTTTACTATTATTAGCCAAAATTTTAAAGTTAGTGCCTTCACATCGAGTGGTTAGACCACTAATACTAATATTATTCACATGCCTACACCTTCGGTGACCTATGTGACATCCACCTATAATTTGGGGCTTCATAAGGATTTTGATATATTTCTATGCTTATTTATACACCAGTAATGTTCACCCCATCTAGGATGGATATGCACATATAATCTATAACCTTGCCTAATGTACATTCCCTTGAGAAAGATGTTTTAAATCTTCATACCAAGGTGTTACAATCAAATCAAGGTGAATCAATATCTAGCCATACTATATATTCACATGCCTTACTCCATAACCCATTATCTCTTAAGATAAAAACCTAAAACTTTACCTACAAGATTTTTATCTAAAAATATTCTAGTGTATGAATGTAAAGGTGATCCTAAAAAAAATCTTAGATAATTGCACAAATCTTGTTTGGACTAAACATACAGTGATAAACTATTGACCAAATTATTTACAAGAATTATTAAATAATGTGTATTTAGATGTTTTTATGATCTCCATTTTCAATCCGTAGTAGCATTAAACCAATTGGATAACAAATTGTTATCACACTTCGCTATTAAAATTGATGAGAAATTATCTTATGCATAAATTTATAATCTAAATCAAGTATCTAATGATCCAATTAATGACTATGTTCTTTGATACAAAATCATGTTAACCAATATGACCAATGTTATGGTTGATGATGAACTATAATAAATTTCAAACAAAGTTTGATACCACAACTCCATGTATCAATCATATTCAAGAGATTCAAATAATTTGATGAGTTATGCAATATAGTGAGGGCCCAAGATGTCAAAATAATTTATTTGAACAAACTTAATTACACATAAAATCCTACGACTACTTTAACAATGAAGTTTATAAGAAAACCAATTTATAAGGTCAAGCTGATAACAAGAAAGAAGTTAATGATACAATCAATACAATATTACATCATAAGAACCAATTAAAATTGAAAAATACACCAAAGAGGTAGTTTTAATGATTACCATCACCTCCCCATGTGCTTCTAAAGAAGTTTATAAAGTGTAACCTTATAACATACCTTCATCCACAAGATCTTGATCCAAGTAGGCCTAGACCAAGGAATTATGATGTAAATGCATATTTTGAGTATCATCAAACTATATGATATTCAATGAACATATATTTTGACTTAATACATAAGATACAAGATCTCATTGATGTTAACATTATTGATTTGGTTACTCTTATATAGGAATATCTATTACATCAAAAAGGAAACCAAAAATTTAATTTTTTTAGAAATCCTTTCCATAAATAGAAGTCAACAAAAAACCAAGGACAATCTAGAGGCAAATAATGGATATAACATGCATCCTCCACCATTGACATAAAGTCATTCAATAGATACTATCATTGGTATGATCAATTATATCTAACCTTAGAATATTATGCATATATTTGAACACAAAATTATAGTTGATGATGACTTATATTTTCATGCATTATTCATATGTGATTACATTGAGGAATAACCTATATATAGTGTTATGATTGATAATGGTTCAAGTGAGAATATGTGCACAATGGAACTTATCCAATCTCTTGGATATACATGAATGGATTTAGAAATTAAAATTAAAATAGTTAAGGGATTATATGGAAAATGAAAAAATACATTGGGACATTTAGTATTACCTATTTAGATAGGATCAACCATATTAACGACACTATTCTTAATACTATAGAGTAATGGGGCCTTAAAAATATCACTAGGATATTGGTGGATGTAGAGAATTTTAATAGATCCATCCAAAATACACCAATTCCTAAAGTAAATATACTACAATAAAGTGGTTATGATCCCAATAGTAGGGTACTAGTATCCCCTATAGTTAGTGATATATCCTCCTCCACCCCCACCACCACTGTAATTGGTTAAAACACATATTCAAGATCATTATTCAAAGATAGATGGTACACACATTTATGATTAGTATTTAGATATGGTTGACATACCTATTTAATATTATTATATAATATCAATTTTTACACATATATAAGATCTAGTTATACAACTAATATGTTAGAGATTTGCTTAAAGACCACATTAGGCACCATATTCTGCAATACATGCTCAGTTATCACCATGGATGTTTTCATGTGTTATAAAATGAAAAAAGTAGTGAGATACCCTTATATTTCACAATGTATACCATAAATTCCTCATCCTTATATACCCATCCATTATACCATGAGTTTCATAAACATTGAACATGATAGACTTGATACACCACATGACTCGATATCATATTCTGACCCATTCCTAGTTGATACATCCCATCCATGATAGATTACCCCTCTACCATATGGTATATTCATAAATCCTAGTCCTATCCTTGAGTGATTCATTGTTTAGTTTTCTCAAATTTCATAAAATAATAAAATAATCATAAAATATAAAAACATTTAGATATTCAAAATCCAAAATTTGAATCTAAGCATGACATGATGGCTAGTTTACAATTTTACATATGTTATTTATGACATATTTTGGTATATGGGATATTATTTACATATAAATATTAATTTCATGGTATTTGAGTGCTATTAAATACATATGAGTTATACACAAACATACAGATATTGGTTTTCCCTTCACCTAAAGGTCACATTGGGGGCATCTTATTTGACAAGTTTCACTATTATATGTTATATATTTTTATGAAATTTGTCCCATGTTCAAATACCTATTTTACTTAAACATTCATTTTTTGTAAGTCATTTATTACATAGTGACACATGATATGCCATTTTAATGGGATATTTCATTAATAAATATGGATGGTGTAGATTAGTTACTTATCCTCTGCATCATTGATGTTGTTACTCTTTTTACATGATAGATAAACGTATTTTGTGTGGCCCTTGATATTGATTGTTTTAATTTCTATTTATGTCCCTTATTTGAAACATTATTTTATTTTATCATGCATGTGGCATTTATCCTTGATTGTTGTGACATCTTTGTGTCCCTTGTATGTAGCCATTTGGCCTATGTGTGAAATCTAAAACTTATGTTGGATAATATTATTGACACTAACGAGTGACATGATCTATATCATGTATTATTACTATAATAGTTATAATACTTATACTACATGATTAATTGATATGCATATATATACTTAACACTTACATTCCTTGAATTCCATATGTTACATACATGTCTTGATTGATACATACATTACTATGATGACATACTCTCCACATGGTCAAATAATATTACATGGTGTTATCTATATACATGGCATGATACATTTCATTCCTATTTTGATATGATTGACTTAGATTATGCATCCCTCATATTAAAAGGGCGGATTATAGTTTGGTTGGCTTAGAGACACAAGCCTCCATGAGAAAAAACTAAGAGTAGAGTACATATTTGTTAGAGTGTGGAGCTAAAAGCTTCACCTAAGGCAAACAGGAGGTTTTCTGCGCATGACAGTCACCGGCATCGACAGGCCAAAACTGACGTCGGTCAGGGGACAGTGCAAGGGAAACTGGCATCAACAAGAGATCGATTGACATCGGTCACCTCCAAGAAGACAGGGACTGACGTCGATCACCTATGGCAGTCAGAACTGCTATTGATGAACAGTCAGTTAAGTGAACGTGTTGTTTGCATGATAAAGACCAATTAGAGTCTTGAGCCGCAAGTCTAATCAGTGTATGCATGAGATCTATATAATAGACTCATGGGCTATATTGTTAAGTGAAGAACGATGAAGAACTAAGTAGAACTTAGAGAGTTCTTCCCCTGGAAGAGCATGTTTATCTAGGTATGTAAGATCAGGTTTGGTCAGCAGGGTGTTGTTAGATCATGGAGGAGATCTACATGTGATAAGTAAGATCAGGTTGGTCTGCAGGAATGTTTGTATGTGAGGGTCAAACAGAGATCGGCAGGGGAGCAAGATCCAAGGTGACAACAATACATCAAGAGCAGGATCATGGTGAGATCTACTTGGAGTACCGGTTCATACTCGATTGTACAGATGTACAATAAGGTGAACAACAGCTTGTGTTAGCTGTGTGTTGTGACCTAGTGAGAGAAGATTACTCTGGAGGGAAGTTTATTGTAAGCCCACGAAGTGGAAGAAAGAGTGCCACCTCTTTGTTGTAAATTCCTTTGTAATGAGTTGAATATAATTGTATATTTCCTCTCACATTCTGTGTGTTTTCTCATTGATAGTTATTTGTTCTTCTGGTTATTTCCGCATCTAAGTTGCTTATACATTGGTAATCATGTGTGCTCTTAAATCTAACAAGTTATGTCAGAGCTTTGGGGAACTTTGGTCCTATCAATTTATATATTTTAGATATTTAAATGGTTTATATATTGAAAAAAATTGAGAATTAACATATTGATATAGAGTACAGAGGCATATGTGATGTATATACATTCAATTTATAGACACCTAAACATAAATTCATACACACTTATGTACATATGCATAGGCATATGCACAACATTTATAGGAACAAACTCTAAAATCTACACATTCATATTACATTTGGGATACAATTTATCAAATTTTGCATATAGATTCAGTGAGCAGGATACTACTTCATCCACATATATAATGAAATTATAATTGATTGAAAAATGGATGTCATTTATCTTCACATTTATCAAAACCTATGAACATGATGGGGTAATGAACATTATTCATTCCCTTTAGATCATGTTTCTTATTTTTAAATGGATCAAAATAGATCAAATAAGAGAGAAACATCATATTTGAATCTATAATCCATTTCTAGTGGTTGATTCATTTATAAGTGAACCTTGCCTAATCAATATTCTCATTTAACTTGTACAATGTTTTATTTTGGAGTTAAATATAGCCACATGGTTATCTCCATTATTTTCATAGATAGTTATTTGGGCTAGTACATTATTTACTTTCCTCCACATACATGAGAGTTGGGGTATATTTCCTTCTCAATGTCAGGGAATAGAATAGGGCTACCAAAATTATAGAGTATATTTTATGGACACACGTGTGACTTTTACTATTTTGAATTTTACATATATTTTTATATGTATTCAACATTTTTAAGCATAGAAATAGACTTTAGAATGTAAACAATCCTTCTTTTTGGGCATAACAAAAGGCTAGAATAAGAAGAGACAACACTTTGTAAAACTCTATATATAGTACTCAATTATATTTGGATATGGTCCAAATGTGATATAGATTAATAAATATTATTCAAAAATTGTTTTCCTATGTATATTTTATCATTGTTAAATATAATGAATACTTTTTTTGATTTAATATGTTAATCATATGAGTTTATAACAACTTTTTAGATTCTAATAAGTCAATGTTTCTTTGCATAAACTATTTATTTTGCTTATTATGAATATATTCAATCTAAATTGCCATATGTTGTTTATTTTTATTAATTCATGTGAAAGTTATTCTTGTATTAACATGCTCTGAAGGGTTTATCAAGAAACTCTACTGATAAGGGTGCAGTGATAATGGAACCTTTTATTGAATTGTGTTGAGATGGCCACTGGCGCAAAGAGATATATAAAGATGGTTTGATGAAATAGTCTAAATTTTGCATAAGAGGAAACAAAAATAATAAGTAAGATTATGAACGAATTTATTAAAAAGAATATCTATAGATAAATTTATGAAATATTCTAGTGTGAATTGTTTGATTTATTATCTACATGGTTATCTAGATTGGAGTATTATTCTTTTTAGCCAAGAATGATAGAATTCATAGATTGGTCAAAATAAAATATATAAATCCTATAAAATATAGATACTAATTGGACCCATGTAGTAGACTACTAAACCAAAACTACCATAATATATATATATATATATATATATATCACATAATTTGTTGTACAAGGATATTTATATTCTAAAGTTATACATGACCTATTTTTCAAAAGAATCCATAAAAATTTCCCACAACAACTACCTACTTTGATTAATATGTTGGTTATGAAAAAGGACATGGTGGCTACTAATAACATAGAGTGATAATTTTAGGCATTATAGGGATGCGTGTGATGTAGGATTGAATGATGTAGAGATAAGCAAATGAACTTGAACCTAAACCTATAATATGGAGGATGAAAAGAGCTAGAGTGAGAAGAAAATTTTGGGATTGGAAAGATAATTGTGCCAATAAAGAAGATGGAACAAATTGGATAATCCATTTTTAATTAAAAATAGAATAGGAATAAATTAAAGTACGCTAAAGAGAGGGGAAAGTAGAGAGAGGCTACACAATATGTTAGAAGTGGGGAAGCTATAGAGTATACAAAGTAGGGAAGAGAAGGGCCTGAGAAGGAAGAATAAAAAATGATGATAGTGAGGATATGAAGCTGAGTGAAGAGGAAGAGGAAAGTAGGTTAACATTAAATTAGTTAAAAGATAAGAGTAGATCATAGTTAAGAGGAAATATATTTTTTCATCTAGGGAAAGAATATTCTTGGGAGGAGATTATGAAAAAACATAGAAGTTTTATAGATTTAATGTCACAAATAGAATAATTTGAGGATAGATATCATTCATTTCTTTAGTATGCATCCCTCGAGCCCAATTTTTCATTAGTTAGAAAAACACCAAGTAAAAAAGAAGGGATGGATAAAATTTAGTTTGAATAGTTTATGGATAAATTTGGGAAACTTGGTTAATAATTAAGTAATCAATAGATAAGAAGAGGTTATAAGATATTATATTCACTTTTGAGACCAGTTTTAAGGAATCTATAAAAACTAGTGTGTAGAATCATGTAGTCATAGTTACAAGTATGCAACAAACTATAGTCATAGTTACTAGTGTGTAAAATTTGGTATTATAAATTATAAGTGCACTAAATATGGCATTGAATCCATGAATGTTTATTATTTTTACACAATATTATGGGATACAAACCCTAAACAATATTTTTTAACCTACGACATGAAATGGTAGGTTAAGGGAATAACCTATGAATATGTAAAGAAGTGTGAGCTCATAAGAGCTTTAGCAGACTAAGATTTGGAGTTCATTTATAAAATGGATGTTAATGACCTAGATATTCAACAAATTAAAGAGTGGATAATTTCATAATTTAAGATGAATATATGCTCAAGTCAGACTATTCAATACCTAAATGATTTTCAACAATGGCGTGAGAATCCATATTGGACTATGATTGTAGATTTATAGATGTGATGAATAAGATTTATTTTATCATGGAGGACAAAGACAAGGATTTCTAGTTTGTAGAAAGACTATGATCTAGAATTAGATTTTCCATTGTATAGTCCCATTTTTTTATGAAGGTTGATGCTCAAATAACTTCCATATGAGTTTAAAAAATTGAGGACTATGGAGATGATCCACTAGATGGCTCTAAATTTGAGGAAAATTTTGATCATTTTATCAGGAGGATGGATGAGATGAACAAAAGTGATAGACCTAGATTGGGCTTATGGTATATAGAGTGTGATCAAGAATGGAATCATAAGAATGATTATCTTAAACTCAAAATAGAGTTATACAAACTAAGTAGAGTAGTTGAGCATATAACCTCAAAGTCTCATAAATTACAATAGTACATTAAAAAATCCTAGAGTTTGTATTATAATTTTTGTAAAGTAACTAATCATGATGAGAAGAGTTGTTAATATTTGTAATAATTAAAGGAAGATAACACCAAAAATGCCTTGATAGTCATAATGTAGCAATTACATGCTATGAAGGTGGAAATGACTAGTGTGACACAATGTGGTTGATGAGGCCATTTAATAGCTCATTATATTAATAAACAAACCCATTCTCTCTTGCATAAATCATGTTTTAAAATTGGATTTATATGTATTTTAATAACTTATGCTTATTTTAGAGTGAAATATAAGATAATATCTAGTATATTATTTAGATGTCATTGTAATTTTTATTGTTGTTATTTTATAAAAGATATTGGGGAAATATTCCAAATGTTATGTATGAAAGTTGAAGTGAATCATCAATGAAAATATCAAAATTTCAAGTGATAAAATACAAAATGAAGGATAACCTTCATGTAGCTCCAAAGATTATTAATATCCCTAGAGTCACAATCTTCATGTACCTCCAAAGATCCTTACTATATTTGGAGTCAAATATAAATCATCTTCATATTTATTCATTTTATCTTGATAAGGATGTAATATATATGCATGATCATCTAAGCATAAAAACACTTTTGTATCAACCAAAAATAGGTCATGTGTTTTTGTATTGGTTTATTTGATGTTTTGGTGTGTGTGAATGTATAAAGACAAAATTGATAGGTTCTATAAAATAGTAAAATTAATTATCAATAAAATCTTTGATCATAAATATAAGTTCATATTCACATTTATATTTAAAAAATAGACAAGTTACAAAAATGAATCGTCTTAATCTGAGCTTGTATGCAAAAGTTATGAGCATTTTAGTGGGATTTGTACATGCACAATCAAAGCTATGAAGTCTAATAGTTAATCTCTAGGGTAAAAAAACAAAGCTCTAAAGTACATTAGAATATCTCTAGAGTTGCACATAATTGGATCCTAAGATGCTAAGAACTTATTGTGAGGTTTGTTACACTAAAAGAGGAATTCTAGAATGTTTTGGAACATGTTTTATAAACTTTATATTTATAAAAATTATATAAATGAAAACTTCCAAAAATAGACATGATCACACATTAGCAAATACATAGTTTAGAAACTATGAAAATTCAAAGGAAAAAGGTTCCAATAAATAATGTTTATCTATTTTTAGAAAGTGATATATTTCTGAAAATAGGTATTTCTAAAGAAGGAAAGATATTCATAGTGATCCAAGTACTATAAATATCTTACATATCAAAGTTATTGTAAAAACCAAAATTTTTATTTGTTATTATTTATCCTAGATTAAGAATCAGTTTTTAAATACATTTATTATATTGTTAATAACAACAAATCGGTTCCAAACTGATTTTATAGTTTGTTGAAGTTAGTAAATCAGTTTCAAACTAGTTTTTTAAAGTTGTTACTTTTCAAAATTAATTTGTTCAAGAATTTTTATTATTAATATAGATTTCTCATCCATTTTGAGAGTTAACAAATTTAGTATTGGTTAGTAGAAGAGTATAGGATTTATACTAAGCATTGATTAAGCATTTCCATATTATAAATCACTTTTGAAATTAATGAATATTTGATGTTCATGAATATTTAAGTGTCGACCTACAACTTGTTCTAAGGGAGAGTAAGGGCCCTCTCAACCAAGGAATCAAGATTGCTTTTATGGTATTTGATGTTTTGTGTTATTGTTATCTAATATTTTCAAAATCTTTATGTTAAGTGTGAATGTATTAATTAAACCTACAAGACTGTGTTAATGTGTGTGTTTCCATTTGATTTATTTTCAGCATTTTAATTCCAAGCATTTTATTTTAAATCATTTATATTTTATCAACATAGATTAAAGTGTGTTTGCATTTTATACATTTATATTAATGGAAATAGATTAAGGGTGTGTTTCTTTGAAAAATAATTTCAATTTCAGCAAGTTTATTTGTTTCAAAGCATTTTAAATTAAAACAAGAGTATTTATTTAACATGCATTAAAATATATTTTCATTCATTCAAATATATTAGATCTTTAGGGTTAAGTGATCTAAAACCACCCCAAAACACACATGAATTTTGTAAACCAATACATGCCTTGAGCCTTTGTACCTATTTTGCATAGTTCAATAATCATGTATTATGAGACCCACATCCAAACATTGTGTAACCCCATCATACATTATCTGGCCACATGGCATCATATGACCCTGATGTTCATTATTTAGTCATCACAAATGTTTAACCAATCTACATCATTCAATCCCATAAATTAAATATTTTATGACCTCGTCATGTATTGTGAAATAAATTAAAATCATATGACCCATTTTTGCATTATTCAACCATCATATAAGATCATTATTCCACCCCTACAAGGTGCATAACTTTTTGTTAATTTTTTTCAATTATGGTTGTTCAACCACTAAACATCATGCAATCGAAATAATCACACATTGTGTAACCCCAACATACATTACTAAACCATTCAACACTGTACAACCTCATTATGCAATGCTAAACCCTTCGATTACATGAAACACCATTTGTTTAATATTCAAACACCACACTTGTGCATCATTTTATCCTTACTTCATCCTTATATTTTATACTTTATTGCAAACTATCATTAGACACCGGCCCTAGTTTGATATGACATCAAATGAATTGAGTTGATTAAATAAATGGATTGAATACACCCATCATGTTTTGAATCATTTATAAGGAATTCAAGGTTTTATTAAGGTATAAACCATAAGTTGTAAATTGATTAAAAAAACTTCCCATAAATTAAAGAAACTTTATGGATAGAGCAAGAAATTCATAAGGAAAAGATATTCATAAGAACCCTAAAAAAATAAAGTTAAACATGAGATAAAATCTAAGAAATTTATTGAATCCATAAATTAGGCTTAGGGAAAATATAGCTCAAATAGTATGAAGAACCTTTGCCTACCCTATTTTCCTAAACCAAGATGAGAGTGATCCAATGATAAAAATCCTCTAATGAGAGTACTCCAATGATAAAGTGATTTTTATCTAATTTTTGAAACTATACAATCCCTTGGGTTAGGAATACAACATTCCACAACCCTCATAAATTTGGATAGAAGTACATTATGTACTAACCCTAATAACTACTTATAAATGATAAGGGAACCACATGATGGGATTGCTAAAAGTAATATTGAATCAACCACTACAAATGGCTTGTAGATTCAATTGTATAGTTTCACTCAATTTTACTCCATATAAAAAAATACATGATAAAAAAATAATGAATAATGCTCATGCCCCTATCATGACCTTAGATTTATTTCTATAGTTTCTCTCAAATTTTCTTAATGTAGAATAAATTTCTGATAAAAAGAGAATGAACACTTTTCATGGCCCCATCATGGCCTTAGTGTTAATAAGTGTGTAGTATAAAGAAAATGGTTCATTGTTAAATTTATAAACTATATTGTTGTGCATGTGTATGAACCAGTATCATGCCCTTTTGGAACTATGCCAATTCTATACTATCATAATATATATGTGCATGAACTAATATCACACCCCTAAATATGCACCAATTGATATAGAATGTTATACATATATATGTTTAATTTGAGAGCCTATATCTTGAATGTATATATAGAAACCTATAATTCATTTTTATATAAATTTTGTACATATTACCATTCATATTCATGAAAGTGTGTATGGATTTATATTAAATTTTCTATAAACTAAGTGAATATGCACAACATATTCCCCCATAATATATACTAATGTGTCAATATATGTTATGTAAATGAATCATATAATATTTGAACCATTTTTAATCTCTAAAATATGTACTCTAATCTAATTTTATGTTAATGGAGGCTTATATCTCTATGACAAGCCCAATTTAATACCCCCCTTTTAAGATCAAGGAATTGTCTTGCAAATAACTCATCTCAAAATAGAATTTAAATATATTATGTCATGTCACAAGCTATCATCATGTATAATTACGTGAGGATGTGAATAATATGTCATAATAATAATGTATATGCCGATCAAGGCATGTATGTAATCACATCTAGATAGATTTATTAATGAATCATGCAGTAGTAACCATCACTAAAAATATAATTGAATAACACTATGTAGTAAAGGTCCATAATCTAGATAATGACACCACTCAATGTTATAAAGCTTAACAAGCACAATAAGCTCAAGAGTTAGTGTCACACATAAGGCCAAGGATTTCATACAAGGGACATGAATATGTTGTAACAAACAAGGTCAATGGCCACACATAAAGTACATAAAGATGTCACAACAAGGAACATAAATATGTCACATCAAACAAGGCCAAATGGCCACACACAATAGACAAGCACACACTAGAATATCATGTAAGATATTAATATCATCAATGAATCATATAATAAGTAATAGTAGTCGACACCATCTATATGTATCGATGTCACATCATAGTATAATACCATACCCATGTAGCATTGTGTATGATATGATTAACTAGAAATATATGTGTTAGTAATATAAGTATCACAATAGGTATAGAGGTCATACAAAGATATAACCTATGATATTGAAACCTATATAACAAGATACCCTCAGTGTTGTCATAGCCACTAGGTAGAGGAAATTCTAGCATCTATGTGTCTATGTGTAATCTGTATGTCTCACATTGCACTGATATATTGTGAAATGCATGTGTATGAAAATGATATGGCATTTACCAAACATGTGTTAAATAACATATTCAAATAGTATATTATAGTATTCATGTCATTTTCAAGTCCATATTTTTTATTTTTTGGATAATTTGAATATTTTTGTATTTTTTTTTGAATTTTTTATATTTGAATCTATTTTTTTCATGTATGGAATAAAAGAAACTTAAGAAGCTATATATAATGGATTAGGTTTCTACCAATCAAAGATATTATTGATGGGATGACTATATATAGGTCTTGTATCTCAAAAACACCATTCATGTCCATTATTGAGTTCATTACTATATCAATGCTAGGAATATCGTTAATTTGATTGACTTCATCTTTATTTTATTCATCACTATTATACCAATCCTTAAGATTATCATAATCAAAATCATCCAAGTAGTAATTGTCTTGGGATGGTAATTTTTACGTGTCATTCCCATCATCCTTTTTATATATATTATTACATTTATAACCAACCATGTCATACTATGGAACTAAGTTTTCTCATTTATGTTTCTCTTCTATATATTCATCATTATCATGGGTTTACATCATATTTGGGATTGCATAATAATTGGGTATCACCACTTGAGTGCCAACCAAAGAAAAAAATACTATTTTTATTGATAGGTAGGGGATGTACTCATAGCTTTTTCAGTATTTCCCTTCTCATTGTTCCCAATGCGTATAGTAGATATAGTGGTTGAATCATTAGAATTCATATTTGTATGATTAGTATTTTTAGGAACATATTGCTTTAAATTTTCCTTCTTAGGTTCACTTGCTTATTTATCCATATTTTGTATCTTGTTTTTAAATTTTCAATAATTGTTTGTGTGAGGTCGATGCATTTTATGATAAGCATAATAATATTTAGATTTCTTTATAGGACATGGAGGAGGTAATTTTATCATCTTGTTATAAATCATGTTCTTTATAAATTTACTTGGATACATGTTAGCCTAATGATAAGCATTTAAATCATTGGTTTTAGATTTAATTTTAATTTTGGACCCATATTGAAGATGAAGGGCTTGGAGAACCAAATATGTAATTGACACTAGTATGCCTAGAATTTGTGACATGCACACTCTTACTTTCAAGTGATGTGATCCTTAAACATATTTTCTTGAAGAAATCCATAATTTTTATTTGATCTAAAATAGCCACATTAGACATAGTAGATTGGTAAGATCAATATTCATACAATGTTCCTCAAAATTGGGCACATTATAAGCCATGTATACTTCTAGATTGCTCTTTTATTTTTGCATATCATGATCTTGAAAATATTCAAATAAAATATTTGTTTTAACACCTCTATTTTTTTATGCCACTATATTAACTATTTATTGTGACTAATATATAGTATCATTTCTTTTATACTTAAAAAATTTCTTGCACTTGAGGGATTAGACACATAGTGGATTGTGTTCATGGAAAGGAGCTTAATTTCATAGTCTTTGGTTGTGTGGCATATATGGTAAAAATATTAAAACTACTTGAACATGATGGGTTCATGTAAAAGGTCAAGAAAACTTTGTTTGAACATGTTTTTTAATTCCTTATCTAACATAGGATTTTCCATATTTACTAGAATGGTATTATAACAAAAGACATTATCATGGATAGGCTCATTGGATTCTTGTGTAATTTCAATAATTTGAGCATAAGATAAATTTTCATCAATGTTGACTAAAAAATGTGTGATAAATTGGTTATCTAAAGGGTTGAATGCCCTGACCAATTAGAGGGTAAGGCCATAGAATAATCGAAAAGCATATTGATTGATATTTATCAAGAATATCTTGGTTGATAATTTGTATTGTATGAGTAATCCAAGCATGCTACATGAAATGATCAAATTTTTTGTTTAAGATCACCTTTACCTTCATATATTATAATTTTTTGAGATATAAAAATTACAAGCAAAGGATAAGTAATTATATAATGGGATAACGGATTATGAATCAAGACATGCAAGTTCATTGAATTAATAGTTCTAGATGCACCTAGATATAACACCAACAACTTCACATGAAAATTTGTAACAACTTGTTCAAGGGATTGTGCATCAATAAATATCAGTGATGCACCATATGTAGTCATCAATTGAAAGGAATAGGTCCCTTATGTAATAATAAACATATAAATAAATGGTAAACCTTATGTTTCCCTGACACCTTGGATGGATATAAAATGTGAAACTAAGGGTATAGAAGTAGTAATAACATAAACAATAGTGAGTGTATTATTATATGTATAATATTAAACATTATAAGCATTTGCATATTCAATATGGATAAAAATAATTAAGAGGATGTGTGGAAGGTGGAGGGGCTTGAGGAAGGACATGTTGATTATATCCATTATGTACTATCTCATATGGGATTCCACATTATGTACTATGTTTAGACATTTAAATTTAATAAATAAATGTATGTAAATGCTTATCCTTGACATCCTTACCTTACTTGGTAAATTCACCATTTTGATAACCCAAAATCTCTAAGGAATCCTTCAAAATCTCATAAATAGTGTGTATATCTCTAAGAATTGCCTATTTTATCCTTATTAATCCTTATTTAGCATATAATTCACTATCACTTTGATTTAAAAATCCTCTATCCCTTTTAGACAAGATCACACTGTCAAGCAAGAGAACATTGCATTGTTATCATGTAGTGCAACCTTATCCATAGTGATTTAATAGTCATCTTTTCAAAACAACACACTTTATAATGGATTCATGTGAAAACCAATAGGTAATTTATTGTAAAAATTCAATATATTCATTTGTAAAGTTACATCAGTTATCAAACTTTAAATCCCTTAGCCCTCTACCTAGATCAATCATAAAGGCATTGATTTTATGATTTCAAAAACATTTATCTTTGAGTACAGACTGTTAGTGCAATTATGTTGCAATACCATAGTCTTGGACCAAGTCTAATATTGTTTTATTTTAGGTTAAGGGCATCATTTATCAATCATTATAATCTAATATTATTAGTTTCATTCATATTATTTTCCCTATAGGGATAACTACATTGGTATGAGGCCTTTAAGTTATGTATAAAGCACTTAGTCAACAATAGGGTTTTTAGGATATCTCAACCATTCCCACATCCCCAATTTTTTACCCCTTTTACATTTGATATTTTTTGTGTAGTTTTTTAATATTAGGGAATCTATTTTAAAAGTCTTACTCACATAAAATTGAGGTATTCCCAAAAATATTTTGCCTAAAGATAGGGGTGAATAATCCCTGATTTTTAGGTACAACACACACTCTATCTAGATAAAGTTTTATTATTAAACAAAAATGCACTATAATGTATATATTTTGTGGCCTTGTATTAGTATACAATATATCTATATTTTTTGATACATCTATGTTTTTAGGTCATTTAAATTAATCATAAAAATTAATTATAGTCTAAACTAATCTATTTTTCAAGGACAATTCTCTAACCCTAGCCCTAGTTTCAATTGTTATTAATTTACAACTTCATTTTATAGTTTTTTATATTTATTGTATTTTGTCTTATTAAACATCCTAGATCATATTTAAATAGTTATATTTCAAATTTGAGTTAATTTTTATTCTAATTAATTATATTGTAAACATTTTGGTAAACCTGCATTTCAATTCAAAGATTACTTATTTATTTTTGTTTTTTGGCTTAGGGTTTCAATTGAATTCTATAAATTCCTTATAATGAAAGTATGTAGTCCTCAACCTTGGATATTATTTTTTACCACACTGACTCAATTTTTTTGATCTTGGAGTAATATGACATTGAAAAAGCTTATCTTGTCACCTTAGATAGATACCAACACAAAGGCTCTTTCTTTTGACCTCAGGTTGAATTTTTTTAATTTTTCTCTTCAAAAATGTTTCACTTTATTTTTCATTTTATTTTTCTTGTTTTATAAATTATGTTCCAACAGTTTTAAAATGACTTAACTACTATGATGAAGGGCTATGTGGCATTTTTTTATAGACATCATGGGGTGAGGAGTTTTACTCCAATACTCATAGCCATAGTACAAAACTAAACATGGAATTTAGTTTCCACTTACCTCACAATATATTGAAAATGCCTATGATCAAATTTTATACATCAATAGGAAGCCTCTTTTATCATATAATTTGTGGTCCACTTGAGAAGAGTGTATCACCTAGGGAAGCTACCCTCAACTTACCGTCAAAACTAAGATTAGTGGGCTATAGGAATAGTTTTGCCTCTATAGTTAGTGATCTAAATATTGAGTTGACATTAATCAATAAATGAGAAAGTATATTTGAGAGCCTAAAAATCATTCAAACCCTTGCCTAAATCACCTTTTATCCTTGAATTTTACTTAGATTACCTTATTACATAGTATATTTATTTGATGCATCTTGTATACATAGTCATAATTTTATTAATTCATTGTATAGCATTAGAAGAAATAGTATTAATTTTTACTATATTTATAGAGGGTTCATTAACAAAAATTGTCTTTTATGTTTTACATAGCCTTGTTCAATTTCTTATAAAATGTTCTTTTACCTTTAAGGTTACTTTATAATACTTTACCTCTCAAGATAGTTCATTTTGTTATATTGTTGAATCTAATGTTGTTGTTCATCGAATCTAATGTTCATGTTTTCAATCCTATACGATGTATAAATTCACATATAGCTCCTCCATAAATTAGGAAAGTTAATTAACCAAATGGATTTGATATATTAGATCAACTTAAAAAAAACTAATGCAAAAAATTCCCTCTTTAAGTTGTTACACAAAGCACTAATGTACAAGGATATTTTATATGAAGCTTTATGCACTACTCTTTTTCCACATAATGTTGATCTTCCATGTGTAGAATATATCATTAATACCATTTGATGCACTAAGGAAAATATTTATTTTTAAAATTAATATCTTCGCCCATGTTATATTATTAACCATTATTTACCCTTGTATACTAAAGTTTTTGTAATAAATAAAGTGGTCAAACATGTGCTTGTAGATAATGGATCTAGCTTGAACATTTGTAATATATCCTTCTTAAATTTGTTAGGTATAATTGAAAATTAAAACACCCATTCAGATATGAATATTTATGGGTTTGAAAATATCCCACTCAAGTACTTGGGAAGATTACATTGAATATCACCTTAAGCCCGTATACCCTTTATATGGTTTGTCAAGTTATGCCTAATGATATTAATTATAAATTCTTATTAGTATGACCTTGAATTAATCATATGAATTTTATTATTTCAAATTTGTATATATGTATAAAATTTAGTTATCAAAGGTACATATCTATATTCCCTATCATTCAAGAACCTTTCAAGCATTGTTTCCTTGTGCATGTTACTAGTCCTTATATTTTGTATATAAAAACTTCCTCTTTAGACACAACATCATTTAATCCAATAATTGAGTCTTAGTTACTCACATTGCATTCAATTGGGTCTTATTCTCATTTTAATCAAAGTGGTTTTGGACATAAATAATTATAAAAATATAAATATACTATAGTATAAGAATTAGATAGGCATGATTAAGGTCTAGCTAATCTAATTTTACCTATCCTTAAGGAAGGAAAATAATGCCTTAACTATATTACTATGTCTACTTCTCATAGACATCACCATTCTAAGAAATTACACACATTTATATCAATTACTAAAAAGTTTTTTGCACTTCATACTCAAAACAACCATGTATTGCAATTATCATTAGTATACCCTAAGCTCATTAACTATAGCATTTTAGCTAAAATTTTAACATTAGATAAATTTTCAAATGATGAGTATCTTTTGTAATACCTTGGTGCATATGAATATCTTCCTTTTTTCATCATAATAAATGATTTCCTTATGAAACTAATGTGCATGTTTATTTTAGGCAAAGTGATGAGTCTATACCAAAAACATTATTAGATTCTCCTACTACTCAATTTATAGAAGATAGATTAGCATCAAATAATTAAAAAATAGTTGAATTTCACTTTAGTACTGCAAATGATTCATATCCAGTAGTATTTGCCACCATGTTAAAAGATGATGAAGTCAAATCTATATGGAAAACTTTACATGATTACCTTAGATTATTTGCATGGGAATATAAAGATATGCCTAATATTGATCCTGAAGTGGCTATGAATAATATTGTCTTATATATTAATGCCAAACCATTCAAGTAAAAGATAATAAAAATGCATATAAAAATTATTTTATTAGTCAAAAGTGAAGTTAAAAGAAATTTTAGATGTTAGATTTATTTTTTCCATCGATTATCTCAAATGGGTTTCTAATATTACTCCAATAACAAATCCTTGTGTGTTGTATTGATTATCAATATCTCAATAAAACTTTTGGGTTACCTTATATAATCATCATGGATAATGAACCTTCTTTTAAGAACAAAATAGTAGAAAGTTTTTGTGTTAAGTTTAAAATTTGACAGTTTTTCTGATCCTTATTGTCCATAAGTAAATGTGTAAGCTAAGGTAACTAATAAAAGAATTGTTAATATCCTAAGTAAAATTATTACAAATAATGGGGTTGATTTGTATAATCAGGTTATCTATGCTATTTGGGGATATTACACAAGAATTGTACACTAAAGAAAACCATATCATACTCTCTTATTTATGGTATAAAATCAGAATTTATTCTCAAAATATATATACCATCCTTAATTATATCCTTGAAGGACATTATAAAAGATAATGAATATCATGAAAATTACCTACACAAATTAGATATATTTGATAACAAAAGCATATAAGCTCTAAAACATTTTAAATTTTATCAAGCCCGCATTACAAGATCATATGGCAAGAAACCTTGTCATAGAGAATTTCAAATTGGTGACTTTTTACCAAACAAAATCAAAATTATATAATGTTGATAAAAAAACAAAGGAAAATTTAATCCAAATTGGTTGGGATCATTTGTAGTAACCAAAAATATTGGCCTTGGAGTTTGTCATCTAGCTAAATTTGAAGGAAATCTTACCAAAAATGCAATGAATATTATGAATATCTATTTCTATTTATTATAGATAACTTTTTAAAATTTCACTTATGCATTATTTGATTTCCAAAAATGAAAAAAATTAGAAACATTCATATATGCTAAAAGGGTATAAAATATTTGCAAAAAAATTTCAAAAACCAGTACCTGTAGACATATTTTCATATTATTAGATTACGTGTTGCATATGTTATTTATCTCTTTGGTTAATACATTAAATATTTATTTTAATTTTCAACATATAATGTTTCTCACAAGATATATGAGTTTGCAATAGGTCATATTTTTATAGAAACAACACATATACATAGAAGAACCTATCATAATTAGAAACTATTGCATCTAGTCAATTAGGATAGAGCTCCACTAGTCCAACAACAATGCATTATGTCCCTATCCTCTAATGTGTTATTTTACCTATGCATTTTTCATCTTTGATTTCAACTACAACACATTCATATGAACTTTTTCTATAAATTTTCATCATAGTATAGAAAATATACTTAGATATCATTTACATGTCAAGATTAAGGAATACTTATCCATGGTTTTGATGTTGGTATAGCCTTCTACCTAATATCCTTGCTCATTTATGGGCATCTCTTTGTTCTATATGATAACACCTATAGGTTTTATTCATCTAAAACCTCTTTTCATGTTGAGCTATAACAAAAATATATGTCTCTTTTTCATTCATATTTTACATGTACCATGATGAATATTTTATTCACCAACATGACCATAGATACATATAATCATAATATGTTAATTTTATTTTCTCTATGATTATTTCAAATGTTTGTTTCCTTACATAAAATTATTCAATTTTTTCCCTTCTTCTATGTGGCCCTTGGCCTTGTGTATGTTCAATATACACCTTCTTGATTGTATGGCATCATCATGCCTTGTGTGTGTATGTCCCTTAGCTTTATATGTTTGTGTGACATTGATATGTCCCTTGTATTTATTTTTTAGGCAGTATTCATGACATTTATACATGATTTATAACTCTAAGCGACATCTTACATGTCCCTTGTATGTGGCATTTATGACTTCTTGCATAAAATTGTGTGACTTTGCTTACATGTTTTTTATTGCATACCATGGTACCATGGTTCATATCATGCATTAATAAGTATATATTACATATATCTATGGTTTCATGATACATACCATGCACATACTTTTATGTGTTTCAATGTTTTATATATTTAATAACAATGCTTACAATACATATATAAACTTGTAAATTATTTACCATGCTTCATATACTACTTCAATGTTATATTAAGTTATAATTATGTAATAAATATATAAAATTTTCATATGCTTCAATGTTAAATCTCTTTGGATTTTAATACAATTAAAATATTCATATGTTATTATTTGATTACATCTTTCATGAATATTCTCACTTTTCTTTTGAGACAAATGATTTTTGGGCAATTTCCCTAATCTCAAAATGGAGGCATCATAATGGGATTATCTCCAAACATTAACAATAAATAAATTTCAAATTTTATAATTTACAGTATGTAAAATAAAAAAATTTATATTTTGGGGGCATTTTCCTTGCTTATGCACTCCACTCTTACAACTACATGAGCATAGATACACTTGTGCAAAGATAGTTATTACTAGAGGTAAAATTACTAATATGGGGGGTGAATCAATGATGCTATATATTCAATCCAATTCCAACCCATTTAAACCCTTAACCATTCAACACATACAATCATGAAGCATACACACCATTTGTAGCAATGAACATGGAATATAAAATAAGATTAAGTACACAACACATGATATATGTGGTAAACTCTATAGGGGGATAAAACCCACTAAACCCTTAAAGATGGACTACAATAATATAATAACAAGATCCAAAACTTATACTAGCATAAACTAGTCAAGGAACACCCATCCCTTAGTTTAGTGAGACACCAATCCCATAAGGAACTACTGCCCTTGTCTAGTTGAGCACCCAAAACAACTAGACCTTTAGCAAGATTTATCTTGAAAAGAGGAACCAACCCCCTAGGAAACTAAGAAACCACTTAGCTACCTTAAATATATCATCTTAAACACTTGTTTCTTATCTTAAACTAGTTATGACCACCTTTTTCTGCACTCTTCACCTCCAATATTGCTCAAGCTACCTCTAAGACTAACTCACTCAAACTTCCTCCTCTAGGCTCATTAGGTCCAATGACATGTGTGTCCTCCTACATACACCTGATTAAAAAATCATGATTGATCCTCTTCACCTTCTTGTGGTCCCCAATGACATGTTCCTTCTTTTTCAAAGGTTCTCTCCTTCGCTTGAATCCACACTTGTACAACCTAGCATAATTAGTTCAATTAGACCTTGTACTTATACCATTCTCTTCCTTTAAACCATCTTATTCAACCAAGATGATTTACATATTTGAACCACACTTAAAATAGGTCCATAAACATGTTACATGTGAGAACCACACTCTTTATGGTTTTGTCATTACCTCATTAGCCATAAACCACCACTAGGTTTTGGTAAGACCTAAAACAATTAGGCCTTTATATTCATACGTTACAACTTCAACTCCTTAGGCCATGTTTAGATTCTACAAAATATTAAAACACATCAAAAATGTCTAAAATATAACCTTTCTCACTCTCTCATGGGTCCATTCCACCTATAACACCAACTCAATACTTGAACCTACCAATTACATCTCCTTGCTCTTTAGGTCTTCATACATAGAAGACACAGTCTCATACTTTTGAAGAAAACACTCAAGTATTTCACATATCCATATGATTATATCACATGGGTGAAACATTAATGACCTCTTAAATTCCTTCATGTGATTTATATACTTAAACATAGGCTCTAATCACTCAAAATAACTCTATCAAAATGACCACTTAGACTGGTCATATATAGTCAAAATATAGTCAAGCTATTTTTACTATCCATATCTGATCAGGGGCATATCATGACATCCATACTTTTTCATAAGCCTTAGATACTTATATAACATCTCAATACTCATTTAATTCTTTAATTATTCTCATAACTCTTCTAACTCACTTATGTAAAGTGGTCACTCAAACTGTCTATATCCTCCAACAAACATGGTCAACTTCTAAGAAATTGTTCACACTGAAGATGGATTGGTAAAACCTCAAAAATCCACATATATGGTCTTCATATACTCTATAATAATCACCAATATATATATATATATATATATATATATATATATATATATATATATATATATATAAACATCAAAATACTATCAAAAACAACTCAAATATCCTTCTTCGGTCACTTACAAAATATGGTCAAACCTTCAATAAACTTTGGAGCTCAATAACTACAATTGTACAAAAATTAAAATATTATAATTAATTTTTTTTATTCATCTTGAAGTCCTTTTCAAATTTTATTTGCACACAAATAATTGATTTTTCCTATATCAAAAGATATTAGTAAAATACTATAGATTGGTTTTTCCCTTTGCTAATTCAAATGCCAATGGTCACTATGTAATGTAAACATTGAAAACACGTCTTAGTCTCATGTCCCCTAAAAACTTGCTAAAATTCACTCCATCGATCTTTTAGATATTTGTATAGATTTAACTCTCATCATTTACCATTGATATTTTATCCTCGCTTCTAAGATCATGCCTTACATGCCTTCTACGCAGCCTAGAATCAATCTTCAATGATCTTTCACCACTTGGCAGCCCTACATGCTTTTTGGGAATTTTGTTGACTTATTTACTTAATACAAATTTTTGATCATTTATCTATGATTATATGATTAAGACACTTGGCACCCTCATGTGCCTTCTAATCACCTTGCTCCATTCAGTTAATGCATTTGCACCACTTGGAATTTTTTCATACAATCTATGTATCCCTTGAGAAATTGAATTCACGTGCATCATTAGATCGCGATATATACAAGCATATGTTCACCATTGGATCTCCTCTTTCAAATTTGTCTAAGTATATAAAGTTAGTGAACTCTATCTAAGAGGCCAAATTCGCAATGTTATTACTTTTGCTATGCCCAATGTCCAGACCTAAAGTTTAAATCACATGATAACCTCTCATATGGGAATCCATCAATGTATCTAACTTATCCTAAAACTTTCACACATGTGAAATATGATGTCATTAATATTATCACTCAGCTTTATCTATCAAGATGACTACTTGAACCTAGACACTCATATGACTACTCTAATGAATTTCTTTCACTTCCATAATCACTTTAAGCACTCATAACACTCCATAGGGTCTATGCAACATGACCACACCATAAATATATCAAACATAACTTATTTTTAATTAATGCACTAGTATCTCATGCTCTCTTTGACATCAATGACCATGCTCAATAGTTACAAGGTTTAAATAGTTTTCAAAAGATCAAATTATAACTCTATATAATGTATGGGGAATGATATGCATTCATGTCCAAGATACTACTTCACAATATTCATATTTATTTTTTTCACATATCAAGTTTCAATAATTTATAGTTTAAATCTAGATCTATCTACAACAATGTGATTTACCTTTTTCAAGTGGACCACATTTGAGCTTAGTGATGCTCCACATCCTCACTACACTTTAGTGAACCATGTACTAGTTCCCACATCTTCTTTTTAGCTCAGCAAGTGAGCCACATTTGAGCTTAGTGACACTTCACAACTTGGTTACACTTTTAGCAAACCACTTTTTTGGTTCCCACCTCTTCCAAAGTGTTACAAAGTACCCAATGAGGGTTGAAACATATAATATTTTGAAATCAAGCATATTCATTTATTCTTCAAATTAAGACTTAATGACTCTCAATTCACTAGACTTTGAACACTTTTCCACATGTCTCAACAAGGGGTTATGCATATCTCCATGACAAATAAAAAGTGTGTATACACACTCATGTATTACATTTCCTTTACTCTGTTAATTTTATATATCACTAGAATAAATGGGGGGGTATATTGACATTGAAATTTAGTAAAAAAATTCTTGGCAATGTTTGTCCTTAACATCCTTACATTGATTGGTCAATTCACAATTCTAATAACCCACTATCTCTAAGGAAGTCCTCAAAGTCTCACAAATACTTTGCATCTCTCCAAGACTTCCATATTCCATCCCTATTCAACTTATACTTCATTGTCACTTTGGTTTTATAAGCCTCTATCCCTTTTATATAATATCACACTATCGAATAAGGATGCCCTTCATCATTTACCTGTAGTGTGGCCTTATCTATAGTTTTATAATACTCATATTTTCAAAATGACACATTTCATTACATCTTTCTTGAGGAAACCAATAGGTTAGTTATCAAAAATATTCAAGAGACTCAGCTATAAAATCAAATCAAGGCTCACACTTGAAATCCCCTAAATCTCTATCTAGTTTTTTGACAAAGGCATCTATTTTATGATTTCAAAAACATCTATCTTCTAAGTAAAGATTGTTATTATAATTTTGTTACAATACCATGGTCTTGATCTAACTCTCATTATTTTAATTCAAGTTAAATGCAACATTTTAGTCAAATATTTTTAGTTAAATTCATATGATCCTCGCTATATGGATAACTACATCAACTTGGGGCCTTTAGGCTATGTAGATAATACTCAGTCAACAAGGGGTTTTCTAAGTATAGCTTGGCCATTCCCACATCCCCCATTTTTCCCCTTTGGCATTTGATCTCTTTTATGTTCTTATGAAAGACTAAGGAATCTATTTTATAGGTCTTATGTGCATCAAATTGATCTCAACCCAAAAATATTTCACCTACAAATAGGGGTGAACAAGACCAAATGTTTAGATCTAGTGCACATTCTATCTAGAAAAGTTACAATAGAAAACAACTTTGTATCCCTTCTGTTAGCTTGTCCTAATATGTAGTGGATCTATATTTTCTGATGTATCTATTTTTTCAAGTCATTTAAAGTAGTCACAACTCACAAAAATTAATTACAACCTAAATTAATCTATTTTACAAGGATAATTTGTAAACCTAGCCCTAGTTTTATTTTTAGCAATTTACAACTTCTTTAATTTATGTAGATTTATGTATTTACTATATTCTTTCTTATTTAACTTCTTAGATAAAATTTCAATAGTTTACATTTAAAATTAGAGTTAATTATTTATTCTAATCAATTTTAGTGTAAACATCTAGTTATTCCCATGAATTTGATAGAATTTAAAATTTACAGTTGTTCTTGTTCCCAAGTCAGGATTGATTTTACAAGAAAAAACCCAAACAATGCTTGTATCCTAGAGGAATCATGGCATGATTTATTATTTCATAAAAATGAATTAATAAAGGCTAAATATGGTTCATTATTAATTTTAATCTTATTAGTGTTTATATATTTGATCCATTTGGTTATATGATTGATCAAAATGTAACATAGCCTAGTGGAACAATATAAAAAAAATGACCTTCATCACTTCCTTAACCAAAATGTTCCTTTATTAGAACCATAGATAATGTGTATTATTATGGAATAATCATCTATCAAGTTTTTAAAAAAAAGACATTAGGGCTGAAATTTGAAACCTTGTAAGAATGAAACCCTAAGGGAGGCCTATGGTTTGACATGGTTTGATGAGTGTACAAGTTCACCAATATGTTTTTACCTTGATTTAGTTTTATAAAGTCTAATATGATATAAACTCATATAATAATTCATGTGATATATATTGCATTCAATCATACATCTAAATGTTAAATATTTAAATTGATTATAATGATTTGATAAGTGGCATTTTTAAATATAGTAAGTACAATAAAGGGATGAATACTTAGCTTTTCTAATTGACTATTTGATTATCATTTGTTCTAGTAGTGGAAAATAAATTGAAGTAGGAGTGTGATTAATTTAGTTTGAAAACTAATTTTTTGTTTGTGTAGATTTAGTTCCATCATATATGGGTCAGTATTGACTATTGATATCGACATGTAGTGGTCCATATTGACCTATGCCAAAATATGGCTTTATCACCATATGGTTACCGATACATGTCTATGAAATCTCTATATGTGAAATTTCAATCCTTGATGATATTCATAACTCCATAAATTAGTATCCTTCACTTTAAACCCTAGGTGTGCATATGAGGTCTATAAATATTAAAAAATAAGGAAAGTGTAGTGGGTTCAGCTAACCCCAATCACCCCCATTGATGATTTATTATCACCTACATATCCTATACTTTGAGGTTGTAAATCAACCCACACATACTTATTCTACCCAGTGTGATTGTGAAATTATGTTACTTCATTGTATAAATGCAACTAATGAAATCGATTTGATATTTGACAATGTTTACTTTGACTTGGATTTGGTATGATTCAAACTTGGATTATGATTTTTGTTCCTAAAGACTGATTTGAAATTTGGGAAGAATAGCATAGATTCACTTAATGTGTAATAATGTATAAATGTGTACCAAATAAGTTAAAAGTACCCTATCAAGTGATGAATTGATTTATATAGATATGAGTATAATTAGGTAATTTTTCATGCCATCAACACAATAGATAGATGGGCTGACCCTAAGAATTTATTTTTTAAAGTAAACGTTGCTAGGAGAGGGATAGTACCATTACTATCAAGCTCAAGTCAATATCTACTAGTGATACTAACCTAGTCTAATGTCATAATATTCAATTAAATGTATGGAGATGTCTTTAAAGATAGTAAACATGTTTGGAACAAATAATTAGGATCATGTAGGTATTTAACAATAAACCAAAAGGATTAAACTTATAAGGTAGCATATATGTGTGAGATAATGATAGGTTATGACCATATTTGTGTGCACAAATTATTCATGGTAAATTTATGTCAATATTGTCATTTTAAAGTACCTAATATCATATTTTAGTATATAAAATAGGCTCTAGAGTTTTAGTTTAATATATAAAGACTATTGCATATTTTTAGGTTGTCCACCTTTTCTTCCACACAATCTTTGGTAGTGCATTTACTAATTATGGTATTCCTTCCATCAATTTTTTTCAAGTCCATAATTATACGTCAATTCTATACTAACCTAAATATATATCACCATTTAAATATTAACCACTTTTTAGATCATGTCTACATGTATTTATTCATTATCTCCCACCTTCTACACTAACTTGTATTTCATGTGACTATATTGTTAAGCATGGGATATACTGAGAGGGGGGGTTAAATCAGTATATCATATATCTTATAAAATTTTACTTAATCAAATTCCACTTAACCATTTATTAAAGATATGTAATAAAATTGAAACAATAAATACCACACAAGAGAGAGAGACACCAGATTTTAATGTGGAAACCCAATGTGGGAAAAACCATATAAAATAATCTCAAGTTTATGAATGAGTACCAACTCAAACTCAAATATTCATGAGCACCAAACCCTTTTTTGAGCACCAACACAACAACTATTCATGAGCACTGACCCATAAGAGCACTAACCCCTATTATGTATACCACACAACTATCTCTCAATGTTGTTTCTCAACATATGATATCACATTACTATATCTCTTTATTTTCTCTCATATTCTCTTCTAAGAAACATATAACAATTAAAAACCAGGATCTCTTCCACATATTACAAATGGATTCTCAAGCCTTTATTTATAGCTTTCCAAATGACCTTTGGCATTCAACCTTTGTGAGCATTCAATCCTCATGGAAAATGGTTCCAAACTTGCATGACCCTTCAAATTCTTTCATTTAAAAAGTCACATGGTGACCCTTCATAAGCAAATGTGTCCTTTTCCCTTTTGTCTTTATCTTGGTGACTTTTCATATTGCTCAAAGTGTCCCTTCATGAGAAATTACACCCTTCTTCTTTTGTCTTCACTTGGTGACTCTTGGAATTCCTTAAGATGAATCTTCATGGGAAAATGTGTCCCATTCCTCTTTTGTCTTTACCCCATGACTCTTTGACTTCTCCATGGCCCCTCTTTTAACTTTATGCAACCAAAAATATATTCATTAATATTAAATAAATATTAATACACATTAGCTAAGATATGAACACTAAAAACACCATTAAATTCTATGGGGACTTTATCACCAATAATGATAGACCTTTAGCATCAATGACAATATTTCCAACATGTACTAGGGTATTAATAGGCTTGTTTTAGGTATATATGGATTTATAGTCAAACCTATTTGACTTCAATTAAATTATGTCACATGTTATTCATTTTTAATATGCCATGCTTTATCATGTTCTTTACACACAATAAAATTCCCTTGCTTTGGTTGCACTTTCATTAGAAGTCATTTGTGCAACCACACAACACATTTAATTTTGAAAACCAAAAAACATATTTCACACAACATGAAATTATAACCCTTGAATATTGGCATTATCCTTCATTCTTTCACACTGGATTCTACCTTCAAAATATTTATGTGTTTGTGTCTTTTGCCCTTGCACTAGATACTTCACAAAACTAGAATTCTCCAACCTTGGCAATGAAAGATTGCATTTGTACCTAGGACATTCGTGCATCACTAAAACCAAAATAATTTAAAACACATATATGGATTTTCAAATCTTACTTATTTTAAGTAATCATTAAATTTATACCTCATCATTTACAGTGGTCCTCTTATTCATGATCTAGGTTTTTATACTTATTACATGCTAATTTTGACACTTAAAAAGTCATATCTATTCACAATTGACTATGATGCTATATATAAAACATACATTATTATATGCATTTACACCAATCATACATACATCTAGCACTTGATTGATACACTATTATACATAACTTCTTCTGTATAAGAAATATGAAAATATAGAAATAATACAAATCTAAAAAAAAATATAAAAATAAAAGAATCAAAAAAAATTTGCCTTTATATTGGTCATACTATTATTATCATGTATATTTTACCTATATTAAAGGTTTTTTTAAATCCATTTTTATATACATGTTTCACATTGTATGATTTACAAGGAAAGGTGCATGATATTCAAGTTATATATGATTATGGACTCATTTTATGCCTTACCTATGGGAGGGGAATTTATATATACTATTTATTATTACATAGTGACATTCTTACTAGTTTTTATCTAGTTGATATATTAAGCCACTTTACATAGATCATGTGTTTTAAATTTTTATTCACATAGAGTATACATACCTTGATTATGTACATGGATATCTACATGCATTTTTTGGATATCACTACTACATAGATGGCTACTTTTAGATCAATATTGATTTGTGCTATGCGGGCCCAAGACTACATATGTGGAGTACAATCATGCATTAGATATAATGTGTATGGTTATGTAGATTGAATGCACACATAAACATCTAAACATAACAATCAAAACACATTCAATAGATCATAATTCTTATACTTTGTAGAAATGCAACTTCTATTCAATATGAACAAATAGGGAAATAATACAATGTGATACATTATGTGTATGATAGAGTAAATATGTATATCATGTTATCTATCATTACGACTATGTGAGGCATCAATTTTGGATTATCAACTCTTGGCCAAATGTATATGCTACATATTTATACATTAAAATATAAGAATCAATTATAACTATTATCAATTATAAAGGATAAAATTATGAGATGTTTCATCTTCTTTGTTGGGTGATGGTTGAGCTTCCACATATGTGGTAACTATCTATCTAACTAGGAAACTAACACATTCCAAGTTATAATATACTACTTGATAAGACACTAAGTCAAATAAGGATGACATGTGGATGTGTTTGAGCTATGAGAAGTATAGGCACATGAGTCTACAAGCAAGTACTAGTGAGGCATGTGAGATTACAAGTGAGCTTGGAATAAAAGGAGTACATAATATGTCACTTGGTGTGAGTTGGGGATGAATTTATGTAAGTGAAATATTTATATATGAGGCTAAGATAAATCTTAGTATAGAGGAGTGCACAAGAATACACAACAAGTTGTAAGTGTGTTTCTAGAAGGAAAAAGAGAGATGTGTGTTGTGTATGAATTTTGCACAAATCATTCACCCTTTATTAAATGGCCTACATTATGTCCTTATGTAGCTACACAAACTAATAATGATTTTTTTTAGATTTGTATCACTTAACTCGATCAACATACTTTCCCCACTTTGAATACTTTGAAAAGTTGATGTGTGCCATGGTAAGTGCATGTGTCTATCACTTCATGAATTTAGTCCTTCTCTAGGGGATGAAAGTGTTTGGGATAAAAATTAGATGGATGGTGTGTCACTACTAGATCTATAAGTGGATGAATCTAAGGTTGGAGGATCTTAACATTAAAGACTAGTTGCATGCCCAAGTATGGAGGTAATTCAAGAGTGAATGCATTCTCACTAGTTATGCATAGAATGGTGTAATGACCATAGTGAAAAGGATTAATATTTTAGTGTGGACATTTGAATAAATATTTTTGAAGGTGTAACCAAAATTTATCTCCAACTTAGAATGCATGAGGTGTGTGATGTTTATTATGGTGTTCCTTGTACTTTACATATGTACAAGAATGGATTTGATGAACCTGTTAATAAATAGATTATATGTGGTAAAATAAATTCTCAATTTTGTCCACTTCTCATTCCTATGCATGTGACTCAATTCAAGCTAGTGTGTAGTAGGAGATGTTTAGAGGCACCAAACATTAAAGCCTAAAATATGTCTAGAATGAACTATGCCCCATAGAGTTATGCAAAGATATGTTGTAGGCATGTTGAATGTATAAAATATTATCATTTCATGTGTGATCATTCAATTATTGTACATTAACATAAGATTATACTTCATTTTGTACATCTATATGTGGATAAAATGTTGTCAACCTATCTAGCTACATTCCAATCAAATCCCATAATGTTTACCATAAATGACTCATAAATTGAGGATCTTGATTAGATACAATGGATGTTGGGAGTCCAAAGTGAACCCAAACATGTTTGAATAATGCTTATGCAGTGCCATCTACATCAGTGTCTTTCTTATAAGCAAACATGATAGCCATATTTGAAAACCTATCAACTTTAACAAACATAGTGTTCTGTTGGCACTTTATCACAAGGAACCCAATCATGAAATCCATGTCTAGAGATTCCCATGGTCTGAATAGAATAGTAGAGGTGTGTAAATTCATAGATTCTTGTTTGTGGGCTTGGCTAAAAAAATAAGAAATGCGAGACTTAATGTGGTGCTCCACATCTATGCATATGTGTGTCTAGTATAAGTGAAACTATAATTTAACTAGATTATTTATCATGTTGAAGTGTCCTATAGTCTTAGTTTAGAGAACCTCCTAAATGATTATTTAGTGAGGTTTTCCACTAGGAATTCAAATATGCCAAAGATTACATAGATATAGTCAAACAAGTAGAACTATTGACCTTGTTTACCTTGCATAAGGTTGTTTTAAGTGTCTGTTAAGTCTTGATCAGTTGATTAGAGGGATACCCAATCTATGAAATTGTGGTTAGGTGTTTCCAACACTATGATGAGGATAATAGTCAAAGTTTGGAAGTATGTTGATCAATTTAAATGGTATAACTCTCAAAAACTTTACTTAAAGTTACCATAGTTATAAAAGGATGCAATAGAGACCATAGATCTTTAAAAAAAGGTGAATAATATGTGCACATCTCATACACAATGTGCATCTCTCTGTTAACTTTCTATGGTACACTCATACTTTTTGATCACTCCTCCATGTTGAGATTACTCTTAGCCTCATGCATCATTCTCATGCTTGCTCATAAACCTTCATGTCAATATCACACCAAGTCACATCCTACACACTCCCTCTATGCTAAGTTCACTCTTAGTCCTACACACCTCATTGAAACATGATCATATACTCATTTTCATACACTTTTCATAGCTTTGGTACTAATGATATATGCTATGAGGACCTAGGATAAGGTGCACAGAGGACAACTATGCATTATATATAATGCATATGTTTATGTAGAGTGAATGCACATAGAATATCCAGACATAATAATTAGCATAGATTAAATGGAATGTAAGCCTTATAGTTTTTTAAAAATTTAAAACTTTATTTAATATGGATGAATAGTTAAATGGTGCAATGTGATACAATGTGTATGATAGATTATATACATAGATTAAGATATCTATCATTACTACTATTATAGGTACATGGAAAATAATTATCCAATTAGGTAACTAACAAATTCTAGTCTAGAAGCTACCACTTTGTAATCCATGAAGTTAGAGGAGACTAACATGTGGATGTGCTAAAGCTATGATAAGTGTCTGTGTGTGATTTTTCAAGCAAGTTCCAATGAGGCACATGGGATTGAAAGTGAACCTAGCATAAAGGGAGTTCAAAAGATATGACTTGGTGTGAGTTGGGAATAAAAATATAAGAAAGTTTGAGACTAATTCATGAGGTTGATATCAAGCTCAATGTGGAAGAGTGTGCAATAATTTGTAATAAGTATGAGTGTATTGTAAGAAGGAAAAGGAGAGGTGTGTACTGATAGAGAATCAAATATTTTTTTATACACTAAAATTTTGTATCATACCATCTATATTTCTATGACTAATATTTAGGGTTTAGCAAGACATCACTAATGTAACATAGTCTTGTACATGAATTTCTTCTTTTATACATCTTACCTTACATCTGGATTCCTCCTATAAATTGTTTGCATTCTTATATCTTTTTAAGTTCACATTGATGCTTGATTTTTATTTCCATATATATTTTTATAGATACTTATTTCATGTTACTTGACATGTTTCTATGGCCTTAACCATTTTATTTTTGATCCCATTCTTATCACTTGCATTGGTTTCTTGATGATGAAAAAATATCTATGGGGCCTTCAGTCACATCATGCATTGAGTTCTATGGGAAGCCATATTTTTCTTAGAATCCTCCTTATCTTATTCCTTTAATTTGTTATCTTTTCTCCTCTCTTTTTCATGTGTGGCCTTATGCCTTCTTGTGTGAATTTTATATTATCATATGCATTTTAATAAAAAAAATTAAAACATAGATTCAAAGACAATCATATATTTTCCTATTGGGGCATTGTACCTACATGTGTACTTATTGATTATATATTTTATTATGGAGGAATTGCACCCAATTTTTTTCCTTACCGATCACAAACATGTATTTATATGGGGACATGATACCCACCTTTGCTTATTGATCACATATCCTCTCCCAATATGGGCATGATACTCATAGTTTCTATCTTATATCATATTCTCTTATGGGGGCATTTCTTATTGACATATCTTGCATATAGAGTATATAAAACCCCTTCACTTATGGGTCTCCATTATTTATTTATATTCTATATCTTACACAACCAAGACACATGATAGGTAATTACTTATGGTACACTTATTTCATACCTTTATAGTTGTTGGTGGGTCTTTTTAACATGCCAACTTAATTAGGGGTTGTTAGTCCCTATCTCTCTTAAAAGTAGATTTGTGGGAAAAAATATCCTTGAGGTCTTAGCTAGAAAGTCTTGGTACATAGGGTAACTCATTGGTTCATTGTGACCATTTCAGTTAAAGGGGCCTATTTAGAGTAATTTAGACTAATCACATGCATTATAAATGTAGAGATTATGCCTAGGGAACCAACATACATATTAAGCATGAATTATAGTTCATTAAAAAATGTTTATTACACACATAGATAAAAAAGTGAAATAGTAGTGATAAACAAATATTGAGAAATTAGGATAAACATTAACACCATATTACATTCATTGATACCCTGGATCTAAACTAGAAAATTCAAAAAAAAAAGTGCAAAAGAAAAGAGGGAAATGAGAGAAAAGGGTATTGATACAATGAATATCAAGTTAAGTTGTCTGACTAAGCAAAAACTAATAAACTAATATTTAGATGATCCAAACCTAGAATGACTCCAATTAAAGGGTGATACAAGGTCTAAAGAGAAATTATTGAGATCAAAGAAGAGCATAACCACCATATACATGTGTAAGGTATGGAACCTTATCTCTACAATAGTCTAATTACCAAGATATTCCATTTTTATTAATTAATGTTTGAGACTTACAATAGTCACTCATTACAAGTTTCACTTGCACAACATCAAGGAAAACACTATTGTATAAAAGCATGAAATTTTTTGGCCAGCTAACTATGCAAAACCATATAGTTTGGTCTACTACTCCATCACTAAAACTAAAAAGATCCATCCCTTTTTTAGTCTTTAGGTGGAATTTAAATAGCCTTTAGTCCATTAACCTAATTAAATTATCCCTCTAAAAGTGGTTAAAATTTGTTAATGCAATCCACTCACCAAGGCTCAGATTCAATGAACAAAATCACATTTAAAAATCACTAGATGACAAAAAAAACTTCCCACAAGGACTAGATGACAAAACACTAATTATCAACCCAATTTTTTACGTGCTTGGTTGTTGGGAATCTCCTTGCCTTGAACATATTTCTCATTTTGTCCAAATCCTACCATAAAATAAGACACATTATTCCCATAGAAAAAGAGAAAGGTGCCAAATAAATTTATAAATAATGAAACATCTAGAAGTAACAGAGTCTTGTGATTAAAATGCTGACAAGTTTTGAATATTTCAATTTTCCTATTTTAAACTAACACCATTACAAATATGGAGAAACCACATTTATAATGTAGTAAGCAACATCAAATGTAGATCTATGAATTAAAAGATATAGCTTATAAACTAACACACAGTCATGCATAGCCACATTAACACCTTTAGAATATATTCAAAGATAAATTCATAGGGTAAAACATGAACAAAACCAATGTTATCTTACATTTCTAAAAATATCTTGAAAATATGATTAAAAGGGTTTTTTTTTTTTTTTTTTTTTTATAAATTATCAATTTAACACTTGTGCATTACCCTTTTAGTGTTTTTTGGTCAAAATTTGACTAAGAGTCAAATCTTCCCATAAGGGTCACTTTGCATTGTTGTATATTTTAATTGGAAAATACAATAGATGTGAAACTAACTGGGTTGTATTCTTGTGTCAGCAAGGTATTATAATGAAAAAATTTCAAGAAAATTTTAATTTATTTAAATGTACAAAAATAGGTGTGAAATGTGTGCAGTGATCAAATTTGAAAAATGGAAACATAAAATAAGATAAGTTAAAAATAGATCAGAAGTCAATTTTTTAAGTAGTGTATTTTGCATATGGGAGAGAATGCTCTAAAAATTTATTTACTAATTCATATTCCCATATTTTATTATTTTCATGCAAGTTTTAAATATTATTGGATCTCATTTAGTCATTAAAAATTGGGTTTTATATTTTTCACATGAGAGACAATTTTGTATGAATTCAATCACTATTGTATTATCCTTACATTTGGATATTATCAAAAAATAATCAATAGAATTGAAGTTGATTTACCCTAAAAAATTAGGTCTAAAGAGTACACATTGGATAGATTTGACAACTATAAATGAAGGAATCAATGTAGATGGCATTCTTTATTCCTATACATTTAACTCTTGGAAGGTAATTTCGTGCAAACTTTCTTCATATATGAATTCTCCTCACATATGACTATGAGTATGAAAAATTTTAGTGAAAATTAATATATTTTGGATCTAATAAAATGGGGTTTAATGGTACGTACTAGATAGATCCAACTATTATAAGATGCATAAAACTAGCAAATTAAATATCAATACAAATACTAGTTTTTAATACTATACATTTTGCTTGTGAGAAGTAATTTTATGCAGCTTGTTTTACCCTTACATTTTTCCCATATTTGGTTAATCTATGAAAAACTTCATAATAAATATATGTCTTTTTATTGTGCAAATTTATTTTTTAAACATGCATGTTAGCCCAATTTGGCAACTAGAAATGTAGGAATCAATGCAGAAGGTAGTTGTCATCTTTATGCATTTCAAACTTAGGGAATGAATTTTTTGTGGCTTTCTTCATATTTTAACTCTTCCCACATATGGATATCATAATTTAAATCTTGAATAGGTAAAAATAATAATAATTTACACCTATGAAAATAAGTCTTAAAAGTGCACACTGAATAAATTTGACAACTAGAAGGTGCAGAAAATGACTAAGTAAAACTTGACATAAAACCTAGTTTTAATTTTCATGCATTTGGAACATGGAAAATAATTTTGTGTTAATTTTATCATTAATGAATTTTATTAACATATTTATATGATCTTAAAATATTTTAATAAAAAATTATGTAATGTGCCCTTATGAAAATGAGTTTGAAATGTGTGCACTGGCTAGTTTTGGCAACTAGAAAGATGCAAAAAATGATTAAGTAAAAATCAGTGCAAATGCTAGTTTTTAATGTTGTGCATTTCACACTTCTAATTAATTTTATATGAATTTATTAAAATTTTCAATATTCCCACATATTAATACATCTTATAAAATTCATGTGAAATGGACAAGATTTGGCCATGTAAAATGCCTCATGAATAGTGGTTTTTAATAAGATTTGAAAACTAGAAAGACAAAAATCAGCACAAAAATTTGTTTTGAAAGTTGCACATTTCACATTTGGGAAGGATTTTTCTATGAAATTTTCTACCACTACTTTATAATGACATTTTAATATAACCATGTAAAAGTCAAATAAAATTAGACTTCGTTTAATGGTGCAAAACTACACATGATAAGTGCCTAGTGGTAACAAATAGAAGTAACACTGCACACCTAAAGCACTTGAAAGGCTATGCCTAAAGGAAAAAACAGGCCAATTTTTTTTTTTAAATAGGTTCCATGATTTCACAATGGAAAATTAAGGTGTATTATTCAATTAAAAACAATACTATTGAGTTCTCTAAAATTAAGGGTGTGTGGTATTCCTTGTGAACATCATCATCCTTATATTAGGATATATTCACTTGTGGGTTTTACCACATATTCATATATATCAAATGATCATGATAATTTTATATTATCTTATGATTTGGTATTATTATACATATGTGTCTTGCATTATTACATTGATGGGCCCTCATGCCCTACACATAATTTTACATATTGTCACATTATGTTCATCTTACTTAGTCTATACATGATACATATATTTTTACCATCAAAAGGGTGAGATATTATTTTAATAAATTTAAAATAATTAAATAATAAAAAAATTTAAAAAAAATTCTTTCTACATGGTTACATATTTACCTATGTTATAGAATTTCATATCTAGGATGTCGTACTTGCCATGGCATCTGCATGGTGGTTATCTTTACATGGAATATTGCCAATATAAAATGTGTCAAATGTCTCTATGAGTTTATGCACAATTTTTTTATATGGTATAATATTCTCTTATTTGTTTTGTTAATGATTAGTAACTTTATTAACAACCAACTAGAAATTGTCAAAAACTTGGATGTCTCTTATATGAATCTTATGTGTTATAGATAATCTAATGATTAGGATCTCATATTCAGCTAGATTGTTGGTGAAATAAAAGGATAATTTATAATATAAGGAAATGTATTTAACCTCAGGGGTAAAAAATATAATTATATCACCCACCCTATTATATATTTTGATCTATGAAAGAACATCATCCATGTATTGAAAGATAGATTATATGCTTCTAACTCCTAGAAGGCTTCAATAAGCAAAACCAAATTTGGTAAATGAGCCACATCCAATTAGTCAGCTATGACTTGTCTTTTTATTAACTCTTGGGATACAAATTTTAGATCAAACTCTATAATTTACATTACCCATTTTGATATTTGATCAGTTAGGTGTGTTTTATTCATAAGGAACCTTAATGAATCTTCTTTAATTATGACATGAACCTCATTCTTGAGCAAATAATGTCATAGTTTATGAGTAGAAAAAAACAATGTTAAACATATTTTTTCTATGGTTATATATTTTTATTTTTAAATTAATAGCTAGAGACTAATATAATAGATTGCACATTCTTTGTGATTATCATCAAATTGTACTAGTAGGGGCCCTAGGGCCTCATGGGTGACTAGTATATAAAGAAATAATGGTCTATCTATAATGGGAGGAATAAGTACTAGTGGGTTATAATTAAGTTTTGATTTTATCAAAACTTTTTTGACATACATCATCCCATACAAAAAAAATTATCCTTTTTAGTAAATGGGTGAAAGGTATTGTTTTATTAGCCAATTGGGTGATGAAACATCAAATAGTTTAAATTCAGCCCTACAAATAATGAAATTGCTTTAGATTGGTTAGAGGTGGAAATTATATAATATATTTTTCCTTTTAAAAATCAACCTCAATGCCTCACTGATAAAAAATTTATACTAGGATTTTTCCTGAAGATACCCCAAAAATATATATTTTTGGGCTTAATCAAACATTGAACTTGTGCAATCGCTCAAAGATTTATCATAAATTAGTAGCATGGTTCTGATGATGTTTTGATTTTGCAAGTAAATCATCAACATAATCCTCAACAGCTTTGTGTATAAAATCATGAAATATATGATTCATGGCCCTTTAATATGTGTCTCTTATATTTTTAATCCAAAAGGCATAACTATATAACAAAATGTACCCCAAGAGGTTGTAAATGAGGTGATTTATTGATTAGTGAGTTAATCTTAATTTGGTTATATCTTTTGAATCCATCCATGAATTAAAATGTCTCATAACCAACTATATAATCCACAATCATGTTGATATTAGGTAATGGGAAATCATTTTTATGACAAGCCTTATTTAAATCAAAGTAATTGGTGTAACAAAAAATGTCACCAATAAGTTTTTTGACATGGAAAATGTTGGATACCTAGTAAAAATGTGCAATGGCTCTTATAAATATAGTACCTAATAACTTTTGAATTTTATCTTTTACCAATAAGGCCACTTTAAGATGCATTTTTAAATTTTTTTATTTTACCATTTTTGCATTGGGTATAATAATATGTTATGAATTGCCATCAATGGATCAATCCTAGGCATATCTAAATAATCTCAAGTAAAGATTTTAGGAAGATAATGGATGACCTATAGATAGGATTTTCCTTCATCATCATGTATCATCACAACAATTAAAACTAGTTGAGGGTCCTTATATGTGCCAAAGTTATACTTAATTATTTCTTTGTTTAACAAAATAGACTTCTCTGTGATGAATGGTGTGGTCACAATTGCATTATATACATTATGTTGGACATTTATATCATCTCTCTTACCAAATTAATCATAAGTAGAGGTGGAATGACAAAACTTATTCTTATGATAGAAGGAAGGGAGATCCTCATATGCCCCCAAGTACTTTAGTAATGATTCATCATTGAAAACCTCATCCAATATCAAAAATTTTGAGGAAGCATCCTCATCAATTATATGATGGTTGACCAATTTGAGCTTGGTTGTGGAGATATGCATGCATTTTATTATGGCCTTTGTAAAATAAATTATATTATGAGAGATATGTTTGTGTCTTATAGCTTGTTCTAAAAAACTAAAACCTTGTTATCATGTAACAAGTTGAGCTATTCCTTGCTCATTTTTAACCAACCCTTATCCCTTGTACCCATATTTGATTAAATATCAAGAACCAAAATTAGGATTATAGAATTATAGTGTAGTATTAGTGGGTTATTATACCATTTCACAATGTTTGAGGGATTAATATCCATTGTAAATGTGTAAATTAATATTGATGACTAAATTTTTAGCATGCATGCAATGTAGAGGGAACTACATACATTTCATGTATCTAATATCATCCCAAAATAATGTTATAATTCAAATCATTTGGCATAACTTAGCACAAAGTGGTCAATGTATGAGGACCCACAGTAATATTCAATGTTATTTCCCCAATACTTGTCTTTAAATATTATCAAATCCCTTAATGCTCATAACTCTTAAGGTCAAATGTAAATTAATGAAAGAAATTATATGTTTCAAATATTGAGTCCTAAACCATTATCCATAAATACTCATTTGATCATTTTGTTAAAAATAAACACCTAGATTTAGAGTGGCAAACTATTATTTATAATATGTTGAGGTGGTAAATCCTCTTTTTCTAATGATATATTATACTTAATCCATTTTATGAAATTTAAGATAGAGGCCACATATGGTGGTTTGACAATACAAGGGAGTAGGGTCATATGCAATGCATCTAAAATGATATCCTTGTAATGGGTTAAATGGTACAGTAAGTCCAAGAGTAAAGTTTTGGAAATATTATCCCTAGAATTGGTGGTAACATGACCTAGGAATGATGTTTGTTTCATGCACTCCCTTTGGTGATTTGTAGTGATAGGTAGAAGCTCATTGCAAACATTAGAATAAGGAGTATGTAGGAATATAGGTTTTGAATCCCTTATATCTCAGAATGATTGGATCAAGTATGAAATATAAAAATTTATAGCCAATATAAAGTATTGGATGATGAAATAATTTACATAGTTATCCATATCAAACATTATTACAAAATTATAGCAAATAGGGATGAGTAACAAATAAATCATGAAACCTTAGTTGTCATAGTGTTTGATGTTTAATGATCAGGTTCACCAAATGTTTAACCCTAAAATGGATGTAAGAATCATAACTTGGTGTTATATAGGGTTAAGAATATATAAATAATAATGCACAAGGGTGATAATTAGATCTACAATAGGCCAATTATATGTTAAACTCAAATATAAACATACACTAAATTTATTATGTTGAGAATAGGCTAAATATATAAAGTACAAATAAGTTATGCATGGAAATGAAAAAGAAGTAATATAATTATATTTTTATGATGCTAACATGATTTGAGATTTAAAATAGGAAAAAATAAGGTTGGAAGGTGATTCTAGAACAACCATCTGATTCTAGATCTAATGCTTCTAATGCTCTAGACACTAACATCAACTTGGGATAATTGTGTTAATGCTATTATCTAGGTTTAATGTAAGTGTCATGTATAAAATAAATAATAGAAAAATATGTGACCACTTGGATTCTTCTAGGTTTTTCTTTGCCTATACTCTAGTGCATTTAAATCTAGGTCATGAACTATCACTCCTTATAAATTTTCAAAACCCTAATTGTTCATCTCCATGGTGACCTTTGGGAAAAATGGGTTAGTGGGCACATGGTGTCGAGTTGACCTCAAAAACCCCTCTATCATTGAGTGCTACCTACATATCCAATACTCTAAAGAGGGCCTCAAACTGATGTAGTTGTCCCCTACATGTTAGAATATGTGTGAATCATGTAATATGTGAAATCAAGTATAATATTGACCTAGCTTGTAACTTGAAAAATTTGGCTCTTTGGCTACTCTTTTAGTAATTTAGACCTTTAGATGTGTTGTTTTTATAATTGGTATGGAAATAAGGAAGCTTTATTTAATTTAATTCTTGATAGTGTGCTTTTGATAAGTTGCCTTCAGTTATTTGGTCTTTTGTAGGTGATGAATGAAGGAGGGTTAAACTTGTATTTATATCAATCCCTTTGTATAATTAACTTGCATTAAAGCACTTAGGTTGACAAGCAGGATACATTCTATTTATAAATTAGATGACTTTGGGGCATTAGACAATTGTATCATGTCAGAACACTAACGTCAATGCTAGTGTTTGTCCTAGACATTAGTGTCTAAGGAGCAGGAAATTATTTACTTTATATAATTAATTTTAATCACTTTTGTGTATAAAATTTCATTTAGAAAGAATTTTTGTAATCACATAAAGGTTTAACCTAAAATCCCCATTGGACCTAATTTACCCATATAATAATCATTTTAATCTAAAATTGTAATGATACCTCCTTGATTGGGATAATGGATGGTATTGCATCAATAATATTGCTTAGTGCATCTTAAATTAAATTAATTCTTTACAAGTGTCTTCAAAGGGGAATTAAGTGAATACTTGACTGACAAATAGAAACATTACAAAAATCCACCATTCTTCTAATTATTAATTAATCTCATTTAATCAAGCCTAAACATTTTTCTACGAGAAAAATCTATGGATTTAGAATTACCTTATTTTCCTAAATTCAAAATTGGAATTTTTATTTACCCAAGATGACATCATCAAGAAAAGTGTGTAAGAAATGGAAGGTTATGATAAGTTATTACACCTCTCTTACACATTCCTCTTACACCCCTCTTACACACTCTAAAAGGACCAATGACTATAATTTTATTGTAATGTGTCTTCCTTACTCTAAAAGTCCTTAAATGGCCTCTCTTACACACTCCATGTGTGTAAGCATGAATTTTAGGTTTGATCCTCAACCCTCCATCTTGAGATGAGATGAATGGTTCATAATGATTCAGTAAATCTATAAATAAGATCCTCACATCTCTCATTTCAAGAAGTGTCTCCATGTAAACTCATGTTGTCTAATTACACAAGGAGATTCCTCACTCTCAATCTAAGCTAAATCCAAATCAAGTATAGACAAGAAGAGATGCTACTCATGCAAGAATTCAATCATTGACAAAGAATTCTACATATACAAGTTGAGCTTAACCTATTTAGACTGATCCACAATGAATCTTTAAGGGAGGTAAAAATCATGGTTATTTATCTTCTAATTTGCATTTATTATTTGTAGTCCATATCTCAACCTATGGATGGCTTGATAAGTTATATCTTTAAGTTATTTTGATTTTTATTCACTAACAATTGACTAATCTATCTTGGATTCCTAATTTATATAATGGCACACCTAGTGGGACATCTAGAAAGATTGGATTCATCCCACAAGCTCTTCTAGACCATTTGCCTTCTTATAATTACTAAAATTAGCCTTCTAAATGAGCTAATTTCTCTCTTTTCACTTCCAAATTCTATTCAAGTTTGTTTTAGGCAAAAACAACAAATTTAGCATGTTAAACAATGAATTCACCCCCAAAAATCGTGAATTTGTCATTTTATATTCTTATGTCTATTTTATTTACAAGTCTAAATGGTGAAATCATTCTGTGTATTGATAAAATCACTTGACTGAATGGTGAAATCAGTATGCATATCAATGAAATCATCATCCAATCAATGAAATTATTTTTATGACATTTATGTTCTATTTTCTTCTAAAAAATGGCAAAATCGTTTAACTAAGTGGAAACATTATTCATCTTATCAACAAAATTATCTTTTTAATAATAGCCAAAAAAATGATCTTATTAGCAAAATCATCATACTTAATAGACAAATCATTTCACTGTGTCTTTTGTATGTTATGTTTGTAGGTCTAAAAGTTGAAATCATCAACACTATTGATGAAATCATTTAATTTGGTAGCAAAATCATTTTCAATAGTGAAAAAATCATTTTTGACTTTTATGTTTGTCCTATATGTTATATCAACATGTTCAATTGGTGAAATCACTCTGCTTATCATTAAAATCACTCATCTTATTGGTGAAATCACTCTCTTCCTATGTATCAATGAAATCATCCTTTTTTTCAAAACTGAGAGTTAAACAAACCTTATTTTAAATTCCTTTTTAACTCAAAACCACTTATATCAAACTTATAATATTTTATTTTATATGACCTTAGTAAAAGAATGGTATTTTTGAGTCAAGCAAATTAATTATACTTCACATTTTGATTTTGGAATTAAAATGAATTCACATTTCAATTTGGGTTATAACAAAACTTGTTCATTTTCAAAGTTATTTACTTTATTACAAGTTTGTTCATTATTTTATTATCTTGTGGGGTTATTTTTCATGTGTGATCTCCCCTTTTTGGATGACTTAAAAATGCAAAGGTTCCTATTTACTTTTTACCTTATTTTTCATTTGAATTTATGGGGTGGATTTCATCACCTTCTTGAAAATATTTAAGTGTACGTTAACCTAGGAAGTGACATCATACCATTGTACTAAACCTCGCTTATCTAGTTATAAAAATTGAGGAATATTGCCATCATGAAGGCCTAGATATTTACTTGCACAGTTTCATGTGAGCAAAGTAACCCCATATATTTCTTTCCAATATCCTAGGCCAAGGTGTGGTACCCTTGAAAGGAGTAATCTTGAAACAATATTAAACTTCTTAATTGACATATTTGTGTCCACATACCACCTATTATGGGTTGTATATAGGTACCATCTATAAAACCCAAGTAAAATTGTAAGTGAACCCTAAATTTGATATCACTTCATTAAGATCCTTACAAATAAAATGGTTATGAAGGGACAAGACCCTATCATGAATGGCCTCATATTGAATTATTTCTTAGATGCCTCTTTTGGCATGGATTATTCATTGATGTAGGTGTGAAAAAGAAACAACCCCCAAATATCACCTTAATAATACAAACCTTGAGAGAGAATGGTGGGGATAAAATACCGTTGACAATTATAATAATTTATTTAATAAACATTTAAGATTTATAATCCTCTCTCAAGTCAATTATTTCGAAGATGTAATAGATGTGATTCAAACCCACACCATTTATTAAATTGCCTTGTAATGTTTTTGTGTTGTTGTTTGATTATTATGTTAAACATTTTTAATACTTGAGACCAAATAAAACAAACCAAGTCCAGACACAAACCATTTTTATACACACACAATTAAGCATTACTTTGCCAAAATTCTAAGTCAAACAAAAGTGACATGATTAAAAATTGGACCCAATGCCTATCTTTCTTATTCAAACCATATGATTTTTCCATATAATTTAAATGTCAAATTCTAATTCAAATGCCAAATTATAATTCTAGTCTAAACCAATTTCAATGCTAAACATGGTTGATGTTTCAAACTAAATCAAATCAAATTAGGCCTTTTCCAAAAATCAAAGGCCATTCAACTTTTATTCCAAAGTTCAAATTCAATCAAATTTATAAATCAAATCAAGTTTTATTGAACTCTAATGCTCAAAACCAATGTTGGTCAAACATTTTTTAAAGCCAACTTCTATCCAAAGTTCACACATTTTAAAATTAAAGCAACATTATAAAGTGAACTTATACAAATCCTAGGTCAAATTTTACAATCAAATAAAATGGAATTTCATACCAACATTTCAAACTAAAACCAAATTTTTTGAAATACTTTGATGTACTAAGATTTGTGCACCCTTTTAGACACAATTTTGATTCACACACCTTTCCTTTTTGGTTATTTACATGAAAAAACTTTGATTAAACTATTCCATTTGAATAGTTACATTGATAGACTCAATTAAACATTCAATGTATACCAAGGTCAATTTCAACTTCAAAATTCAAATCAGATCAACTTTGACCAAGGTTGCCAAAACAATCATAGCCAAATCTAGTTCATCTTAAACCATGTTTCAATTCCAAACCAAACTTGGTTTGTATTAAACCATGTAAAAATCAAATCCAAATATGGTTCATCTTGAACCATGTAACAAGCCAATCAAAGCCAAATATGGTTCATCTTGAACCATGTAACAAACCAATTATGTACCAAACCATTCCAATTATGATCAAGTTCATCTTGAACCACATTTCGATTATAGATCAAGTCTATTTCAACCAAATCTAAATATTCCAAAATCAATATCATGCTAATTAAAATCACTCCTTGTATTTCCATTCAATCTCTCACATGTGTTAATTGGGAATTATAAATTCATGGCATACATCCTTTCTTTCATTTGAATCATATCTAGGCCAATCAACTTTTTTGGGGAAAATTAAAACAAGATCATTTTGGCCAATTGCACTATGCTAGTCTCCCCTATTTGGGATAATCCATTCCAATGGGATAATCCATTCCAATTAGATCTAATACCATATTTTGGGGGCCAAACTAATTCTACTAAGCCAAGATTATCCTCTTTGGGTTATTTATCTAGATAAATACCACCCTCTTTAGGCTCATTCCAATTAAATTGAGACTAAGACTCCCCTCTTTAGGTCCCACTCAAATACCAAACCAAGACCACCCTCTTTTGGATATTTCTCTGGACCAATACCACCCTCTTCAAGCCCATTCCAATTATATAAAGACTAAGACCGCCCTCCTTGAGAAAATTATATTTGAATCCAATTCCACCCTATTTGGGGTCAATTTATTCCATCTGATTCCCCTTGCATGTATATTTTCTTTGGGACATTAGTCTAAGGTTAATCTGAGTCATGGCATCTCATGATCCTAAACCTATTCTAGTATGGCTAGTCATACTTTAGTGTGATGGATTAACTCACCCAACTTAGCCAACATCTATCCCACTTTTCATTCATTTTTGATATTTTAACCATTATCCCAAAATCCAATCTGGTTTTAGAGGTACAAAAAATCCAACTAACCATTCTACATCAATGGTACCTCCCAAATGGGTCATCTAGTGTAGACTATGAATAAGAATAATTTACATGACACATTTTTATAACAAATATGAAAACCTTGCCAAATTTTTAGATCTTGGTGTTAAACTTATAACTAGACTTTCAATAGAGAACTTATGCTACTTGATTAGATCTCTTAAAGAGACACTGCAATAAAGCCAATAGTCTAGACCTATTATGCCACTGCCCCTCCAAGGGCCCTTATCTATTGGCAAGCCAAGTGTTCCTGATTCTAATAACTACTTGATCAAGATATGTATCCCCTTTCAAAACATGATCAGTTACATACACTTCCAAATCAAGATCAATATACTCAAACCATTGTCAACATTTTCATCGAATCACCCACTTTTGACCAAAACCAAACCATTAATGGTCTACATCTATTTAACAAGGGACCTCTATTTGACACAAAACCCATCTTTGAAGAGGTCATTATTCATTCATTGCCCAAAGTCCACCATTTTTGAAAATTAATTCATCTAACAACCTTCATTTCAAAGTGAAAGGTGAACAAAGTACTTGTAGACAATGCAATTCAACAAGCCCTTTTTGTGACTACTTTAATGTTAGAATTAGGTTCTACTCTAGAACTAATATCAGAATTGGGTTTCATTATGAAAAAAATTTTAGATTTAGAATTAGAATTAGAATCAACATCATCCTCAACATTGGATTTAGATCTTCTTGAGTGAGAATTAGCTTCAAAATTAGAATATTAGTGGATGTTGCAATATCAGCTTCACATTTACAACATATTTGATTGAAAAAATTTGTGACCCTTCCACAATTTTTGAGGAAGATTATTTCAACATTGACACAAGTTTTCCTATTATCCTTTATGAGGATGCATTGCCTTTTCTCCTTCCATTCCACATGCCTTTACCATTAAGCATCATAGCTATTATATTGGCATTCCATCTCCCACAACAAATGTTGATTGGGACTAAAAAAATCACACATTGTTGAACATTTTCCATGGTGATATTTTAGTGGTAGAATATTTATGAAAGCAAATAACATTCAAATAGAAAAAAATCTCCTAGTGAAATCTTATTTGAGGTGCTAGGGGATAATCAAAGTTTAAACTCAGCATCTTCTAATGAAACCTTGTTTAAGGAGTTAAATGATAATTAGGATAAAAAATTAGAATCCTTTGGTGAAACCTTGTTTAAGGCACTAAGGAACAATGAAAATAGATTATCAACATCCCTTAGTGAAACCTTATTTAAAGCTACTATTGGATAATCCAAATAAAAATAATCAATAAGATATTTTTGGTGAAAACCTCTTTGGGGCACCAATAGCTGAGCCAATTCATTCCTCATTTCTTGATGAAGAAGTTATTAAAGTCAATCTTGGCCACACCATAAGCAAAATCAAGTCAAATCCAATATTAGCAAAAACGTGTGTGATTGAAAATACTAATTTTTTTCCCACGAACCATTATATATTTGATTTTGATCCTATTATCCATTTAAGACATATATTACATTATCTAATTAAACCATTTATCCTATGCCTACCCTTACTTACCCTTCCTAGTGGTAGTATTTTTTCTAGAGGCTATGAAGAAACCTTATCTAGAGATTTAGAGGAAGAAGAATCAACACCAAGTGAAGATCATGATAGTAGTCATCTCATTCACAATACTAGTAGCATCCTGAGAAAGCTACCATTCTCAACAAGTATTGGTTTGATAGAAAAGGGTCCACATTATGCATCTCATAATCCTCCATTGAGTTGAGATGCTATAAAATATATAAAATTTATAAAAATTAATTAAAATACAAAACAATCAAAAGATAAAGAGAACTAATTCATCCAATGGTAAAAACCATGCTTGTGGCTCCTTGGGCAATGTTGGTGCATTTATTTACTTTATTGCATTTAATTATATTTATTATTTTGGTACACTAATTACTTATTGTAATTATTTTATTATGTTTATTAATAATTTGCACCAGATAGGATGAGTTTGTTTAGCTAGTAGTTAACTTAGACACTTATCTTGCTACAGTGGAGTTCCACTCCACTGTTCAGGGTAAGATAGGATAAGATTTTTTTAACTAATAGTCAACTTGTGTTGATCATTTACATAAGTTGGACACCTATCTTGTTAGTGTGAAGTTATACTCCACTATTCATGTAGATAGATATCAGTTAAACTACACATGTTGTGTGATTTCCCTGATCTTTATCATGCACACCTTGTTATATTTAAGCAATGGCTATTTATGTATTCCATATCATATTAATATTGAATTATAAAATTAAATCATCATATTTAAGTTATTTATTCATTTTTGTTATTATCTTAGATAAATAGTTATTATTTATTACTATTTTATCTCTTATTTATGCTTTCTATTAGATTCATTAGATCCTATAGCTAATTCTAACATGGTACAAGAGCTATCTTGAATCTATAGATTTCTAAATATTCAATATAAAAATATCCAAATATAGGATCAATTTTTTGATTCTGTATATAGATACAAATTAGAGCTTTATAGAGAATTTTTTAGCTCACCATTGAGTTTAGAGTGCCCGAGATAGTCAAAATCATCTACAATTTTGTCCAAATTGGGCACAAGAGGCAAAATTGGCAAGTGTTTGATCTAGAAGCACCACACCTAAATCTAGTGAGTACCTAAAAATTGAAGCATTTTTGAGCAAAATGGACCTCACAGTTGCATTTGAAAGACATCAAAACCTACATATCCATATAAAATTTGTCCAATTTAAACACAGTCACTTCGCAAGACAATTTTTTTTGCTCCTAGGTGTGGCTATACAAATTGTGTAGACCAAAAAAAAAATTGGCAAGCTTCACGGATCAGTAGGAAAATTTGAAAGGGCAACTTCAAAATCCCACTATTTGAACACTAAGAGGTATTTTTGAGTGAAGTTTTTTTTTGAAATAACTTAAAATTTTGTGCTCTTCACTAATGTACTTTTAGTTTTTTTTGAAATAACTTAAAATAACTTTTTTTTTTTTTAGATTTTTATAGAATTAAGATTTTTATATAGTAGCTCTTGCCCATCCTCATTTTTTCAAATTCAAAGGCACATAACTTTCACATATGACCTCGAATTGAGGTCCCTTTTTTTTAAAATTAATATTTTTTTAAGCAAAACACATTGGTGTAGAAATTTTTATAATAAAATGCATATTTTTTATACTTTTAGACTAGAAGGCCTAAATGAATTTTTTATAAATTGGAAAAATTATAATACATCCTTGTAATTGTACTCAATTATAAAGTGCCAAAAATAATTGTTGGGTGGGATAAAACTAGGTAATTCAGGGGGTTTATGGTGTGTTATGTACTTTAATTTCTACTTTGTGATAGTTTATTTCTAATTACATCATGGGGAATCCTAAGTTCCCACTATTAATATCATACAACTATAATACATGGAAATAGAATGCATTAATGATGTTAGGATATACACCTTGCATAACAACTCTTCTTACTCCACCTACTGATGCAAAAGAGTTACAACACTTTCTCTTTGAAACTAATAAAGTAATTGGATGTATTCAATCTTACATGTCTTTAGAATTGAATTTCCATCTTGAAAAATGTAAAAATCCAAAAGAGGCTTGGGATAAATTAGCATCATTATTTGGAAAATTAGATGAGGTTCATGGTTACCAAATTGACAATGAACTCATTAGTTTAGATCCTAAAAATTATGCTACAATACAAGACTACATCACTAAAGTCATAGATCTTAGAGCACAACTTTCTGAATGTAAAATTGATAAAAAGGATATTCAATTGATTTTCAGTGCCTTACACAAATTAGATCTGAATATTCATCCTTTGTCTCTAGCTTTTAGATACATCGGCTCACATTAAGCACATCTTATCAAATGCCCACCTTTGAGGTATTTTCTGAGACTCTAATGGCTGAAGAAGAAAAATTAATAGCTATGTGTATAATCAAGTCATCCAAATCTCAAGCTCTAATTTCAAGTCAACCTTAGCATAATCAAGTTTCAACATCAACATCAAATATAGGTTCAAGTAAAAATAAGCAAAATAATCAGAATAAGTCACATAAATATAAGAATAAAGGGCAAAAATCTTCCTCATAAGGAGATTATAAATACACTAATGAGAAAGGGTATTCACAAAAAAGTACTGGAACTCATTGCCCTTATTTCAAAAAGGGGTTTCATAGTGAACAAGATTATTGGAAGAAAGAGATTGATAGACTTAAGGATCTTCTCAAAAATAATAACATCAATCAATCCTCTTCAAAGGATTCTTTCACTCCTTCAAATTTAGGGAAAAAGAAAGCTATGGCACTAGTTGCACTGTCAAATTCTCCTAATTCATGTGTCATTGACTTAGGTTCTTCACACCATATAGGTTCTGATCAAGAACAATTTTCTAGATTAGAAATAAGTTCCTTACCTCATATTCTCATAAGTGATGATTCTAAGGTAGATGTTATAAAAAAAGGTACAGTTGATGTTGATAGTGGTGTATTTGAAGATGTCCTCTACGTGTCAGAGTTATCAATTTACCTTATTTATGTCTACCAAATCACTCACTTTGATACTAGTAGGAAAGTTGAGTTCACACCTGATTTTATATCAATCAAAAAATTGAAGGATAATACCTTAATTATAGTGGGAAAAGTCGACAATAATACTCAACTTTATTCATTTTCCCACTTTGTGCCTTAGTCTTCCTCTACAGTTTTTCTCTCACACACTAATTTAGTGAGCAAGCTATGGCATGAGCAATTTGGTCATCTTAACTACAACTACTTATAATAGGTTAGTCAGCAAGAGATGGTTACAAGACTTCCATATATTTAGTTTTTAGGGGGGTATATGTCATGGTTATGCCTTAGGCAAACATCCATAGGATAAGTTTGATAAAGGGAAGGCTTGGAGGGATACACAAGTCCTCAAACTTATTCATAGTGATTTAGTGGGTCTATTACCTACTTTGTCTTTTAGTAAAACCCACTATGTTCTTACATTTATTGATGACTATTCCAGATATACTTGGGTTTATTTTTTGAAACTCAAGAGTGAATTATTTGATAGATTTCTAGAGTTCAAATCTCTAGCAAAGAAATAATCTAGGAAGTATGTCAAGATTATTCACATAGATAATGGGAAGGAATATATGAACAATGAGTTTGAACAATTATATGCTTTTAAAGGAATTGATATTTAGCATTCAATTATATATACACCTTAGCAGAATGGTGTAGCAGAGAGGAAGAATAGATTCTTAAAAGAGATGAAAAGTTTTATGATATATGTAAAATCATTAGTACCTAAGTATTAGATAGAAGAAATTAATTATGCTACATATATATAGAATAGAGTTCCTCACAAAGCTTTAAAAGGGATAACACCTCTTGAATCTTGGTGTAACAAGAATCTAGATGTGCATCATTTTAGATTCTTTGATAGTCTATCATGGGCTCACATACCTTCAGACAAGCATCATGCTTTAGAATAACAAAGCTAAACTTATATATTTGTAGGATATCCTGATGGTGTTAAGGGATATTAGCTCATTGATCTAGATTCACATAAGCTTATTATAGTGAGAAGTGTTTACTTTGAAGAAAGTCTTTCAGACTTGTCTTCTAACATTTCTCATTCTTCTTCCTTAGAAGAATTAGATAGCAGAGACAATGATACTCCTGTTGTATCTACTCAAAGGGATGATGAGGTATTACTTCCCTAATAGGGTTTAGCAGGACATGTTCCTCCTCTTCTAGATCCTTGCCCATTGATGCCTTTGTGGGATAGATATACTTTGTTGGATGTAGACCTTCTTGTTAGGAATCCATTAGATAGAAGGAAAACATAGTCATAATATGATCTTCCACATTCCTACATTACTATAGCTTCTGATTCACAGTCTTTTCAAGAAGCCATAGGGACAGTTGAGTGGGATTCAATGATGAAAGAAGAGTATGAATCATTGATTAGGAACAACAATTGGGATCTTGTTCCTCTTCTTAAGGGAAGAAAATTAGTATGATGTAGTTGGATATATCGGGCTAAGTTTGTAGCGGATGGAAATATTGATAAGTATAAAGCATGCTTAGTGGCCAAAGGTTTTTCCCAAGTAGAAGGCATTGACTATATAGAAACTTTTGTGCCTATTGCTAAGATTAATTATATTCATTTGATACTAGCTATTGGTATAGCTCATGGTTGGGTTGTACATCAGATGGATGTGAAGAGTGAATTTCTTCATAGGGATCTTCATGAGGAGATTTATATGGTGTAGCCGTAAGGGTTTGTTCAAGATTATTCACTGGTATGATGCTTGAATAAGTCTCTCTATGGTCTAAAACAAGACCTTAGGGATTTGTATTCTAAGATGGACACATTTCTTCTCTGAGTTGGGTTCTTGAGATGTCACTCAAATTTGAATATCTACATTTTATGGTTGGAAGATTCACTATTGTACTTAGTGCTCTATGTTGATGATCTCATTATTAAAAGGAGCACAACATCCATCATTAGTAGTGTTAAGACTACACTTCATGATAGGTTTGCTATGATAGACATGGGATTATCACATTATTTTTTTAGGATTCAAATAACATAGTCTTCTTCTACGATTACACTTTCACAGCCCAAGTATGTTATGGACTTGTTAGTGTAGTTTCACATGGTTATCTAGAGTTAGACTTAAGGTTCATTATTCCACTCCCTTGGTTCATACCACATTATATCGCTAGCTTGTAAGCAGCCTCTTCTATCTAACTCATACATGACCCAACATTTCATATGCAGTTGACATCATTTCATTCTTTATGCAGACACCACATGAGCTTTATTGGAGAGTCACTAAGTGAATTTTGAGCTACATTTAGGGCACTATCATATACAAGATTCACTATATAGTAGGTATAGGTTTAGACTTGGTGGGATACATAGATTTTGATTGGGCTAGTGATTATGATGATCATAAGTCCACTTCTAGTTACATATTTCACTTCAAATCTAGCCCCATTTGTTGGTAGAGTAAGAAATAAAATTCTATTGCTCTTTCATCTATAGAGGCTAAGTATCATGGCACTGTTAATTCTACTACTGAGGCTATTTGGCTTCAAAATATTCTCACTGAGCTTGATGTTTTATTTCAAAAGCCAGTAGTCATCTGCTGTAATAACTAGAGCACTATCCAGATCTCAAAGAATCTAGTTCATCATTAGAGAAACAAACACATAGAGATCCATATGCAATTTATCAGGGAGTTGATTTAGGTAGAAATCATTGATCTTCAATATTTCCTTATGGAGTAGATTTCAGATATTTTCACTAAATCTTTCATTGAGAGCGAGTATCTTCACATGCGATCTCTTTTGGGGGTGTGGGACATCAGTTCTTCAAGGGACATCAGTTATTCATGGGGGAGTATCCTAGACCTTCATTTTGAGGATTTTTTTCCTTTACTTTTTCTCCTTTCCTCATCTATTTGTACATAGTACCTAATATGGCTACACATTGTCAGGACTCTTATCTGCATATCCCTACCTAAGCTTTGCTTATGGGGGTGTTGGTGCATTTATTTACTTTATTACATTTAATTATATTTATTATTTATTATATTGGTGCACTAATTATTTATAGTAATTAGTTTATTATGTTTATTAATAATTTGCACCAGATAGGATAAGCTTACTTAGCTAGTAGTTAACTTAGACACTTATCTTGTTACAATGGAGTTCCACTCCACTATTCAGGGTAAGATAGGATAAGATTATTTAATTAATAGTCAACTTGTGTTGATCATTTATGCAAGTTAGACACCTATATAGTTAGTGTTGAGCTGTAATTCACTTTTCATGTAGACAGATATCAGTTGAACTACATGTGTTGTGTGAGTTTCATGATATTTATCATGCACGCCTTGATCTATATAATCGATGGCTATTTATGTATTCCATATTAAATGATTATTGAATTATCAAAGTAATTCATCATATTTGAGGTATTTATTCATTTATATTATTATCTCATATGTATAGTTATTATTTATTACTATTACTATTTTATCTCTTATTTATACTTTTTATTAGATACATTAGATCCTGTAGCTAATTCTAATAGGCAAGTACCATGATTAAAACTAGGTTTATGGAATCATAAATAAATAACTTGTTGTCTATAAATACCTTGACACTTAGGGGCAGCCCTATCCACATTATAGACCATTATATTAAATCCATCTTGTCCATATAGACCATTGCCATTCAAGCCATTTTATCCATTCAATATTACTCAGCCTAGCCCATCTTATTGTGATCATTAGTCTTCATGTATTTAACTTGTTATAGAATTATAAGGTATATTGGGACCTTTTTGGGAATTATTTTGGCCTAATATTCATGTGATACTTTGGAAATTGGGCACATTTTGTTCTCACATGACATAATCCTTAGATACTTCTAGTCCTTTCCCTCATTGTATTCATTGTCTTATACCATTTTATTATGTTCATGTGTCATTCCTATTTTTCAACCCTATTGTTAATTTGTAGTATCCCCTAACATAATTGAACTACATTGACTTAAGGTCTATTTGGACTATGTAAATAGTGCTCAATTTCTAAGGTTAACTCAGTCACCCCTTTTCCATGTTTTGGGCTATTTTAAAATCAACCTAATGTATACTCTTGCCATTTTGGGAGCAAACTAAGACACAATCTCATCATTTGGTCAGAAACCTAAGCCACAATCTCAAAATTTTATGAGTAACCTAAGCCACAATCTCACCATTTTATGAGAAAACTAAGCCACATTCTCTCCATTTTGGATCAACCTAAGCCATGATCTAACCATTTTATGAGTTAAACCTTTTTACATCTCATAATCCTCCATTGAGTTGAGATGTCAAAAACCTAAAAACATTCAGAATAGTTTTTAAAAACCCCAAAATTTTAAAAAACTCAAACACAACTTAAAAAACAAAAAATTCCTAAAGGGATTAAATTTCTCCACCAAATATATTAAGGTGCAAAATTTATGATTTCTTTGTCATCCTATTCACTAGTGGCATTTGGCTCTATTCTATATGGCACAATTTATCATTTTTTTTGCATGGGAACCCCTTATCTAACCATGACCATTTTCATTTACCATTTCCATTCTCGATCATGTTCACTCCCATCTCTGAGAGAACCACATCATATTGAGGTCCACACAAACTATGTAGGTAGTGTTTGGATACATGGGGCACCTTGAGCCAACTTGGCCAATCTTGTTTCCATTTCACATTTCTTGATTTATCTAAATGCTCTCACCATTTTTAAAGATTACCTTTCTCTATTATTATTCTACAATCAAATCTCTTACTTGTCATCATTTTATTTTTATTCTATAACCCTAGGAGAATTAAATTTATCCTAAATTCCATAGGGCTATGTAAGAAATGTCCACTTGCATGGGGCATTTGGATTCATCTTGGTCACATGTTCTTTTTTATTCTATTCCCCACTTTTATCTTGGTTACCATCTTTCCCTATTAGCTATCCTCTAAATATTAAGGGGAAAATATAGAAGAATAATGCCTTACTTTCACACATGCACAAATGATTCACTAATTGATTATTTTATGGTGCTTGTCAATAATGATTCTATTTGATTTTTCTTGATGAGTTTATTTTATTTTTTATCTTGAGGAAACAAGATGTTTTTATTGATTTTCTTTCAATTTGTGTTTAATTAATTATTTTCATGTTTGTTTGTTTCCCTTTTCTATTGTCATCATAACTCATTCCACTATGTCAATAGGATTATCATCATGTTACTTCATATCCTCATGTTGTTTTATATCATGGTACATACCATTCAATACTATATCAAAATCAAGTGTTGGAAGTCTACTCAATAATGCTACATCAAGAGCTCTCCTTGTCTACTATCCCTCAACCAATCCATCAAGATGCCTACTCATTATTTCTCATAATGAAAATCCACCTTACTCAGGTAAAACATTAAGGCCGATCAATGATTCAATTCACCCTACCAGGGTGTCTCCTTTAATCAATGGTCTAATATGCCCTATTGGGGTACATTATTGTGATCAAATGAAACTTCCCTTTTTGGGGCCAACTCCTTTATTTAATCTTTCTTATAATTTTAAGCCTATATATTTCTCTCATTCTTACTTCTTACTCTCTTTTTCAAGGGCCTATTTGTTGACCAATTTTTCCCACAAGCAAAATCTCGGTCACCTTCTACACTTGCTTTACATGGCCAGTTAATTTTGGGTTGCAAGGTCCACCTTCAGGGTTCAACAGCTTTGTTTCAAAGTATTGGCTCATCGGCCTCATTCATTGGCATTCACAGTAGCATAAGGTAGAGTCTTCAAACTTTCACAAAAGGGGAGAGGAAAAAGCCAGTGCACTTAACACTAAGGAAAAAGGAGGGCAGACGTTTACAAGAACAATGCAGTCAGCGACAAAATTGCCGCTCACAACATCGACGAGTAAAAAGAGACCAAAAACAGATGCAGTCAGTGGCAAAATTGCTGCTCATAACACAAGCGAAGGAAAAGGCCAGGAACTCGGCTGACATCAGCAAAATTGCCACGCTCGGCAGCCTACTCGGTCGACGTCGACAAAATTGCTGTGTAACCCATGACATTGAGCGGCAAATTTGCCGCTCTCACAACATCAAGTGGCAAAAAAGGCCTGAAAAACAAAGAAAAAGGCCTGCCCAGTGGAAAGAGGAGTAGGCAGCATGCAAAATGAGGTAGCAAGCATGGTCCCAGCAGATTTATGACGTTAGCTACAGTGTTTTTTCCCTCTTCCCAATGAGACTCCTCTTGGCTTTTCCCATATAAATACGCAGACTTGGTCATTTTTAAGAATCTTCTCCAATTTTGTAGAGAGCACAGCTCTACAAATTCTCCACCTGAATCAATAGAATACAATTTTTGCCTCCATCTTGGATAGATTTGATGTGTATGCCATGAGTATTATTTGTGTTTAGTCATTATCTTCGATGCTTTCACAGGTAATGCCAACAGACCAGCCATCTACAAGGCACCACTTCTGCAGCTGAAAGGAGAAGAGCAATATTTGAGAAGGATAGAATAGAGGAAGTTGCTTATAAGTGTGCATTCCACATCACCTTGGTAAACCTTTGTTATGTATTTTCCATTATAGCCTCCCTATTAGTCTTAGCAGCCTGGTTCTTCTGCCAGATGTGTAGAGTATATTTGCATTTCTCTTAATTCTGAGAGTGGATGTGGAAGGTCAACCTTTATTTTGGTGTATCACCTCTTTAGAGTAGGCTATTTATTTTCCTATATTTTCTTCTCCCTTTTCATCCCCCCAGTATATCTATATATCTATATTTTTGCATTGCCTGAAATAAACAAGATACATTAGAGGAAACTAACCCATACCTAGAGACTCTCCTCTCCTGCTTCACCATCCCACAGGTGAGAGAGGAGTTTCCATGTTGTGGGGAGAGGGCAGGAACCCGTTTTCCTACCACCGGGTGCAATCTCCAGTGTCAACAATTTTGGCACGCCCAGTGGGACAGTGTTTTTATCAGTTCTTAACGCAGTAGTATTATGGGATTGATGCTGGTCCTGCTACAATCATTTCAAATATTTCCAGCATCTAGAGACTCCACTGTTAAGATCTTAGTTCTTTGTTTTTAAGACCAGTCACTTAAACTTCTATGCCAAAGGTTACCACAAGGTCAGCTTCAAGAGGGGTCCCTTTTATTTTCATTGAGCTGCCTTTAAACTCTGTTAAAAGGCTCAGGTTTGAAGTAACTCGCCCTTATCCATTAGAAAATCCTCCTAGACTTGTCGCTAGGAACACCAACCTAGCTCAGCCATAGTTACAGCCCATTCTAGCCATGGCATTGCCTTTTGTAGCTTTCTGCGGTGAGAGCCCCTTAAACCTCCCACTCTATGATCCAATTCCAGGAACATCTCTAAAAAATGTACCTTCTTTTGATGGAGTGGGACCTATTATAGTTGTTGAGCATATCAAGAATATTTCCAACCTTTGCAATATTCACAATATAATAGAAGAAAACATTGCCATCAGACTACTAGCTTTGTCTCTGAAAGGTAAGGCTCTTGATTGGTACAGAACCTTGCCTGTGAATTCCATACATTCCTGGAATGAATTGGGCACCCATTTAACTGGTCATTTTGGGGAAAAAAGTGACAGTCTCTCTCTTTCTAAGTAGCTGACGACTATAAAGAGAGCTCCACACGAGTATATACAAGACTTCAACACGCGGTTTCAAAAGACTGGGGATAGAATTCCCATCCTGGTAAGGCCAACTCCCAGCTACGCTTTCTTGTACTATTTAAAAGCATTAAACAGTGATATTGTTGTGATGATCCAATCTATGGGAGGGCACATATTACTTGCTACTTACAACATCACCATAGCAGCCAAAAATTGCTTGGTTCAAGCCAGAAAGATCGCTCCTAGGCCCAACATGCCACTTTTCCCATAGATGCTACCCCCTATACAGACCATTGTTCCCACCATTGCTCCCCTGCCCACCATTGAGAAGCCAGCTGATGTTCTGTCAAATGAACTACATGAGGTAAAAAGCCTATTGCAAAACATGTCAAACGAACTTGTAGCTCTTAAAAGGCAACAAGCTCAAAATAATAAGCCAAATCTGGGATATCAACATTATGGTCAAGTGCCTAGGAACCCTTTTCAAGGCTATAATCAAGGACAAGGTCAGCTCACTCATACCAGGCCGTATCAAAATTATAACTCAAGCCCCTCTTCGTCATCTAAAGCCATGGTGCCTACTCAGAATAACCGTGTATAGGAACAACCTAGCTGTTCAACCATGGGGCATGGTCAAGAGCAAGCTGTCCATATGAATGACATGATGAATTTTTTCTAGAATTCAAAAAACCAGGTTGCTGATCATTCCCAATTTTTGGAGTTTTCAACTCAACCCAGCATGAGTAATAATCAAACTCAGCTGTATTCTACCTTGATAAATCACGAAGAGGGTGAGCTCTATGCAATGAATTATGGGGGCACTGCAGGCAATCAAGCTAATTGCATTGCAGCCAATACGAGATTTAAAAGGAGAGCAATTGGAGAAGCGCAAGCTTCCCCTCAGGCAGCAACAAATTCTCCACCACACCCTTTTCAAAGGGCCCCAATTTTCGGTCAACCATCTACACCTCCAGCTCCTCAGTCTAGAGCTCCAGCCAGGATCAGCTCAAACGAAAGCACAAAGGAAATCAACCCCCAAGTGAATATAATTGATCAAATGAAGAAATTGCATGTGAGCATTTCTCTATGGGATTCATTGTCTCTTCTAGGATAGAAGGACATATTGAAGAAAGAATTGCATGAACTAGATCGACAGGCCATTCCAGCAGACACTAATAACGTCTTAATGACGAATGGGCAGCCTTCTGCTTCGGGTCAGGTAAAGAAAGAAGAAAGGACTCCCCCCTTTTATGTATCTTTGATCATAGGGGATTTCTTAGTACACAATTTCATAATCGACAGTGGGGCCAGCACTTTAGTAATGCCCAAGTGCATTGCTGATAAGATGGGATTAAAGTATGAAGCAATTAACAAAGGAGTCTTGCAACTAGATGGGATGCTTGCAAAGACAGTCAAGATCCTGAAAGGATTGAGTTTAACACTGCATGCCTACCTAACATTCTCAATTCCCCATGATATAGTGGTTGCGGACGTTACTCTATATTTTGAAATTTTTTTGTCTAAGGACTTTATGTCTAAGATAGGTGGCTATCTAGCAACGAATTGGTCATATTTGGTTTTCAAAACCAAGTATGGACCAAAGTGGAAATCGAATCTGAGCCACTCTACAAGGACCACCTAGAGCCATATTCACCCAAGGCAGTGAATGTCAGTTACACTATCATCGATCTAGAAGAGTCTCAGACAGACCGATCTTCATCTTCTGCTCTTGAAGGAGTCACAGATCTACTCTTAGATGAGGAGGGAAGTAATAACTTTGAGCACAATCCTTATAAGTTTATTGAGGAAGCAGACCTTGGCATCTATTTCTTTCATGAAGAAGGTGCCATTATGCCCAATATAATGAAGGAAAATAAAGAGGACCTTATCCTGTGGGAGCTGTACTTCGACGGTTCTAGAAGTAAACTGGGCGCTGGTGGTGGGGCAATGTTAGTTTCCCCTTCTAAAGAAAGGTACTTTTTAGCTTTTTGTTTCTAGTTCTCTTGCACATGTAATGTTGTAGAATATGAGTCTTTGATTCATGGACTTGAGTGGGCAAGAAAGAGAGGGATCAGGAAGTAAATTTTGGGGGACAGTGAACTAATTGTGAACCAAATAAGAGGCCTAAACCTGGCCAAGAACTCCTTGCTAAAGTCTTACAAGCACAGATTTTGGGACTTGATGGAGGATTTCCTTGCTCTTAACATTACCTCGATTCCTAGGGAATAAAATAAACAGGCTGACAGGCTGGCAGCTGTTGGCACCCAATTTGATGTTCCAAAAGAGATAAGCAGGGATTGTGGTTTACGCCATTTAAGAGTGGTGATTTGGCCTTCAATTTTAGACAATATTACAAATTGGCAGGGCTTCAAAAGTGACCAATAGATATCTCTCTTCCTACAGGAAGAAGCTAAGTTTGTAGTCCATAATCAAGCAAAATTGCAGCAGAAATACGGAAATCAGATTGTTCAATTGAAGAACAATAACTCCCTAAGGGTCTAGTCACACTTGAAAGTATTTTCAACAGAGATGACCAACTAAGAAATGACAAAGTATGCATCACTACCAAAGAGGAGAATTGTGAAAAAGTTGAAATCTTTAAGGACAAGTTGTTGGCACTTGGTAAGGTCTGCACATTTCAAGAAAGGCAAGCTTTCATTCTACTGTGTCAGGAGTTCGCTGACGTCTTTTCCTAGAATTATAGCGACTTGAAAGGCTTCAATCCAAGACTCACCTAGTACACCATTGAATTAGAGGAAGGCACAAAACCAATCACACAAAAATAGAGGCTTGTTAATCTAATGATCAAACTCCTTATGCAGATAGAATTGGTCAAGTTGATTGAGTCTGGCATTATATTTCCGATCAAACATTCCTCATGGTTGGCCAATTTGGTTCCAGTTAGAAAGAAAAATGTTGAAATCAGGCTGTGTGTCGACTTCAGAGACCTTAATAAAGTCTCTTTAAAGGATCATTATCCCCTCCCAAACATGGAGTAGATCCTCCAAAAGGTAATCAGTTCCGAATGTTTCTCCCTCCTGGTTGGTTATTTGAGATATAATCAGATTCTGGTACGAGGCTTCGACTAATACAAAATAGCATTCACTACTAAATGGGGAACATTCGCCTACCAGAAGATGCCTGGTGTTACTTTCCAGTGAGCCATGGACATGGATTTCAGTGGTTTGATAAATAAGAATGTGATGGTGTACCTTGATGATATAACGGTTTTCTCCAGGCAGGTGGACCAGCACATGGAGCACCTCAGACAAATTTTTGAGAGGTGCAGGGAATTTGGCATCTCCCTAAATCCAAAGAAATGTGTATTTTTTGTTCATGAGGGGAAACTTCTTGGCCACATTATGTCCAAGGAAGGTTTGTCTATTGACCCCGAGAGAGTCCCCTCCATTATGGAGATGTCCCTACCAAAGCACAAGAAAGGCCTGCAGAGTTTCTTTAGCTAGATAAATTTCATTTGAAAGTTCATTCTAAATTTTGCTGAAATAGTTAAACCCCTAACCTCTATGCTGAGGAAGGGTGAAGAATTCAAGTGGATAGCGCCAAGAAAAGATAGTTTTGAAGCTATCAAATAGGCTTTGACCCAGGCTCCTGCTCTAATCAGCCCTGACTTCAAAAAAGACCTCAGTCTCTATACCTTCAGCAATGGAAAAGTGATACCTGCTATGCTTACTCAAGCGAACAGTGATGACCTTGAGCAACCACTCACCTTCATCAACCAAGGGTTAGAGGACTTCAAAATTAGGTACACCTACATAGAGAAGCAAGTCCTAGCAGTAGTGCACAGCCTAAAGAAATTCAGATATATGTTGTCAAACAGCAGGATCCATCTCATGGTTCCACATCCTGGCATCAAGGAATTTTTGACCAATCGAGACTTAAACAAGAAAAAAGCGGGATGGATCACCAAAGTGATGGAGTACGACATAGACATCAAAATTGCTAAGTTGGTAAGAGGAAGGGGCCTGTGTGAATAGCTAGCTGTAGATTTGAGACAAAAGGGTGAAGATAGCTTGCTGATCCATGACGTAGCCACTGCAAAAGAACCAGCTGTCATAAGAGATTGGACGCTGGACATGAGGCATTTCCTTCTTACGGGTGAATGTCCACAGGGTCTCAGTAGGGCCGAAAGAAGGTATTTTAAACTTCAGTCCCTTCCTTATGTTTTGATTTATGGAGTATTATTTAGGAAGGATCTCTCTGGGGTTCTCTTGAGATGCATTGACCCCAGTCAGGCTAACAAGGTATTGGCTGAGTTTCATGATGGGCTAGCAGGTAGCCATTTCGCCCCTAAGACCATAGTAGGAAAAATAATGAGAGCTGGCTATTTTTGGCCCACTCTCTTCAAGGATACCCATGCCTAGGTAAGGAAGTGCCAGAACTATGCACTTTTTGATGGAAAGTAGTGATTGGCTACCATGCCCCTACAGCCCATTCAAGTTGAACAACCATTCATGCAATGGGGCTTGGATTTCATAGGGATGATCAATCCTCCCTCCAGTGCCAGACACAAATGGGTTTTGACTGCTATGGATTATTTCACCAGGTGGGTGGAAGCCATTGCTTTGAAGGAAGCGAATGAAAGTGTAGTCTTGGATTTCTATGAGGACTTAGTGACACGTTTTGGGGTCCCAGCCACTATAATTTTAGACAACACCTTGGCTTTTCTGGGAACCAAAACTAGTGAATGGGCGCTAAGGTATGGTATATACCTCAGTACTTCATCAAATTACTACCCACAGGGGAATGGGCTGGCTGAGTCCACTAATAAAAATTTAATCAGAATTATAAAGAGGACCATGGAAGAAAATTAGAGAACTTGGCATGCCAAGTTGAAGACGGCTCTATGGGCCGATCGGATCACTCTAAAGAGATCAATCAAAAATTCTCCATATACGCTTGTATATGGGAAGGAAGCTAGGCTTCCCATCTCGCTTGAACTACCAGCATTAGATCTCACCCATCAGTTACAGTTAGAAGAAGGAAGCAACATGGAGGTTAGATTGTGCGAACTAATGGAGCTCCAAGAGGTGAGGAATTGGGCCATGGTCTTTATGATCAGTCGCCAACAGCAAGTGAAAAGACATTTTGACAAGAAGTCTTTGTCAAAAAAATTTACTGAAGGAGACATTGTCTTAAAATGGGATGAAGATAGAGCTAAGCCCAGAAAACATGCAAAATTTGATGCCCTCTGGAGCGGTCCTTACATGATTACTTAGTGCAAGCAGTATAATGCGTTCCAGCTCTCTAAGTTAAACGGTGAAGAATTGCATATCCCAGTCAACGGGATACATCTGAAGCATTGCCACTAATTTCTAGTTTGGCTGTACATAGTTTCCCTTGTTTTCTTTCTTGTTTTCCTTAAGTACAGTTTGCACAATTAGTTGTTTTTAGTCTTGTGTGTTTCCCTTTGCATATGGAGGTAAATTCTATATTTTTGATCCTGGGATCTTTTGGGATGTTATTAATTCTTTCAAGTTGCATCTGACTCTGTGCCTAATGGATATTCAAAGGCAACTGGGTCCTAAACATAGCAGGCATGCTTCCCTTGGGAGTCACCTATTTGTTGACCAATTTTGCCCACAGGCAAAATCTCGGTCACCTTCTGCACTTGCTTTGCATGGCTAGTTAATTTTGGGTTGCAAGGTCCACCTTCAGGGTTTAACAGCTCTATTTCAAAGTATTGGCTCATCGGCCTCATTCATTGGTGTTCACGGTAGCATAAGGTAGAGTCTTCAAATGTTCACAAAAGGGGAGAGGAAAAAATTGGGGCACTTAACACTAAGGCAAAAGGAGGGCAGACGTTTACAAGAACAATGCAGTCAGCGACAAAATTGCCACCCACAACACCGGTGGGTAAAAAGAGACTGCAAACAGATGTAGTCAGCGGCAAAATTGCCACTCACAACACAAGCAGAGGAAAAGGCCAGGAACTCAGCCGACGTCAGCAAAATTGCCGCCCTCAGTAGCCTACTCGGCCGATGTCGGCAAAATTGATGCGTGCAGTCCACGACATTGAGCGGCAAATTTGCCGCTCACAACATCAGGCAGCAAAAAAAGCCTACAAAACACAAAAAAAGGCCTGCCCAGCAGGCAAAGGAGTAGGCCACATGCAAAATGAGGCAGTAAGCATGGTCCCAGTAGATTTATGATGTTAGCTACAGTGTTTTTTCCCTCTTCCCAATGAGACTCCTCTTGGATTTTCCCATATAAATACGTAGACTTGGTCATTTTTAAGGATCTTCTCCAATTTTGTAGAGAGCACAGCTCTACAAATTCTCCACCTGAATCAATAAAATACAGTTTTTGCCTCCATCTTGGATAGATTTGATGTGTATGCCATGAGTATTATTTGTGTTTAGTCATTATCTTCGATGCTTTCACAGGTAATGCCAACAGACTAGCCATCTACAAGGTGCCGGTTCTGCAGCTGAAAGGAGAAGAGCAATATTTGAGAAGGATAAAACAGAGGAAGTTGCTTATAAGTGTGCATTCCACAGCACCTTGGTAAACCTCTGTTATGTATTTTCCATTATAGCCTCCCTATTAGTCTTAGCAGCCTAGTTCTTCTGCCAGATGTGTAGAGTATATTTGCATTTCTCTTGATTCTGAGAGTGGATGTGGAAGGTCAACCTTTATTTTGGTGTATCACCTCTTTAGAGTAGGCTGTTTATTTTCCTATATTTTCTTCTCCCTTTTCATCCCCCCAGTATATCTATATATCTATATTTTTGCACTACTTGAAACAAACAAGATACATCAGAGGGAACTAGCCCATACCTAGAGACTCTCCTCTCCTGTTTTGCCATCCCACAGGTGAGAGAGGAGTTTCCATGTTGCGGGGAGAGGGCAGGAACCCGTTTTCCTGCCACTGGGTGCAATCTCCAGCGTCATCACTATTTATTTCAATTTCTTTACCAACCATAACCTCAATGGGGCATCTAGGGCTAGTCAATCACCTTTTGGGGAATCAATATAAGTTTATCAAATCAAAATTTAAATAGAAAAGGAGAAGATTGAAAACATCATTCTTCAAGCATTATCAAATTTATTCTTAAATGACTTTTTGTTTATTTGAAAAGACATTATTGTGCCTATTATCTTGAAACACCTTAAACAAGGGGAAAATGTAGACACCTCATTTAATCACTTATGTGTCCAAAACTACATTCAAATTGAATTTCTATAACCACATATAGGTTTAGCCAAAAATACCCACTGAACCTAATTTAACCTCACAACATCTATTTTTATCCAAAATCATAATGATAGATCCATGATTGGGGTAATGGATAATATTGCATCAATAATCTTGTTTAGTGCATCTTGAATCAAATTAATCCTTTGTAAGAAGTTCATTACAGGGGAATTAAGTGGATACTTGATTGACAAATAGAAACATTGAAAAAATACACCATTCTTCTAATTATTTATTAATCTTACTTAATCAAGCCTAAACATTCCTCTAATAGTAAAATCCATGGATTTAGAATTATCCTATTTTACTAAATTTAAAATTGGAATATTTCCTCACCTAAGTTGAATCATTAGGTAAATTGTGCAAGAAATGGAAGGTTATGATGAGTTCTTATACCTCTCTTATACCCCTCTTACACACTCCATGAGGACCAATGACTCTACTTTTCTTCCAATGTGCCTTCCATAGTCCAAAAGGCCTTAAATGGCCTCAGTTAAACACTTCATGTGTGTAATCATGTATTTGAGGATTGATACTCAACCTTCCATCTTGAGATGAGATGAATGGCTCATAATGATTTAATAAATATATGAATAAGAGCCTCACACCTGTCATTTCAATAAGATTCTCCATGAAAACTTATGTTGTCCAATTACACAAGGAACTTATTCACTCTTATGCCAAGCCAAATCTAAGTCAAATGTAGACAAGTAGAGATGCTACTCATGTGATAATGTAAGCATTAGTAAAGACTTCTACATCTACAAGATGATCTCAACCTTTTTAGACTAATCCACAAATGAATCTTTAAGGGAAATAAAAATCATGGTTATTTATCTTCAAATTTGCATTTATTGTTTGTAGTTTATAGCTCAACCTAGGGATTAAGCTTGAGAATTTAGTCTTTAAGTTTTTTTATTTTTATTAACTAATACTTGACTATTCTCTCTTGGATTCTTAATCTATAATTATAAGATCAGAACTTGTATAGGTGGAAGATAAGTACATTTTAAACATTTTTGGAAAGATACAAGCCCTGATTTATCAACATAAGACTAATCAAACTAAGAGATAGGCTAAGGGGTATAAGATAGAGTATATGCGATACTTTTGGAATTGGAAAAGGGTCTAGAATAGAGGAATAGAGAAGGTGTGAATTTTCCAAGTGTACAATACTAAAGTGCTATATAATCCATAAATATCATCTACACATACCCATCATATGAAGAATCATGATCATAAAGAGACTTAGTTTCTTTATAAACATTGACATTATCATTCACACATGGATGGATAATAACACTAGGAAGCATATCAATAATTATTAGTAATTTTGAAACATGACTGGTATATGAAGGGAATTATGTCAAATCGTAAGTAGAACCACTTAATCTAGCACTATTTATAGTAAAATGTGTATGTCTAAGCTTCCTATCCATAAGATATAATAATGAAAAACATGAAGAAATAAAATCCAATATAGGATGTATAAATACGATGTAAAACTACAAAATAAGATTTTATTGGGAGTATCAAACCTTATTAAACCTTAAAATATGTATGTGTTTAAGGATGAAGGTATATGAATAGATTTATGAAGGTGAATGTAATATGAAATAAATATTAGGTGAAAATAATCTAGGGTTTGATCACATGTAAAATAAGATGCAAATATGAAATCAAAACTTCAAAAAAAATCATTCATGAAACCCCAAGGAAAAACCTCAAAATATATGTGTTTGAATAATGTCAGGGTTCACCAAATTATTTTATTAAATTTCTACCTTAGGGTATATAATTATAACACAACTTGATAAAATTATTACCCAATAGAGATCTAACATATGAAAATCCAAAATTGTAAATTAGATTTGCCCTGGTAGCTAAAAACACTAAACAAGAATGATAGAAGTAATTCAACAAGAAATAACATCAGAAAAATATAAAAACTGATGAAACAAATATATTTAGAAAAAATATTTTGATTTTGAGAGTATATTAGTGGTTTAAATGTAATGATGAAGCCTTGTGTAAAATATGTAACCTAATTATCACCAAACAAATTTGGCATCTACAAAAAAAATTCCTGGGTAGATTTATCCATCAAATATGCCTTCATTTTTTTGATGTTGAATGTGTTTTATTGTGCCAAATCTATATTATGCTTTATTTTTTATTATAATTTTTCATGTGTAGATGCACTAAACAAATGGCATAAAATCCCATTCCTTTACTTTTCTAAATTTATAGGTAAAAATTCTGATTTGATGTCTTCTTATTCTCTTGACCTAGTTTACCATAAATGTGTAAAGAATAAGAACAAAAATAGGTTATGGGATAGGCATCCTCAAGGGAGTTATAGCTACATATCCCACATGTTATAATCAAATCCAATTTAGTTATATGTGTTATGAAAATAGAATCTAGAGTAAGAGCTTTGAGCTTATCTTCCCTATAAGTGTGATGCTACATGAACATTTACCTAAACTCTCTTCAATTACAAGGGGATAATTTACAATAGTTTGAAGTGATTAATGATCGATGTTTTCTCAATGTGTAGTAATATATTTGATCATTGAAGGCTCTAAATTAAGGAAGCCTTGTTATCTAATTATCACTTGGAAAATCACTAGGAATGATTTGTTAATATAAGACTCCTCTAGACAATACATGTAAAATGGCCAACGAAGTAAAAGTGTAATATTTGAAATAAAAATAACAGGAAATCATCCTAAGGAAAAATTACCCACAAAAAATTACATAGGGAAAATTTAGCGATACACCTATATCAATATAATTTGTCTTTGGAGAGAAATTTTTCTGAAATGATGGAAAGTAGATTTTAAGATAAATAGATGAGGTATACAAGTTGAATTGGATATATGTTTAAGACATATAGAAGGCTAAAAGGCCCTAGAGAGAGTAGTGTGGGGTATTAAATGTCCTAAAAATATCTAAATATACACATGTGGACGATGTTTCAAAAATGGGTAAAAGTCATTATGGAAATGGGTTTTATACTAAAATTAGGTGTCTATAATATACAAGACATAGGTAAAAAGAAAATATGGTATAATATCATATATCAATGAAGTAACATATAGGCTAGCATGGTTAATTGAGAATAAAATTTACAATGTGAGGTTATGAATCTGAGGAGTTATATGTGTAGCTAAAAATATCATAGATGCATCATGTATAATCAATTAAGAAATCATGAGTTATATGGTAACCCTATATCATCATCAAAAGGTAGTCACTATGGAGATAGTTTGAAAAGGAATCACATGTAATCATTTGAATATGCCCTAGTGTAGTTGAACTATGTGATAGATAAATATTATGACATGAATGAATAGGCATAGTAATATGAGTGTTAACCCAAAGATTCATAACTCATGGAATGGAAACTACAATTGTAAGGGCATATAAAAGCCATATGTATACACTAAATATTAATTATATATCACCTTAGTCTTATACACTTGTAAAATACATATCATTTATGTACCTTTAGCTTATAAACCTTCCCACTGATGAAAGGCTCGCATACATTATTTATCCATGCTAAATTGTTTATCTCTTAGTCTAATAGTGTTATTATAATGACCTAGGCCATCTATCATTCTTATATTACTATAAACCTACTTATCTTATGTCTCTACAAGTTTTTTGAATCTATACCTATTTTCCATCTTCTCAAACACTTGCATCCCAGCCAAATGCCTATGTTGACATAATTGTCTTATTCAAATGCAAATGTCTAGTGAATTAAAGTCACCAAATTTATAAATGAAACATATACCTATGTTTGGCCTGAGTGAATCAATGTGATATATGTCCAAAAATAATTGATTCATCAACCTTCATTCATTCATCACATATTATAAACCTAAAAACTTACAAGGCAACTTATTAAAATCATTCAATCAATCATTCAAGTGATAAAAGCTTCCATATTTCCCCCCATTAATATATCAAACATAGGGATAACACATACAAAAGGTCAAAAATATTAAAGGAACACTCTATGAGTCTTATTTTATAAGTTACAATCTAGGTCACTATTGTACTTTCTTTCCACATATTGCATCCTTGTGCACACACAAGCCAACACATAAGAGATAAATACATCAGTCTAAAGCCCTCTTTGGAGTAATGTCTATGTAGGTAACACCCTCTAATAGAGGGGTATTTGGGGTTATCTTGACATCATGAGCCCACTAACCCATTTTTCCTATAGCCACTATGAAGATGAAGAGCTAGGGTTTTACTATATTACAAGGAGTGATAGTCCATGATCTAGATATGAGCACACTAGATTGAATATGGCACTAAACTTAGAATATCCCAGGTGATCACATCTAATTTTAGAATATATTCCATATTAGACACTTGCATCTAGTTTAGACATAAGCATTGAAGAAATTGTTTGAGGTAGACAGAAGTGTTTGAGGGTATAGAGGTAAAATTTATAGAGTCTAATGATTAATTAAGGGAAGTGATCTAGTCTATTTCCATCATGTTATATATCAGATCCACATGCACATAGTAAACTAGCTAAGTACTCTTATTTTAATTTCATTTATATATCAATCAATAGTTGTACTTACTATTTTTAGAATATCCCAAGATTTAAATTTAGAATATTATTTATTTGAGTTTACAATTAATTAAATTTCTATAAATATATTTATCACCTTTGTACTTTCATTTCTATATTTTTAACCCTATACTATATAAGCCCATCTCAATTCAGGGTTAAACATTTGGTGAAACCAATCTATATCAATGCATTTTTTTGATTCCTAGGGTTTTTAAATAGCTAGGGTTTTAGATTGATGTACTTTTCATTTCCTTATTATATTATTTTGCATTGAACCTAGGCATATCCCTAGATTAGGTGGTGTGCCCATTGAATAGATTGAGCTTCCTTTCCTACCACCTAGGACGTCTCAAACCAATGAAGGGCCTAATCTTATGGTCCATGATGATACAAATGTTGAGAATCAACAACACATTGATGAGGTTATCATATAAGAAGATTATGATAATGAAAAACATGAATATAATGAAACTAATGAGCATGAAAAAATAAAGCATGAGAAAGTACAATAAATTGCATTATTTCATGAACATATTCATCAAAACCTTGAAGATATTGATGAGATACTAAGAACCATATTAGAAATTAAAAATATTGAAAATCATATATAAACAAGCAAGCCCATCTATTGATTATGTTATTAGAGCTATGGGCCATCCCCATATACATACATCCCTCCCCTTGGGTACATCACCACTCCATTCTTCTAATGGGGGCACAAGATATGTGTTCAAAACTTTTTTAATTGAAAATACTATTGTTGCAACTTACATGGGAAACATAAATACTTTAGCATCATTATTGGTTTTAATGCCTATATCTACTTAAACTATGGGTACACCTCTTTTAGTAACTTCCCAATTTTCCTACGTTAAAGACCAAGGGGTGTAATTTCTTCTCCAAAAAATAAGATTTTTAAAAACTATCATTAAAAATATTGAAAAATATTATATAAAGTCACCTTATGATACTGATTCATGAGAGGTGTTACATAAACCTCTTGCACCAGAGATATCATTGAACCCCTTACTAATTAGTTTGTTTGCATCTAAGTTCACATTTTATGATGGTAACAGTGATCCTGAATAGCATCTTCAACATTTCTATATGGCATTCCTTGAAATTTTTGACCAAATTATTTCTAAGAAGTTTAAAATAGTATGATCTAAGGTGGTTTTATGATTTACCAATCCAATTAGTAAATGCATTCAAACCCCTTGTAGATCTACTTTTGTAAACTTTCATATCAATATCACCAAAAAGGTTTCCTATGCCCAAATTGTAAAAATAAAAAAAGGAACCAATGAACCTATAAATGAATATGTCATAAGGTACAATACAATGTTATCTAAAATTACCAATCCAATGGCAAATAAAGAGCTTCAAGACATTTTTAAGAAAAGTTTGCCTTCCCCATTACATGAGCCCATTGTTTTCAAAAGGTTAAAATATTTTGATGGCTTATCTCATATTTTTCATGATCATGAAATGAAACTTATCTCATTGAACAAGATTAAGTATGTAGCAGCCACACCAACTACATATAATATCAAATTTACTATCAAACCAAGTTACAAGTTAAAACCTCCTAAACCTAAAAAGGAAACAAATACCCAGGTTAATGTGGTGTCACAACAACCTAATTAGCTTGTATTATCTAATACACCAAGGATATTATTCACATTATTACCTATATCTCTATCATCATTACTCCTGAGTCTTATGGAGTTTTACTTCATATCTCTCCATCCTATATAGGTTGATATGAGTCATCCTCTACCCAAACGATATGATGCAAATGCTTATTGTGACTATCACCAAGGCCTATGGCATTATATAAAAAAATATTTTACTTTGAAGCATAATATCCAAGACCTCATCAATGACAAAAATTTTACACTTGATGATTCTTTAAAAGAATCAGGTTCACAAACTGGTGATCACCAAAAATAGAAAATATTTAACAATCTTGTACAAGATCATTCAAAGTATCTAAATGTACAAATGGTATATAATGTACATCATACTTCATCATAACCACCTATTAGATGGAATTATTTGTCTTTATATGTAGAATACACCTCCTATGATCTAGAGACCCTCCATTAATTTTGATGACAATGAAATTGTGGATGATAATTATGATCTTCATTCCTTATTCATTAAATCATACCTTGATCACAAGCCTATATACAATTTTATTATTAATAATAGTGATTGAGAGAATGTTTGCACCATGACTTACACATTTGGTATATACACATAATGATTTACATCCTTCGACCAAATTAGTTAGAGCCTTCTATGGGACATCACAACATGTTCTTAGTGAGATAGACCTACCTTTATAGGTGGGTACAACACATGTGGTTACTACCTTTTCAATTATACCATACATGAGATTATTTGATATGTTATTGGTATGACTTTGTATAAATACTCTTTTCATATTACCTTCTATAGTGCATGGGTGTGTTAGATACATTGATGTCAATAGGTTAGTTATAGTTTCCAGTATTTCATATGAACATCCACTTGAATAAGAGAAGTTTATACCCAAATAATTAATTACCAAACCTACTAAGATTAATCCTCTATGAAAGGGTAAGTAACATATAATTCCCTCTCCTATGTGGATGGCACTTGAAATACCATTATATCAAAGACACACATTGGATTCCACATAATCCTTATCTACTATGCACCATATTCAGATATCTAAAGCACCTAAACATGTTTATATTATTGATACTTCAAATAAACCATAGATTACTCAATGATGGGTTCTAAAAATGCCCAATCCTTCTCATTTTTCTTCATGACTAGAGAGTCCTACTATACATACATAAAGCATTACATATACCACAGTGTCAGATATTACACTTATGCATGTTCCTTGGCAATATCATCAGTTTATTACACCAAGTTCATAGTGTAGAGATACCTATGATAATTCATTAGATGATATCATAGGATAATTATTTCTTTGAAAAATATTCCAAAAATACCCAAAAAAAAATCAAAAAAATCAAAACTCAAAAATATCCTTAGCATCTACATGTTATATTGGATCCTTGGATTTTATGTTGATGGTTCCATGTTGGTAGATAGAATATCATTAATTTCTATATACACGTGTTTAAAACATCATTTGAGTGTGATAAAGGCATACAAAGATACATGATCTATTCCTATATGGATGTTGGACCTTCCTTTTACTCATGTCATATAGACATTGGGGGCATCTAGTTATTTGATCTTGATCCACACATGATATACAATTATATGGTCATTTTCCATTATCATGTTTGAGATTATGTACTTAAAAATATCTTTATTCATGTTTATATCTTTCATAGTGTACTGTATATGCTATGTAATTGATATTTTTTTCTAATAGATATATCTAAAGGATATTATGTTATGTTTATGTTGGTTACTTATGCTTTTCCTTTATACACTTCCTTGAGTGTCTTATCTTGTTTTTTAAATAATTTGAATATGCTCCATTATTTACGACCTTCATGTCTTTGTTTGATTAATTTGATATTTTCATATGTCATTATTTTTTTATGGACATTTGAATACATCATTCCTTACTTTGTGTATATTTGACTAAGTCATGTCCCATCAATTGTGCAGTATTTAAACATGCCCTTTATTTGAGATCTCCTTAAAACATTGTATTTTTTTTAATTTTAAGTGATATTGTATGTGTGTGTGCTTAATGTATTTTTTTAATCTTGTACTATTACTATCTATACACTTCCATGATTCACATCATACATATTAGGACTTGATGTGATCACATACTATGTACCTCATTGATATATCTATCTAGACAAACTACTTCTATATGTTACATGATACATTCATAGATTATATAGTTATATTATCCTTTAAAAGTAATTTTAATACCATTTTTTACTTCCCCTCACCTCAAAATGGGATGTATATTCACGGGGTTATGTCATAAAGACATGGCTTGCACATTTTTCATAATTCTCTAAATTCATATATATAGTGGGGGCATCATAAGTAAACATGTTCCATACATTATTCATAATTCAACAGATTTAAATATATAGTGGGGGCATGTTATGGAAACATGTTCTCCACACATATACTAGTTAATAGTTTCATATTTTAGTGGGGTCATGTTTTGGAAACATGTTATCCACATTTGCACAATTGAAAATTATCTAAATTACATCGTTATATGATTTAGATATATATTTATGTTAGAATTTTATAAATTGGTACCTTTTTTATACCTAGGTGTAAGCATGATACATATATAAGGTGAATATTCTATGAAAATATCACCTAAATTAAAAACTTAAAATTAGTTTCATATTTCAAAAACCTTATACAGACTTTAGCTCACTAGGTTGGATTGTTATGAACTATTAATGAGCCAAAATACTATAGTTTTTGGTATAATTTTGGTATGGTTGAGGTGATTAAATCACTCAATCTTACTAATTTTATAGGTTAGACTTGATTACATCATCCAACCTCACCATATTTATAGTTTGGGTTGACTTGGATCAACTCACATTCACAAGGTTATAGGTATGATTGGGTTGCACAATTGAGCTAATTATAACTATTAGGTGGCCATTAAATTTTTCTCCATGGTTTTGGGTAATTTTGTTCTTTGATATATATATATATATATATATATATATATATATATATATATATATATATATATATATATGTATATATATATATATATGTATATGTATATATATATATGTATATGTATATATATATATGTATATATATATATATATGTATATATATATCAAAGAACAAAATTACCCAAAACCATGGAGAAAAATTTAATGGCCACCTAATAGTTATAATTAGCTCAATTGTGCAACCCAATCATACCTATAACCTTGTGAATGTGAGTTGATAAAAGTCTATATATATATATATATATATATATATAATGCACATCCATATTTACATTTATCCTAATCTCAGTTTTAATGGTTCATAATGACACATATTTTTAAATCAAGTTGCCAAAAGGCAAGGTGGTTGCATTGATACATAGGTCTACTCCTAAGCCTTGCTCTTTCTATTTAAATTATTTCAATGATTTTAATTTCAAATAATGTGCACTGATTATATAATACAACATAGTGCTCTTGGTTATAGTTCAGTCACCATCAAGGCACTCAATTTGGGCTCACATAAAGGCAAGGTGTATTATACACACTTCTTTTCCTTTAAACTAGAAATTTCATTATTAGATTAAAAGGGGGGAAAATTTAAACACTAAATATAAATTATATAGCACCTCAGTCTTATACACTTGGAAAATATATATCATGGATATACCTTCAACATCTATACCTTCTCACTATCAAAAGGCTCACATACACTATAACTTTGTACCAAATTTATTATCTATTAGTCTGACTAGTGTTATTATAATGAACCAAGCCTTATATCATTCTTAGAGTAGTGTAAACCTTCTTATATTATGTCTCTATAAATTTTATACCTATACCTATTTTCTATATTTTTAAACACTTGCATCTTAGTGAGATACTTACATCAATGCAAGTGTTCTATTCCAACACAAGTGTCTAGTGCCCTAAAGTCATCAAATTTATAAATGGTATACCTATGGTCAACCTAAGTTATTAAATGTGAGATATTTATAAAATGTATTGATATATATACAAGATAAACCCTCATTCATTCCTCACCTAGCACAGACTTAACAGCTTACAAGGAAACTTACCAAAAGCATTAAATCAAGTATTTAAGTGATCAAAGCTTCCCTATTTTATCCTATTTCCATATCAATATTAGGAAAAACACATATAAAGGTATACATTACTAAAGTATCACTCCATGAGTCCTATTTTTTAAGTTACAAGCTAGGTCATTTTTGTACTTTCTTTTCACATATTGCATCTTTTTTCACACACAAGCTAACACAAAGGGGAGAACTACACCAATTTGAAGACCTCTTAAAAGTAGTGGCTATGTAGGCATCACCCCCTAATAGAGTGGTATTTGGAGTGAGCTCAACACTGTTAATCCACTAACCCATTTTTTCCATACTCAGTATGAATTTGAAGAACTAGGGTTCTGATATTTGATAAGGAACAATAGCCCATGATCCACATTTGAGTACACTAGATCAAAAGTGACATAAAACACAAAATATCCCATTGCATCTAGATCTAATAGGTATTTTATATTATATACCTATATAAAAATTAGATAGAAGTATTGATGCAATCATCTAAGGTTGATGCAAGTGTTTAAGGCTATAGAGGTCAAATTTAAATACTCTAACAACTGATCTAGGGAACTGATCTAGTATATTTATAACCTATTCCATATCAAATTTTCATACACATAGTAAACTAGATAAGTACTCTTATTTTGATTTTATTTCTATATCAATTGATAGTTGTACTTATTATTTTTATCATATCCTAGCATTTAAATTTAGAATGTTATACCCTTAACCTATAGTGTATCTAGGGATATTTGTGGTTGACTTGTGGATTACACATCTTCATATTAGCTTGTTGCATTTCTTGATGTTCTTAGTATGGTTAGCCTATGGAATAACCATGGATAATTAGATTATATATAGAAGGTAGTGGTTAATATTTTATCATCATTGTGAATTTTGTTCTTATTGCATTGTTGTGGAGGTTGCCTCCTCAAAATGGCTTAGTCATAATATTCAAGTACTCTAATCTTTTGCTAATTGTTGTTGTGGATCTACTTATTCTACTCTTAATTTTAGCATCTATAATTTTATTTTTATGAATAATATAAATAATTTACTTACAAGTGGTATCATAGAATCAATTTGGGTGAGTTTTTATGGTGCATTTTATTCATATCTAGTGTCCTGAGCATCAAAAATCCAAAAAACATAACTTGTGATCCAAGAGGATTTAATTTTTTTCATCATCATAATTTTGTTCATGAGGTTTTTTACAAAAAAATAAAAAAAAGGTCTATAAATATTTTTACCTTGTGAAAATTAGTAGTATTTAGATTTGTCTCTCTGAGATGATCATAATGGTGTATTCCACTAGTACACATTTTTGGGTCAAAATTTTTTCATCCTTGTTCATAATAATAGTAGTTGGATTCATCTCGATGATGTGATTACAATGATGTATTCCACTAGTATATTTTTTAGGTTAAAACCCTCATAGGCTTTGTACATGTCTGGTCCAAACACTCATGGACATGAGAAAGGGCAAGAAACTCCAAAAATTCCTCACAAGGATGGCATGGAATATAAAACTTATGATCCATATATTTTAGAGGTAGTTCAACAACTTAATTTAGACTTATAGGACATGGTGAAAAAATATGATTTTGTTATGGTTTAAGGGGACATTGTAGGTTTGCTAGAAGACTTGGATAGCATGAAGGATCAATTAAAATAAATATCTTAGCAATTGGATAACTTGTCACCTCAGCCACTGTAAAATAATCCTCCACCATTTCAATTTGGTTCTCTAACTTCACACAATACCAATACCAATTTTGACCCTAAGTTGATGTTGCCAAAAGTGTACCTGTGTAAGTTTAATGGTAATGATCCACTCACTTGGCTCACTTAAATTAAAAATTTATTGATCTACATCAAATTCCATGTTCACAAAAGTGGTTATGGCCTCTCTCTATTTGGAACCTAAGCCATTCATTTGGTATTGTTAGTTGTGTGTTCAAAATAAAAATAAGGGTGTCTCAGTTTCACGGTCCATATTTTTTAAGGAGTTACAACTCTACTATCATAATAATGTCTCTAAAACTTACTTCAGTCAGCTAGCTAAGTTGTGCCAAATTGAAACTATCAAGGAATACATATATAAATTTTAGAATCTCTCCTTACATGTGGTAGACATCATTAAGGAAAATTTGACTAGCCTATTTTTGATTGGCCTCAAAGATAGCATCCAATTGAAGGTTCACATGTTTCATCCTAGTATTGTATCTAAGGCCATACCAAAGGTATGCATAGCTAAGGAAAAAGATCTGATTAGATGAAGACCTTTCACCAATGTTTGTAAATGTACCTTTCTAGCACCATCATTTCATTAGCTTACCATATTGACACCTCAACAAGTGGAAGAAAATCATGAAAAAAGTTTGTGTTTTGATTGTGATAGAAAATGGAGCAAAGGGCATTGATGTGCTGAAAAGAAGTTATTTTCAATTTGATGGTGCCAATGATGAGGAAGAAGATGAGGAGGCTTCAAGGGAAGGGTTACAAAAACCTGAGGATGAATCTAAAGATTTTTAGCCTACTATTTACTATCATGCACTTTCAAGCATTATTACTCCTCAAACTATTAAGGTGGTGGGTTTCTTGAACAAATAGAAGGTGACTATACTAATTGACTTTGGGAGTACACATAACTTCATCAATAATAAGTTGCATTCTCATTTTAACTATTTCATTTACTAAGATCCAAACTTTCAATTCATGATTATATATGGTAGTACAGTCAATTGTTCTAGAAAATGTCATAGTATTAAGCTTGTTATGGCAGACTATTTATTAGATTCCCCTATGTTTTCTATTTCTATGGGAGGAGATAACATTATTTTGGGAGTGTAATGGCTCACCACTTTGGGAACTATTGAGATGATTTTTTAGGAAATATTCATGAGGTTCCATTCAGAAGGAAGGATTTTTGAAATATATGGATTACAACTTAAATCTCCACAACTAGTTAGTTCACACTAGCTGATGAAGATTCTTAGAAAAGGTGCAAAAAGTTATGTGGCATGCTTATTTTCCATGGAGGTTTAACCAACAAAGTATTCTACACATCCTAATTTTTAAAAAGTGGTGGATGACCATTCTATTATTTTTAGTGACATGCCAAAAGGGGGCTTCCTCCAAGTTGTGTATAGTATCATGCCATCAAACTCATTTCAAGAAGTACACCACCCAATATCAGACCCTATAGGTATCCCTAAGCCTAAAAGAATGAAATTTAAAATATGGTACAAGAGATGTTGGAGATAGGAATCATTCAACATAGTCAAAGTGAATATTCCTCCCTAGTGGTCATGGTATAGAAGAAGGATGATAGTTGGAGGATGTGCCCAGACTACAGAGAACTCAATAAATACACAATCAAAGATAAGTTTCATATTCAAGTAATTGATGATTTTTTAGATTGTTATTTATTTTAATAAGTTATATATTCTCTTTGGATATCATTAGATTCACATATATAATGAGAACATACCTAAAACAACTTTTTAAACTCATGAAGGCCATAATGAATTAATGGTAATGCTTTTTGGATTCACAAATTTACCATATACATATTAGTTTGATGAATATTGTTTATAGGATATTTTCAAGAAATTTTGTATTAGTATTTTTTGATAATATCCTCATCTATAGTAAAAATTGGGAAGACCATTTGAAACATGTGAAATAAGTGCTTTTAGTTTTAGAACAACATTAGTTTTATGCCAAACCTTCCAAATATGATTTTGTTGTCCAAGAGGTGGAGTACTTGGGTCATATTATTTCACATGAATGAGTGAAATTTAATCCTAATAAAATCCAAACAATGATGAAGTGGCAGGTTCCCAAGACCCTCAAGAACCTCCATGGATTTCTTGAGCTAACTAGTTACTATCATAGGTTTATCAAAAATTATGGTAACATTGCATCCCTACTCACCTCTTTGTTGAATAAATACACCTTCCAGTGGACTAATTTAGCTACTAAGGCATTTTAACAATTAAAAATGGTTATGTGAACAACTCTAGTTTTGGTTGCTTCTAATTTTTCAAAAATGTGTGTTGTGGAATGTGACGCATTAGGATATGGCATGGGGGTTGTACTCATGCAAGAGGGTAAACCAATGGTATTTGAAATTTTCTAACTTAAGGGAGCCAATAATCTAAAATAAATATATGAGAAAGAGAAGATGGCTATTCTGCATGTAGTGAAATAATGGAGACCATATCTGATGAGTCATCACTTTCAAGTAAATATTGATCATGATAGCCTCAAATATTTTTTGTAACAATGCTTGTCATCTAAAGAACAACAAAAATAGGTGACTAAAATGTTAGGATATGATTTTTATATAGTGTATAAGAAAGGAAAAGAGAATGTGGTGGTAAATTTCCTCTCTTAGTGGGATGAATCAATTGAGGCATTATTATGTGCCATGACCATGTGGCAGACACATTGGCTAGAGAAAATAAGATCAAAGTGGGATAATGACAGTGTTACCAAGGGATTGATTCACAATATTTAGCAAGGTTCTAATGAACCTAAAAAATTTACATGGAAGGAGAACACATTATGATATAAAGATAGATTATACCTTTGTAATCATTCTCTCCTCAAACATAAAAATCTTTAGGAACTTCATACCTCTCCACTTGGAGGACACTCAAGATTTTTGATAACATATCATATAATTAAAAATGATTTATTTTGGGAAGGAATCAAAGGGGACATTTAGAAATATGTGGTTGAATGCATGGTATTCCAACAAAATAAATTTGAAATCATTAAGACCCCAAGGATTTTGCAGCCTTTATCCATCCCTAGCCAACATTCAGAAGAGGTTTCCATGTATTTCATTATAGGGTTACCAAGGTCTCAGGGTAAAAATGTTATCATGGTAGTTTTTTATTTACTCACCAAGTATGCTCATTTTTTATCCTTATCATATCCATATTTTTCTAGTACATTATCTTCTACTTTTCTTAATATAGTTCAAAAAATTCATGGCACTCCAAAAATCATTATAAGTGACTGAGATCCCATATTTACTAGTAATTTTTGGATTGAATTATTTACATGTTTGGATACCCAGTTCGCTCTTAACTCATCCTATCATTTTCAATCTGATGGACAAATAGACGATGTCAATAAATGTCTTGAAGGACATCTATATTGTTTTGTTTCTTATAAATAGGATAAATGGGTTCATTGGCTGCCACTTACTGAATGATTGTATAACACTTCTTTTCACACTTATTACAATATTTCTCCCTTCATGGCATTATATGCGTATCACCCCCCATCCATCACTTTAGTTTTGATAGTGAATCCTAAGATTAAAGATATCAAGGAACACATTCACCATCAATAGGAGGTGTTATTTTATGAGAGAATTTAGAAATGACACAAAATTGAATGAAGTAGCAAGAAAATCAACACTACAGTGAGTGGCATTTTGACATAGGTGATTAGGTCTTTTTTCATTTACATCCATATAAGCATGTCTATGAAATAATTAAAAAATGATAACAAGATATCACCTAATATTATGTCCCTTACTAGATCTTGAAGGGAATTAGTAGTGTGGCTTACAAGTTAGATTTACCCCTAACCACTTGCATACATCCAGTATTCCATGAATCTTCCTTGAAAAAGTAATTAGACATAGAGTTTCCACTTAGATTGAGTTACTTAAATTATATTAAGAATTCAGAGTCATTATAGAGCTTGAGGATATCCTTCACATGTGCATTAAGTAACTACAAACTAGAGCCATTAAGCAGTATTTGATCAAATAAAAGAACTTGCATTCTGAAGATGCAACATGGGAGGATGAAACATTCCTACAAAAACATCCTAGTTTGACTCAACATTGAGAACAACATTGTTTTAAAGGTGAGGGGCATGTTATACCCTTAACATATAATTATTCTATGGATATGTGTAGTTGACTTGTGGCTTACACATCTTCATATTAGCTTGTTGCATTTTTTGATGTTCTTAATATGGTCAGCCTATGGAATAACCATGGCTAAGTAGAGTATTTATAGGAGGTAGTGATTAGTCTTTTATCATCATTGTGAATTCTATTCTTATTAAATTATTTTGGAGGTTTTCCCCTCTAAGTGGCTCAATCATAATATTCAAGTATTTTGCTCTTTCACCAATTATTTTGTGGATCTACTTATTCTGCTCTTAATTCTTGCATATATAATTCTATTGTTGTGAATCATCTAAGTAATTTCCTTGCATATTATTTATCTAAATTTTAAATTAATTAGCCTAATATAAATGTGTTTATCACCCTTATGATTATTCATTTTTATATTCTTATCTCTATTTAGGGTTAAAAACCATCATACTACTAAATACCATATTAGATTGAATGATTTTTTGTATTATGATGCATTTTTGTGTAATAAATATATTAATTATAGTGGTAATGTAATAATTAAATGTAAATATGGAGTTGGATATGGAATGACTAAGATCCTAACTTATTTTTAAATATATATACATCAAAGGCATAGTAATAAATATAATGCACTAACCAATTATATTATCCATTCTTGAAATGTCATCATAGATAGATATGTAAAAAATATACCATGATCAATGACAGTTTGAATATGTTAAGAATGGTAAAAACATTCCATGAGGCCAAGATCATAAGATTTATCAAAAATAACATCATAATAGATGTTATATTTAGAATTTGAGAATAATAAAAAGCTAATACAAAGCACTTGCTTATATAGGCAAGGAAAAATAGAAACCTGGCTATTCTAACAAATGTGGGATAGAACAATAGCCCACTACAAGATAAAATAGCTAGAAAGACATTAGAAAACATAAGTAAACACATGAAATACTCTAACACTCCCCCCAAAGTGAAGCGAGGGGCTAAAAAAAGACAAAAAAGTGGTATATCCACAAAATGAGTCCTAGAAACTAGGCCTGATAAGGTACTCATATAAAATATATATCCATGAAATGAAGATAGAATATTTCCTCATGAACACCCCCAAGGAAAACTTTTGAAACCCCAAGCATGTCATGTAACTCAAAGAAATGAGGTGATGCAAAAGGCTTTGTGAAGATGTACGCAACCTGATGCTGAGTTGAAATATACTCCAAGCTAAGGATGCCATCCTAAATGTGTTGTCAAATGAATAATATATGTACCTCAATGTGCTTAGTTCATTAATGCTCAATTGGGTTGTGAGATATACGAATTACACTATGGTTGTCACACCAAAGTATAGTGGGTGAATCCTTCATGAAGCCAAACTCTTTCAATAATCAACAAATATAAAGAACCTACTGACTCACTATAACTAATTCTGTGTACTCATCCTCTATAGATGAAAGTGCAATAGCCTATTGATTCTTATGTAACCAAGAAATAGGTGAAGAACCAAGACAAAAAAATTATCCAAAAGTGGAATGTCTATCATCAATAAAACCTACCCAATCTAAATCATTGTATCTAACCTATTGTGTAATGCAATCCAAAATGAGCAGTACCTTACAAATATCTCAAAATCTTCTTGATAGCCTACTAATGACTATCATGACGTTCATGTGCAAACCTAGATATAAGCCCAATTGCAAATGAAATGTCTAGGTGAGTATGGGTCAAATACATAAGACTCCCAACCATCTATCTATATGATGTAGGATCACAAATTCAAGTAGTACAAGAGGTAATGAGTGTCACTCTAAACTAAAAATAAGTAGGACTTGGGTTATAATAAGCCATGCTAAAACACTAAAGAACATCAAGGGTATACTTTTGCTAACTCAAATAAATCCATATATCTGATTGTGAAATATGTAGACCAAGGAAGAAGTGCAAAAGACAAAGATTTATCATGTCAAACTATGTTGAAAGTGCCTATTGAATAGTTTTAATTTGAGATGAAGGGTTGCTTATGAGATGCAGATCATCAACATACAAGACCAAAATAATAGTGTGTTCCCAAATATGTTTAATATACATTGTGGGATCATAATGGCAATGAATAAAGCCAATAGAGAGAAGAAATGAATCCATCTTCTCATACCAACCCTGAGGGGCCTATTTGAGATTGTAAAGAGAACTCCTAAGTTGAAAAACAAGAGAAGAATCATGAACAAACCTAGTAGGCTACTCCATATAGATTTCCTCATGCAAGTTTTCATGCAAACAAGCACTCTTCACATCCATCTGATATACTATCCAACCCTATAATGCAACAAGATAAAGTACAAGGTGAATAGAATCCATCTTGGTAACAGGCATAAAAGTCTCAGATTAGTCAATACCATTGACTTGTGAGAATCCCTTTGAAACAATATGTGATTTATACTTGTCAATGGACCCATCAACTATATACTTGGTATGGTAAATCCATTTGTACCTGACCAACTTCCTTCCCTTAGGAAGAGTGACCAAATCCCAAGCATTATTATTCATCAATGAAGAATACTCATCTATCATTGCGTCATCCCACTCCTATGTCCTATGAGCCTATGAAAAAGATTGTAGATCCCTAGAGAATGCTTGACATAAAAGTATAGTACCTATAGAATGTGTATGATGATGTTGAGTAGGTGGAATATCCTGTATGAATGGTGTTTCTTAATCAAGTGTAGTATGATCCCACCTAGGCATAGTGGTAACATCAATTGGAAAAAGATCCTCATCCTTTATAACCTCCTCAAGAATCTCCTAAATTTGTTCCTCAAAGAATGAATCCTTGAGAGGAGGTAAATCATGGAAAGAAAAGGAAGAAGGCATAGAAGAATATGAAGAGTCATGAGATTTGAAATGATCATCAAAGTGTACATGTGTTTAGAAATGAACATCATTAGTATTAGGGTCTAAAAGATGATAAGCTCTCATGTCCTCACAATATCCTAAAAAGACCAAAGGTTTGTTCTTCTTGTCTAATGTTTTCCTTTTCTTCTTTGGTACAAATTCCCAGGTAAGGCTCTGAAAGACTCAAAAAAATGAGACATCAGGCTTGGATCCAGACCAAGCCTCCTCTAGAGTCATATGCTCAAGTGTTTGATGTGGTGTGTGGTTTTGAATGTAGTTTGCACAATTAACTGTTTCTACCCAATAGATAGGAGGTAAATCCCATGAATGCATCATGTAATTATCCATCTCCTTCAAAGTTTTATTCTTTCTCTCTACTAATCCATTATGTTGTGGAGTATGTGTAATAGAATACTGGTGAACAATACAATGGGATGCTAAAAAATCAATGAAATTATGACTAAATTATTCCCCCCATTATTTGTATGAAGCTTTTTGATGTAACTCAATGATTGTTTCTCAACCAAAGCCTTAAAGACTTTGAAGTGAGCAAAGACATCACTCTTGTACTTGCGAAAGTAAACCCAAGTATACCTCGATAAATTATCAATGAAGGTAAGTGCATACTTAGCTCTATTGAAATAAATAGGAAAGACCATCAATCATTATGCACAAGCTCAAGTGGTGAAGAATCTCTCATGGACATCCCCTTAGGAAATGGATCTTGGTGTTGTTTCCCTAATTCACAACTAATACAAACTCCATCAAGACATAAAACAATATGAAAACCCTCTACCATGTTGTGACTACTCAACTCCTTCAAATATCTATAGTTCAGGTGTCCAAATCTCTCATGCCAAAGCTAACTCTTAGAATCTACATGAGAAACTAAACACATCCCCAAAGGAGGAACATCATCAAAACATTCAAAATAGTAAATCTGAGAACTATGATCAACAACACCCTGTGTAATGAGTGTGTGTAGCTCTAACAAAGCTTGAACTTTAACACCCTGTGGTGTGAAAGTCACTATTTTTCCCTAACTAGAATGACAAATATGATACACTGAAAGTATATTGGTGGCAATGTCTAGAACATATAATACATCATTGATGTAGCCACCATCTAGTTGTATGTCACCCTTCCCCTTAATATAAATGAAGGAAGAATCTCCAACCTCAATGTTGGAAGTAGATCTCAACCTAAGAGATACAAAGGACTCCTTAGAAGAATTCATATGATGTAAAGCACCATAATCTATAATGCAACTATCAAAAATAGATAATTTTGATCTTCTAACAACATTAAGTGCTTTCCTATGCTCATGAGATGGATAAAGAGAGGAGATAGAGATCTTGTGTTTCCTAACGACATCCTTTAAGGCTTGTATTCTCTTAAAACACTTAGACTCTTCATGATTAGTCCCCCCACAATATGAGCAAGATAGGTTAGACTTATACTTGGGTTTAAAAGATAGTTTGAGTTTAGATGTATAAGTGTTGTTGGGCTTAGGTGCATTGGTGTTGGGGGTCTTAAATTCATTTTGAGGTGGAAAAGTGTTGTTCTTTTTAACCTTAGATTTTCCATTAGACTTAGGATGTGAGGCCACTAATGCTTTCTGAGAGGTGGAAGACTCAAGATGAGACAATTTGGATTCCTCCCTAGTGAATCTCTCACAAAACAACTCAATACCAAGACTTTGAAATGTGGTACCTAATGCATCCATACCATAGAAAAAAGTAGAGACAAAGATTTGGAAAGGGTCACTTAACTTAGACAATATTAAGTAGACACATTTTTCATCCATTTTATCTCATCCATTCCCCTTCAACTGAGTTAATAAATGATTAAACTTGTGATATAATCTATAATGGAAGCAAAGTCATCTAGATTTAGTGAAGTGAGCTCCACTTCAAGTTGCATGGCTTGTAAGTGGTCTACCTTCCCGAATAACCCTTGTAACTTAGTCCACATTTTAAATGGAGTGTCACACCCATCAAATTTAAATAGAAGACTATCACTCACATAACTCCCAATTAATCCCATACATTCTTCAAATTTACAATGATGTTAAAAAATTTCATATTCTCTTATGAACTGTGGTTGTGTTTCATTCATTAGGGACCATAATCCTTTGCACTTAATGATTATCTCTATTCTAGGTCTCCATCTATGGTAATTGTGTGTCATTAAAGGCTCACAATGATCAATGCCATATGTAGAATCCATGTCAACCAATCACCAAGAGTAGAAAGAATGCAAAGGGTGCACAAAAATTGACATCGAGACAACCCTCACAAAAGATGTATTAGAGGAACCCCCCCAGTTTGGCACTTTATAAAATTAGTATATTTTTATAATTTGATAACACCATGTGATACAGAATTAAAAAATATGCAATTTTGAAAAAAATTAAACTCAAATTTGAGCTACCATTCAAAAGTTATAAGCATTTTGATTTTCCATAAAAATGGATCAAAATAATTAAAAAAACACTACAATTTTATTTTTAGTGACCAAAATGAAAGAGAACATAGGCTTAAAACCACTTGTTGGAGCCAAAATTTCTCCACATACCTATAAAATTCAATACAAGTGAAAAATAATCTTACTGGTGACTGCAGTATTCATGCAGGTGAGTTTGACTTCTTATTTGAGAAAAAAATTATAGATTAAATAAAAATAATGAAATATATAGCTATTGTTTTTCTCACTTAGTAGAGAGAGATGATTTCCAATAACCTCTAGGACTATTTGAAAGAGATGGAAAGTATAAATATGTTCAAATTACACCTCAACTGATTTGTCTTTCTCAAAAATATTGCTTAGATCAAGCGCAAATATGATTTGCTTGACTGCCAAGAGAATATCTAATGCCAAGCTAGTGCAATCCAAGTCAATAAAAGCCAATGCCTTAAACTCCACGACTATCTAAAAAAATAATTTTCAAATAGATGAATATAAATACAAAAAAAGGTGATGTATTTGTCAAAAAGATGGCACAATTATCATTGTTTTAACTCAATGCTACACTGTCAAAGTACAGATCTGATTTGCTTTCAATGCCTCAACACTTTAACATAGAAAATCTAACATCAAATAAAAAACAACTCTCCTTCTAAATCAAAGACCTCTCTCCATATTCTAATGCTTGGCTGAAAAATAAGATGCCACAGATAAAATAACAGATCCAAATCCTTTACTTTGTTCTCCACTATAGAAAGAGACTCCAAACATCACCTTCTACAAATCCAATGTAGGTTAGATCCCTCTAGCTACAAATTATTTATAAAAAGTTATAAGCTTTGAGGAAAAAAATACCAAGGTCAGATCTATCTCTCTTTTTCCAATGCAGAAGACAAAAACTTTAGCAAACTCAATAGATCTGAAAAATGCAATAAATGGGACTCCACTTCCCAGTTTTAAAAAAAAGCTTTAAACCAATTGTCAGGGAGAAAATGATGCTAGAAATGTAATGGTAAAGAAACAATAGATTTCTTAATTTGTAAAATAAAAAAAATCCAATGATGTGCCAAATACAATATAAAAAAAAATTATGCCAAAGTTTCTCTTTTTGCCAATCAAAAATTTCCCAAACTCCACAACAAGACTTTCAAATGTGAAATCTCTAGAATAAGTGTAGATTTATTAATAAAAAAATTGATAAGATCTCTATGCTTGATCAAAAAAGAGTTTCTAAAATAAATCTTGGCTACCATAATTAGATATTAATATCAAAATAAGGTGATAAGGTTAGATTTGAAGTAAAGAAACAAATCTAATGCCTATTTTCTTCTCTTTCACTACCTCAAAATAATGAAAATTTTCAAAATTATCAAAAAAACTATGAAAAAATCTATAAGAGGAATGCATATGTTCTCTTTGAATTTCAAGCTAAAGATGGTTGGAACTTATTCAAGGCTCTGGTACCATGTTAGGAATGGTAAATTCCATGAGGCCAAGATCATAAGAGTTCTCAACAAGAACATCACAATAGCTTCTATATTCAGAATATGAGAATAATGAAAAGCTAATACAAATCACTTACTTATATAGGCAAGGAAAAATAGAAACCTAACTATTCTAAAAAATGTGGGATAGAATAGTAACCCACTATAAGATAAAATAGCTAGAAAGACACTAGCAAACATGAGTAAACACATGAAATACTCTAACAAAATATTCTTTTTAAGGCAAAGCATTTACTAGTTGTATGTCTCTTAAGTCTATGGTATTCATAAAATTCACTTTCATTAAATGACTTTGGTACATGTTTTAATTTAATATGTCTAATAAAAGGTAGCATAGTTAAGGTCACTCCAAAAATATGTTCAATATTCCAATTTTACTTTAAAATAACCTTAGATATTGTAGTGATCCATTTAAAGAAGGTGTAGGAGTCAGTGGAGGTATCTTTTTATTCTTAAGTAATTTTATAATGTTTTATTTTTATTCATATAGTGAGTGTCAAGATGTGAGTGACTCTGGATAAAATCATAATGTGAGTCATGATTTTTACACTAGTGAAGTATCTCATCTGCAAATACTACAACCATATAGCAAAGACAACTAAATGATGCATAAGTATTATAAAGTAACTTGTCTTTGTATAGATACTAAAATCTAATCTTTGATATTTGAAAATGGTAAGCTTGACACACATTTTCTATACATGACTTGAGCACATAAACAAGGTCCTAATCCACTATTATTTCACACTTGCATATTATTATTTTATCAAATTTTGGGAACTAGAATAATACTAAACCATAATTATACAAATAGTTGTGCAAAATTAGAATGCTATATATATTTAATAATTGATACATTGATTTGTAACTTAGTAAATATATAAATATACTAAATATGGAAAGTACAAAGAATAATAAAAAATTAGCTATAAAATTGAGATGTGGATGGTTTCTTGATCTGAGAGTGATAGGGATGCTATGTTAGCTTAGTGTGGATCTAGAATAGTTGGCATAGATCTTATACAAGGACATTTTAACTAGATAATAGAGTGGTGCACTATTGTCTCTAGGAAGCATCAATTTGTGACATGTAGTAGAGATATGAAATTTTTTGGATAGGTTCACCTTCACATATATATTACGTGGGTTGTGTGAGATATTTTAATATAATTAAAAACCATTGTGTAATTTATTTTCACTTGTAACCCTATCTTAATGACATAGGAAGATGAATTAAATCATGAAATAAAAAATATTTAGTGGTTGAATTTGTAATTGACCTTAACACCCCCTATGTTGAGGTCAACCTACATACCAATACTTTGAAGAGGGAACAAACTCCATATAGTTATTCCATGCTATGGTGTGTGTGTGTATGAAATACTAGTTTAAAATGATAGGTGTTAGTGTAATCTTAGTGTGATTAAGTGATTCAACTATTACTTGTGACCTTGGAAGTGTATTCAAACTTTACCTTAGGGATAATAGGGTTATATGTAATTATAATTAGGAGAGATTGAGAAATTTCTCTCAATGTGTAATTAGAATTCTTGTGTTTTTGAGTGTATAAGCCTCTTGTGTTAAAAATGGTTTGAAATATAGATTTATAGTGGTATTTTTAGAATTCTTTTAGATGGGGCTTGTTAAACTTGTGGGCTTTCCTTTTCATAAATTTAAATTTTGTAAATTAGTTGGTATTTGGTAGGAGGATAATAACAAAGTATCTGGATAATAGAATGATGTGCTTTTATCCAATTAGGGAATTATTGTCTAAGGAGCACAAATAACTGATTTAGGTGCTACGAGAAGTTTATGTGAGCTTGAAATAATTTTCATAAAGAATAGGGACATTCTAGGGTCAATGGTTTGCTTAGAAGAATCAGTCATCTACATGAAAAGTGAAAGAAAGTGGTCAAAAGGACCTAGAATAGGTTATGAACTAAGTGTGTAAAAAGGGTAGTCATAATTACATTGTTTTATCTTAAATTTTAATTTATGTGTCTATATTTCCCTCATTTTATTCTAGTAATGCATCAAAACAAAATTACTAGAGTAAAAGTAAAATTGTATGCATGAACTTAGCTATGAAGTGTAGTATTGAATTTAGGCCACAATGTTGAGATGTGCTTTAGACAAACTTGCAAGAAAACATGTATAAAATTAGTCAAGATAGAAATTAAGAAGTAAAGATAAGAATAATTATATAAAAAAAATAAGGAGTGAATATACCTGATTGGGTACATAAGCTATAATGTTTTCCTCATGAAAAAATTGGTGAATATAGAGGGGAGGACCCTTGGAGATTTTATTTGCATTAAAAATCTTAGATTCGATTGTGCATGCCCCAATCCTCATTGATTGGAGAGTGTGATTATTAACTCAAGGTGTTCTTGACTCCATCATTGCATACCCAAAGCAGTGAAGCAGTTTAGAATCCTTGCATTAATTTTAATAGATTTTTTATGGTTAAAAAAATGGTTCAAAAGGGTAAACTAAACAATGAAGACATAATAAGTCCCATTTCTAGTGCAAAACTAATTCCAAATTAGTGTAAAACTAGTATAAAAAGTTAGTATAATTAGGGTTTGGTGTATACAACATGGATAATGACAACCATTCCCAATCCATCTATGACATTGGTGAAAAATTAAGCAAGAATAAAGTAATATGTCATATGCATGCCCCAAATATAATATTTGGTGTATATAGATTCTGAGATTGAGTTGTAATAACCAAAATTCTAAGTAACAACCTACATGCTAATGTAGAACACATGTCAAACATGATGCCCTCAAAATGATTAAATCTAAGATAAAATTTAAGTATTTTATAGAAACTAAAACTATGTACATGTTTCATCTTGACCTATATTAGCTGATATTATAAGAACTTATAAAATTGACTAGTTTTTAGATACTAGGATAACAACACCCTATTTTAGACAATAGTGGGTTACACTCCTATCCAAATGGACTGATCTTATTTGAGAATAATTTATGGGTGATTTTTTGGTATGTTATATGATCCAGTACATAATACCTACAATTTGTGTCAATGTATTTCATTATAAGGGCTTTGTCTCTAAGACAAGACACTATATATGCACCCTCTTTTGAGATGAGTTTTTGAGCCTACATTAAAAATTACCTCAAAAGAAAAATCTATGTAATATATGTTATTTGAAAGATATAAATTTTAGTGATAATGATAACATGGATATGCATGGCATCATCATATATATAAGCTAATAAAAATATTAATGTGAGATACATGTAGAAATAAGCATACATAGTGACATTGTCAAGATATATATTAGAAATTAATAACACAAATAAGTGATCTAAACTATGTAAATTTAAAATAAATTAACTCAAGGAGTGATGCTTGATATCCAAAATATCAGGAAGATGCATGATTTCCATTATGGCATAAAAAATTGAGTAAATTCGACAAATAAGTATCATGGCCATACTACACACAAACAAGGAATACATGAAAAGCACATAAAACATGAAATATAAGGCCAAGGGTCCACATATAATGGAGATTTTCAAATATCACTCACACACATAAACATACAATGAAGGGTTATATCCACACAAAGGGACATGTTCAAATGTCCACAAACCTAACAAAGAATACACATAAGACATGAAGTAGTAAAGGAAACATGAAAGACATGCATGGATACATGTAGTTGTTCAACATAAGCAATATATAGCACTAATAGATCCAGTAACCTAGGTAAATAGTAAGAGATCAATGTGTTAGTAAGTAGGTAATTATTATAACATCTAATGTCTATGCAGTGTAATTATAAGACCCTTAGTAAATTTTAGGTAAATAAATAATAATGATTTATAATTTATTAACATGGGTCAACAACCTTGTGTAAATAAATAATAAAACATGAATTATTTTTACTTATTCATAAAAATAAAACATTATTGTTTATTTTATTATCAATGTTTTAAATGTTCTTAAAATGGTTGGACCCATTGGTTATAGTTGACCAAATTTAGCCTACAGACCAAAATGTGCCTAGATCAGATCAAGAAGCCAAGTGGGTTCTTGATTCAAGATTGACCCAATATCATAAGGATATTTTACCTTGAAATGGTTTGATTAGATGAATAGATTTTCTAGATGGAATGAGTGTTCCAAAGATCTCATATTGCTCACAAAGCTTCTAAAACACTTTAAGTTAGTTCAATGCACAAATTTGTTGATCTTTGAGGAATAGGTTTGAAAGTAGGTCTTCATGGTGTCTAAGTGGATAGGATCATCATTGGAGCTTTCAAGGATCAATCAGAAGCTCAAGCACAAGTTCAAAGAACCAGATTGTCACTAGGACATCATCCAGGAATGAACAGACCAACTCACTTGTACATTTTATAAATATACCTCATAAGGCCTCACAAGCCAAAATATTATAGCACCATATTATTCTTCATGCTAAGATTATATCCGATAAATTCCATGCCCATGTGAGTCTTCTATCCAAAGTTATGATCTTCCAAAGCTAGACCTAGAAGAAGAAATGATTGTAAAGATGTCAAAATAAAGATCAACATTTATCTATTAGGGTCCAAAAGATTAATGGTTGCACAGATGTCAAATACATTTGCATGAACATCCAATGACAATCTCATGGATGTCAAATTTATGACACAACAAATAACCATTAGGGTTCAAAAAATCCTAATGATGGTTTCACGAAAATCAAATATATTCATGTGGACATCAAATATGGGTACGTAGATGATAAAGTTGAACCTTGTGAGTTATCCATTTGAGTTCAAATGATGGGTCTTAGTAAGATTAAGGGCTTTTATTCAATCATATTTCTAGATCTAATAGTGAAAGTAGAGTCAATAAATTAGCATATCTTCAAGAATAATAGGAATGAAGATATTTAGGCACAATATAAATGGTTTAAGTTGGCAATCAACAACTAATAAACAATGGGTAAATCTAAAGATCTTCCATTGAAGGTCGATGATCCTATTTTTGACCCAGTCAAGAAAAATTTTAAAGAGCCATATTTCCATTAGAGTTTGATCAATAATAGATGTAGTCATGCAAGAAATATGGTTAAGGATAAGGCTCCATCACCATTTAAGTTAAACAAGACCTTTAGTCGATAATTTGGAACATGTTGACCTTGTTACAAGGTCATTCCATTGACATGATCATAGATTTTAGATGAAGGATCCTAGTATATAATAGCTTCTTAGATTTCATAGGTTTTAGATGCAGAACAAGTCTCTTATGGACTAATACAGAGATAGAAGATGGACTAGTGATTGTGAGGCAAGGTCAAGCAATTTTTAGGTTTCTATGGATATTGTGACTTTGTGAAAACCAATAATTAGATTGGTTTTCACCTATAATGGACCTATGTTTGACATTGAATCAAATATAGATGCAAACATGATCATGGATAGGTGTCTTACCTATCATTAGGGTCATATTTTCAATATATAGGCACCTATGACCACCCAAAGTAGATGTGGCATAATTCTATCAATTCCAAGACATGGTCCTCATTAACAGATCAAATAGATAATGACATGGAGTTCCAAGAGGGACATCGGGTGGATGGATAAGGACAATGAACATTCAATTCTTTTACAAAATTTTTTATTTATTGGTAAGGTCATGAGTCAACATCTTTGAGCTTTCGCTAATACATCACAATTCCCTCTCTTTCTTCCTTTTTTATATATATGTTCCAACTTCTACCACATGTTTCTCTCTCTATAAGTTTTAGAAATAAATCTCTAACATTTTTAGAGAAATAGACTCTTACACTTTGGGTTTTTTAGGCTATATCAAAATTTGTACTGTAACACCTTTTGATGCAATAAACACTGAATTCCATCATTTTTAAAGCTAGATTAAAGTGTGTCCTATGAATTCATGTGTTGTATTTAAGTGAATGTATGTTCCTTGTCTATGTCTAAGTTTTCTCACCTTCATGAAATGTTTGGCAGTTCTCACAGGTCATTATAAGTGTAATTTATAGTTTTTTTGTTTAGCTTGAAAGTGGTTATTTACCCTATCATGCTAGTTTGATAGATGGTCAATGCCTTATTGTGAAATAATTATGTGGGACTAATCTTATTTGGTCATGAACATGTCTTATAGTGTGTCTTGTGTAAAATATAAGTTTTCCAATCATTTGTGCATCAATTAATTTTATATGCTTTCATGTATTGTTGTTACCCTCTCTCCCCTTTTATAAGCAATTATTAGTTTAAGTCTAGTTAGGTGATAGATCCATAAGGAAGTTGGCCTTCTCTAGAGGTTTGACCTAATTTTAGGTGACCTATAACCTTGGGTCATTCCCATATTATGCTAGATTTATGTAAGAGGACTTGAACAAGCCCCTTACTTAGCTAGGGTGAAATCTAGGACACCAACAGTTTTGGCATGCTTGGTGGGACCCCTTGGAGCTAGTCTTAGTGAAATTGTAGATGAAATAATGTTCTTCATGAAGAATTTGGTGATCCCATCTCAAAAAATAATTTTTGAAAGCCTAGGTAGTTTCCAAGTCTATTTTCATTGCACTATTTTGATGTTATTTTCATGGTTGTGTATGAGGAAAATCCCTATGCAATACCTCTTTATCATCATTATCATGGATCATACCAATCTTTTCATGATCTATATGAGCTATCTTATGAGTCTAATCAACCTTATCAGGAGTATTTTCCAAGATATTTTGATCCTTAGCAGGTTTCTTATGATCCTTATTATCAAGAGTATGACCCTTATTCCCCTTGTGAACCATACCAGTCTCAAGACTATATTTCACCTTACCCATATGGCTATGATGTTGCATATGAGCAGCCTTATCTCCAAGAAATAATGGATGAAATAGAGCTCAAACTAATAGCATATGCAAGAAAATTTTGTTTAATTTCTTAGTATGTGGAAGTAAATGGGCTATTTCTAAATGCATCCAATGATCCAGAGGAGAGTAATAAATTGTGTAATCTTGTATTGGATAAGATGGAAGTTTGGGAGAGGAAAAAAAGTGAGTTGAACCAATTTTATTGAGAACCCTCTTGTATTCTTTACCAGTCTTCTTGTTTTCCTTACTCTCATAAAGTTATTAACCATACTTAATTTGAGCCAAGGGAGCTACCTAGTTTGAGTCAAGAGTATACTCATGTGCCTATTTAAGAATATATTCAAGATACTAAGCCTTCTTGTAGTTCCTTTTCTTCACCACTCCTACCTCTATCTCAAGTTGTCCATGAGAGCAAGGAGATTTCAAAATTTGATGAAGTGATGGCCAAGTGGAAGGAACAAAATGTAGAGGTTTTCAAAAGTTTATCTTTGCCTCCTTTCTAAAACTCCATAGATGATTCCATTTACCTTAAGATCCAAAAAATTTATCATGATCAACCTTTCATTCCTTATTTTTCCTCTCAAATGAATGAATTTCATCACCCTCCCACCATCTCCCTTATTTAGGAGGAGCTTATTCTATGGAGGATACAAAAAGAGGCTATAAATATAAGTCAATTTCTTGAAGAGTGTGAAGATGATGCTTCAAGTGTATATGAGGAAGAGTTTCTCATTGATCCTTCACTTGAATTATAAGTTGAGAATGAAGTTGTAGGTGATCTTGAAGAAGATATCTTAGGTGTGTAGGATAATGTTGATCTTGATGTGGAAGATCTCCATGAAATGGTACGAGTTAAAGTCATAAATGAGTTTGAGATACCTCCTATTGAGAAATATTAGGATACCTTTCAAGCTAATTATATTCAAATTGATCAAAATGAATAACAAAAAGATGATTGGTCATTTTATCTTGAATCTCTATAGGAGATTGAAGAGCTTTATAAGGATATATTACCCATTAGAGAGCATGTGATTGAGAATTTTTATCAAGAGTCACCTATTTAGGAACATGATGTAGATTGGGTTGACTATTCAAATCTCCTTGAAGAGCTTGATGAACTTGCAGTAGATGATAAGAAAGATGAGGTCACTCAAGGACAATGCATAGATGAGATATCACTAAACAAAGTTATAGTTGATAAGAAGTATGAAAAATATCTTGAAGTGCAAGATGAGTTCATTTTTGTTGGTGAATGGTTTTTTGTTGATGACTCATTTGAGGAGATGCTAAGATATTTGGTAGGTAATAAGATTCACTCAACAAAGGTTATGTTCAATAAACACCCTCCTTTGTAACTTATATTATTTCTTAGAATGAGTGAGTTCAAAATTTTCCCTTTCAATCTAGGTGGATCATGTTTTGTCTTGGTTAGTTAGACTAGTTTGATTTTGTTTTATCCCAAATAAGTGATTTGTTTCACATTTGATTAATAGGTTAGTTTCTTTCATTTTGATAGGTTAGTTTCCCTTTCTAGTTTGTTTCCTTTCTTGTTTGGTAGAATTCTTTATCTTTGTAAGTCAAAAGGATTTATTGAAATCATGGATCAAATGAGTCTTGTAAATGGTCCATGTATCATGTTAATAGTCCATGTATTTGCTTTGAAATCTCAAGCATAACGGGCATGCTACCTAGCTAAGTCACTAAAGATGTTGACCAAATTTGGCCTACATATGAAAATGTGCCTAGATCAGATCAAGAAGCCAAGCAGGGTCCTGATTGAAGAGTGACCTAATGTCATAAGGATATTTTTTCTTGAAATGGTTTGAGCAAATGAATAGATTTTTTGGATGGAATTAGTGTTCCAAAGATCTCATATTGCTCACACAACTTTTGAAACACTTTAAGTTAGCTTAAGGTAAAAATTTATTGATTTTTGAGGAATAGATTTGAAAGCAAGTCTTCATGGTGTCTTAGCAGTCAGGATCATCATTAGAGCTTTCAAAGTTCAATTAAAATCTCAATCACATGTTTAAATAACTAGACCATCGCTTGGATATCATCTAGGAATGAATGGACCAACTCATGTGTATATTTTATAAATGCACCTCAAAAGGCCTCATGAGCCAAAATATTATAGTTCCATATTTTTTTTATGTTAGGATCATATCCTACAAATTTCATGCCTTCATGAGTCTTCAAGCCCAAGTTATGATCTTCCAAAATTGGACCTACAAGAAGAAATGATCACACAAATGTCAAAAGAAAGCTTAGCATATATATATATATATATATTAGGGTCCAAAAGATTGATGGTCACATGGACATCAAATACATTTACATGAATGCCAAATGATGGGTGTATGGACGTTAAATTTAGGCCATGGAAAATAACCATTGGGGTTTTAAAAATCTTAATGATGTTCATGTAGACGTCAACTATGTTCAAACAAATGTCAAATACGAGCATGCAAATGTCAAAGTTAGGCCTTGTGATTTATCCATTTAAGTTTAAATGGTAGGTCCCAATAATATTAAGGGCTTACATTCATTCATATGTATATATCTAATGGTGCAAACATAATTAATAATTTAGCATATCTTCGAGACCAATAGGAATGAAGACAGTTGGGCACAATGTAAATGGTCCAAGTTGGCAATTGACAACTAATAAATAAAGGGGAAATCCAAAGAGATTACATTGAAGGTAAATGAATTGGTTCTCGACCTAGGCAAGAAAATTTCTAAAGATCCATATCATCATTAGAGATCAATCAATAGTACATGTAGTCAATCAAGCAAGATGGTTAAAGATAAGGCTCCATTACCATTAAAGTTAAATAGGACCTCTAGTTAATAATTTAAAACTTGTTGACCTTATTTTAGGGTCATTCCATTCACATTATCATTAATTTTATATGGAGGATCCTTGTATACAATGTATTCTTAGCTTTCACAAGTTTTAGATGCAAAATAATTCTCTTATGACCTAATATAGAGATTGAAGATGGACTGGTGATTGTGAAGCAAGGTCAAGCAATTTGTATGTTTCCATGGATATTGTGACTTTGAAAAAACTAATAATTGGATTGGTTTTCACCTATAATGGACTTATGTTTGATATTGGATAAAATAAAGACACAAACATGGCCATGGAGATGTGTCTCACCTATCATTAGGGTCATATTTTCAATAAGCAGGTACCTATGGCCACCCAAAGCAGATGCTGAATAATTCTATCAATTCCAAGACATGGTCCTCATCAACAAATCAAATAGATAATGACATGGAGTTCCAAAATGGACATTAGGTGGATGCATAAGGATAATGAGCATTCAATTATTTTACAAAATTTGTTCCTCATTGATAAGTTCATGAGTCAACATCCTTGAACTTTTGCTTATACATAACAGTTCCCTCTCTCTCTTCCTTTTTTATATATATGTTCCAACTTATACCACATGTTTCTCTCTCTAGAAGTTTTAGAAATAAATATTTGACATTTTTAGATAAATAGACTCTTATGCTTTGGCTTGCTTAGGCTATACCAAAATGTGTACTTTAACACCTTTTGATGTAATAGAGACTGAATTCCATCATTTTGTAAGCTAGATTGAAGTGTGTCCTACAAATTCATGTATTGTAGTTAAGTGAATGTACCTTCCTTATCTATGTCTAGGTTTTCTCACCTTCATAAAATTCTTGGTAGTTATCACAGGTCATTATATATGTAATTTATAGTTTTTTGTTTATCTTGAAAGTGGTTATCTACCCTCTCATGGTAGTTTGATAGTTAGTCAATGCCTTATGTGAAATATTTATGTGGGACTGATCTTATTTGGTCTTGAATGTGTCTTATAGTGTGTCTTGTATAAAGTATAAGTATTCCAATTACTGGTGCATCACCTCAATTTATATTCTTCCATGTATTATTTTTACCCTCTCTCCCCTTTTCCAAGTAATTGTTAGTTTAGGTCTAGTTTAGGTGATAGATCTAGAAAGAATTTGGCCTTCTCTAGAGGTTTAACCCAAGTTTAGGTGACCCAAGGCCTAGGGTCATTCCCATGTTACACTATATTTGTGTAAGAGGATCTGAACAATCCCCTTACTTAGCTAGGATGTAATCTAAGACACCAAGAGTTACAATAGTCACCTCCCTTCAATTTTTACTATACAATAGGGTTTACCCCAATTATTCAAATATCTTAAGGGATTAAAAATATCTCAGGTGAATAAAAAGTTTTTTAAAGGCCATTATGTGAATAATTAAGAAAGAAGTTTCATATTGGGGTTATTGGTTTCTCAATTATTGAATATCACTCATGGATTTTTTACTTCCTGAAGGTTTTCCCTCTTTAAAATCTCTATGTCATTTATCTCATATGTTTTACTATTTCTTTACATTTTATATCCTATGTATTGGTTTGTATATTTTAACATGGTATTAGATCTAGTTGAGTGGAATTGATTTCCAAGAAATTATCTGTTATATTATATTTTCAACCTTGTGTACAGTGTATAAAGGGAGGACACACACACACACACACACACACACACACACACACACACACACACACACACACACACACACACACACACACACACACACACACACACACACACACACACATATATAAACTTGTTTTTTTTTAACTTTTTGGTTAAACAAATTTTAAGGCAGGCCCCATTGGCTTGTGTGAAATATGAAGTTTTAAATAAAACTTTATTTAATAAAGTTTTTTATAAAACTATTGAAAAAACATTTCATACCTATAGCATGGAAAAACTATAGTGCTTAAAAATCAGTTGGATACAACATTGAAGCTTTAGGTGGCTATTTCTAACAAAGTAAAGTTTCAAACTGCCTTGAATATATATATATATATATATATATATATATATATATATATATATATATATATATAAATAGTAAAAACTTGTTTTTTTTAACTTTTTGGTTAAACAAATTTTAAGGCCGGTCCCATTGGCTTGTGTGAAATATGAAGTTTTAAATGAAACTTTATTTAATAAAGTTTTTTATAAAACTATTGAAAAAAAATTTCATACCTATAGCATGGAAAAACTATAGTGCTTAAAAATCAGTTGGATACAACATTAAAGCTTTAGGTGGCTATTTCTGACAAAGTAAAGTTTCAAACTGCCTTGAAAATGCCTTTTGATGCCTCTAAGAGAACTAGATCTAAGATTTTCTACCTAAAAAATGATTTTTTATGTTATTGATGTTTCATAAATCTATACTATGGCACCTAGGCAAGATAGGAAAGCTCATAAATCTTTTCAGCACCTATAAATGACCTCTCCAAGTGCTTTTGAAGACCAAGAATTGATAAATCACCCTTCACATATCATAAAAAGGCTCTAAATTCCATTTTTTTGATTGTTTAAAAATGGAGGATGTACCAAGCCATACAGGGATGTCAATGGAGATTGAATAGAAGTAAAATAAGCTTAGATAGGGGTTTTTAGAGTTTAAAATGACTTTTGAAGGCTTAAAAATCGATAATACACCCTCCAAAAACCATAAAAATAAGAGCAAAGGAACTTAGACAAAATTTTATTAATTTTTTAGTAAGGAATCCATATGACTAGAGTATAGGTTGATCATTGGTTGTAGATTTAATTATGGCTACTTGAATAAGGTCTAAAATGCTTTAATTTGAGGATGATCACAAGCTTCCTTAGTGATATATATATATATATATATATATATATATATATATATATATATACACACACATACATACATACATACATACATACATACATGTATGTATGTGTATATATGTGTGTGTGTGTGAATGTGTGTGTGTGTGTGTATATATATATGTATGTATGTACACACACACACACACACACACACACACACACACACACACACACACACACACACACACACACACACACACACACACACACACACACACACACACACACAGACACACACACACACACACACACACACACACACACACACACATACATACATCCATGCATGTATGTATGTGTGTGTGTGTGTGTGTGTGTGTGTGTGTGTGTGTGTGTGTGTGTGTGTGTGTGTGTGTGTGTGTGTGTGTGTGTGTATGTATATGTGTGTGTGTGTGTGTGTGGGTGTCTATATATATATATATATATATATATATATATATATATATATATATATATATATATATATATATATATATATATATATATATATATATATATATATATATATATATATCACTAAGGAAGCTTGTGATCATCCTCAACCTCAAATTAAAGCATTTTAGACCTTATTCAAGTAGCCATAATTAAATCTACAACCAAGGATCAACCTATACAATAGTGGTATGGATTCCTTACTAAAAAATTAATAAAATTTTGCCTAAGTTCCTCTGCTCTTATTTTTATGGTTTTTGGAGGGTGTATTATCGATTTCTAAGCCTTCAAAAGTCATTTTAAACTCTAAAAACCCCTATCTAAGCTTAGTTTACTTTTATTCAACCTCCATTGACATCCCGGTATGGCTTGGTACATCCTCCATTTTAAAACAATCAAAAAAATGGAATTTAGAGCCTTTTTATGATATGTGAAGGGTGATTTATCAATTCTTGGTCTTCAAAAGCAGTTGGAGAGGTCATTTACAGGTGATGAAAAGATTTATGAGTTTTCCTATCTTGCCTAGGTGCCATAGTATAGATTTGTGAAACATCAGTAACATACAAAATCATTTTTTAGGTAGAAACTCTCAGATCTAGTTCTCCTAGAGGCATCAAAAGGCATTTTCAAGGCAGTTTGAAACTTTACCTTGTCAGAAATAGCCACCTAAAGCTTCAATGTTGTATCCAACTAATTTTTAAGCACTATAGTTTTTCCATGCTATAGGTATGAAATGTTTTTTCAATAGTTTTATAAAAAACTTTATTAAATAAAGTTTTATTTAAAACTTCATATTTCACACAAGCCAATGGGGCCTACCTTAAAATTTGTTTAACCAAAAAGTTTTTACTATTTAAAATTACATGCAAGTATAATTGAATTAATATATTTTTTAATTAAAAAAATTATTTTCAAAATATTCATTTATAAATTTATGCATGTGATTTCTTGAAAAGCTTCCTAGAAGGGTTGGTAGTCTATCCTTTTGCTAGAATCTTGTAATAAAATGGTCTAATGTTTAAAACCCACTAGATTTTTTCTTTTCTGTTCAAATAAATTTTATTTTCTTGGTCTAAATATTTAAATTTATACTCTTTTTTTAATTTTTGTGCTAAGTATCATGCATTTAAAACCTAGTTAAATTGTCGACCTTGTTTCGACATTTGACCTAGTCAATACCTAGATAAGTATAATCATGTAACCAATCAATCCTTATGCTTTGGCACCTTCTAAGAACATATACACAGTCCATTTTTTTTTTAAACCTCCTTTTATTAATTTTATAATTTTTTTAATAATAGTGTTTAGGTGGTCATTTTCAATGTGACTCTTTCGATAACTAGTTTAGTGTAATTTCATTTCAATTTTTTACATTATTTTGCATATAATTTAATATTTAATTTAATATTCACTTGTGATTTACTTTATTTTACAAAAAAAGTATAAAAAAATAATTAAAAAGGTTAATTTTTTTACAATTATTCTTACATTAGTGTATTTTTATGACCTTGTGACACCCTATTTATCATAATCTTTTGCAAAAAATTTGAGTTATCTAGCATTAATTTGAAAAATAATTGTGTATTTACACTTTTAACTTTGTTTTACTATCAAATTAAGTTAAAATTCATACTAAAAGGTTTTGTTTTAAATATTTTTTCATTATCCTATTTAAAAGGAAGCTATGGTTTCACCTCATTTTTCCTTAGATAAGTCTCAAATACTTAATGAAAATAACTATAGTATATGAAAAATTCCTGTTAAATCTACATTTATGGCCCATAAGTTGTGTAATATTATTTTTGGGATTAAAAAAGGCCCTTCTGGATGACATGTGACCCTGAACTTACCCCTGCATTTCAATAAAAATTGAAGGAAGCTATGTCCATTATCTTGTGGAGTGTTAAGGATGAATTATTTCTCCACATTGTTAATTAGGAGTCTCCTAGAGATGATTGAAAAATCTTTTATTCCATTCATGAGGGAACTCATCTCTTGAATATTATTAATTTAATAATTGAATTGCTAACTACACCTATGAAAGGTGATGAGAAAGTTATAAATTTTCTTTCTAAAATTAAAAAAATTAAAGCTCAGTTAGATAGATGTAATTATAATTTGATTCAGGATCAATTGATTTATTTTATAATTTAATTAAATATTCATGATAAATTGATAAATTTCATTTCAATTTTAAATTTTAAATTTTAAATATGCAAGATATCCCTAACCTTACCACTTTGTCTGATCTCCTTATTTAAAAAAATTAAGTTATGAACAATTTTAATTCTAAAGAGAATGCCACTAAAGCACTTCTAACATTAAGAAACATTTTTAATAATATTAAAAACCATAAATTTAACCCTAATTCTACTAAAGACAAATATGGGAGTAAAAAATCTAGTAATAAAAATCAGAAACCTAAGTTTAAGGGAAATTGTAATTTATGCAATAATTTTGGTCATAGAAGGGGAAATTGTTATTAAAATAAAGGCATAAATAAAAATAAATCTTACAAAAATAAAAAAAGAAATAAATCTAATCAAAACAAGTAGAATAATCAAAACCCTAATCAGACTAACAATCAAGATCAAAATGTTATTTCTTTATTTGATGTTTTATTTACTTCAAATGAAAATGAGTGGATTTTAGATAGCGTTGCATCTCACCATATGACTTGATTATATAATATTTTATGTGATTATATATATATATATATATGAAAAAATTTACTTGGGAGATAATTATTTTTTAGAAGCAACTAAATATGGAAAAGCAATGTTTTTCAAATGTTACCATAAATGATATTTTTTATGTACCTAAGCTTAAAAAAAAATTATATCTTGTTCTAAACTTATAAATGATAATTTAATTGTAACATTGATTAAAAATAGTTATTACATTAGAAATCAATCTGATTCTTTGATTTTTGAAGGTTTTCAAAAGAATGGTTTATATATCTTTTCTCCTTCTACATATTTTATTTCATCGCATAGTAAGAATGAATCTCAAATATGGCATGGAATATTAGGACATATTAATTTTTTAAGTTTACATGATATGTCTACAAATAATATTATGTTTGGACTCCTTATATCCTCTCTCACCATGAACCTTGTGAGGGTTGCTTACGTGGTAAGCAACATATTGACCCCTTTCATAAGAATCATGATGCAAACTCCTCACATCCTTTATAATTGATTCATAGTAATATTATAGGACATATTGAAGTTATATATCTTAACTATTTTTTGTATAATGTTACTTTTATTTATGATTACACTAGAATAATCTGGTCATATTTTATTTAAAAAAAATCTAATGTATTGTCTAAATTCAAAAGATTTAAAGCTAGTGTTGAAAATGCATCTAATTTTTCTATTAAGAGATTAAGAATTGATAATGGTAGTAATTTTTTTAGTAAAGAGTTTGATTGTTTTTGAATTAGTTTTGGTATTCAAATTTAATTAACAACTCCATATTCCCCTCATCAAAATAGTATTGTTGAAACTAAAAAATGCACCATCAAAGAAATAGTTAGAACAATGTTGTAATCTACAAATATTCTTAATTTTTTATGGGTGGAAACCATGAATATTGTTATGCATATTCTAAATATAGTCCCTACCAAATATTTACATATTTTTACCCCTTTATAAATGTGTAATAAAAATAAACCTAGTGTGACTCATCTCAAGATCTTTGGTAGTCCTACTTCTATCTTTATTCCTAAAGTTAAAAGAAAAAAAATTCATCCCAATTTCTATTCTTGCATTTTTATAGGTTATATAGGTAATACAAAAGGTTTAAGAGTATATTATCCTTATTAACATCAGATCATTGAGAATAAGAATTGTATTATTCTTGAAAAACCATTTTATGATCCCTTTATGGAACATCCTCAATGTTTTTTGTTGATGAACTTGACTCTCATATTTCTCCTTGTGGTGAAATGGATGCCCTTGAGAAATTTTATCCAATTTTAGATATCGTAGAGTCTAATGAACCCCTTGAGTTTCATGTTCAATATAAAACACCTAGAGGGGTAAAATTTCCAATCTAATCTTTTAAGGTTGATAACCTATATAAATTAACTAGAATTCAACATTCTTATTATTCATTAATGACTATGTATGAATGTGAAACTCAATTATTTTAGAAAGAAACTCAATATGATAGATAGAATGTTGTTAAGAAAGTTTAATATAATTTATTAATTTAAAATTAGACTTGGAATCTTTTCCCTCCACCTAAAAATCATATTGTCAGTTGTAGGTGGATTTATAAGATCAAATATAATTCAAGTGGTAAAAATAACAAATTTAAAGTTACATTAGTTTCTTATGGGTTTACTCAAAAATCCATGATTGACTATGTTGAAACATTTACTCTTGTAGCAAAAATGATTATTGTTAGAATTTTTATTTCTCTTGCAATCCAAAATGGTTGGGTTATCCATCAAATAGATGTTAAGAATTCATTTCTAAATGGTGATTTAGAATAGGAAATCTACATGACTCAACCTAAAGGTTTCACTAACCCTAATATATAACATTATGTATGCAAGTTAAATAAATATTTATAAGGGTTAAAGCAAGCTCTTCAAGCTGGGTATTATAAAATTACTTCTTTTTTCAAAGAATTGGGTTTCTCTAATTGTTACTATGATAATGATCTCTTTGTTAAATTTGAAAATGGTCATTTGATTATAATTGTATTATATGTTGATTATTTACTGATTACTAGTGGTCTATCTAGTTTAATTCATAAATATAAATATAAACTAAGTCAAATGTTTAAAATAATTGATTTAAGTATTTTTCATAATTTTTTAGAGATGGTTATATTTCAAGATAAACATTCTATTAGTGTATCACAATCTCAATATGAGCATAACCTTCTTAGTAAGTTTAACATGCTTGATTGTAAATTTTTTTTTTACTCCTATTTAATTTGGTGTTAAACTTGATCCAAAACCTACATGTGAAAAAGCTAACCCAACCTTCTATAGATAGCTTATTGGAAGTTTGATTTATCTAACCATTACTAAACCAGATATTTCATATGTTGTTTGTGTTGTTTCTAGATTTATGTAAGATCTATATTTGGATCATTGGAAATTAGCTAAATACATTATTCATTATATCAAAAGAACAATTAATTTTAGTTTATTTTATTCTTCTATTGATAATGCTAAATTATATGGTTATTGTGATGCTAACCATGTTGTGGATACTATAGATCATAAATCTACTTTTGGATGTGTTTAAGTTTGGTGTAGTTTTTATCACTCAGAGTAGAAAGAAGTAACCTATTATCTCTATCATTTAGATATTTCTCATAGTACCATCCTTCATTGTGATAACCAAAGTTGTATAGCCGTGATAAAAAATCTAGTGCAACATTAAATAACTAAACATATTAAAGTTCATGTGCATTTTATTTGAAAAAAAATATTCAATGGTGATATTGATCTATAGTTATATCCTAAGGATGAACAAAAGGTAGATATCTTCACAAAACCACTTGGTGCTACCAATTTTTGTCAATTTCATGTAATTATGGACCTCTTAGAGTTTCTATTGAGGGGGAGAGTGAATGATAATGCCACTTCCTAATGGCCATATGTTTCTTCTTCTTCTCTATACTTCTTCTCTTTATAAAGCATTGTAAACTTCATGTAGAAGTTGTGTAATTTGAGTAAACTTTGTGTGGAAGTTTTCACTTTTGTACCCCAATACATTAAAAAGTATATTTTTTAATGGAGGTCCTATTATAAAAAGCTCCAAATATGCTTAGTGATTATTAATGAGAAACTTTGAGATGTAGTATCATGATAATGCTAGCCTAAACTTACTTTCAAGTAGCTTATGGATTATAATTCCTTTTGTTTCAAAATAAGGTGTTTGGCATGATGAATATTTTTAAATCCTTCAATAATATTAAGGGGGAGTGTTATAATGTTTAATGTCTAAGTGGTGTAACTATAATACCCTTGGTATATTTTAGGTAATTAAATATTTATTATTTATTATTTATTAACATGGTTTAATAATCTTGTGTAAATTGTATGGTGACTATGGCATTTATCCTCGCTTAATATTAATGGGGAGTGTTATAATGTTTAATGTCTAAGTGGTGTAACTATAATACCCTTGGTATATTTTAGGTATATAAATAATTATTATTTATTATTTATCTTGTGTAAATTATATGGTGACTGGCATTTATCCTTGCTTAATATTAAGGGGGAGTGTTATAATGTTTAATGTCTAAGTGGTGTAACTATAATACCCTTGGTATATTTTAGGTAATTAAATAATTATTATTTATTATTTATTAATATGGTTTAATAATATTATGTAAATAAATAATAAAACATGAATTATTTATTACTTACCAATAAAAATAAAACATTATTATTTATTTTATTATAAGTGTTTAAAATGCTCTCAGGATGGTTAGACCCATCGATTACAATGGTCACCTCCTTTCAATTTTTACTATAAAATAGGGTTTACCCCTTCAAATATCTTGAGGGATTAAAAATATCTCAGGTGAACAAAGATTTTTTTAAATATCAGTCTATGAATAAGTGAGAAAGAAAAAGTTTTGTATTAGGATTATTAGTTTCTCAATTATTGACTATCACTCATGGGTTTTTTTACCTCAATGTTTTCTCACTTTAAAATATCTATGTCATTTATCTCATATTATTTTATATTTCATTAAATTTTATATCCTATGTATTGGTTTGTCTATTTTAATAGCAATTTCAATAGATGTTATTTCATGTAAAGAACTAAATTTTGAACAATAAGGGATAACCAAAAAGAGATAAAACTTGTGTGTAAGATTCCCTTAGTGAGGTTGTTGATGTATATATAATATGTATAAGTCATGTGTGTATTTTATATTTGAGAAATGATAATATGTACTCATTGGATAAGAATAGGGGAATATAATAATAACATGGTGCATTCTTGACTAAATAGGGTGTTCTTAAATAGTTGCAATTTCATAGTCTAAGACAATGAAATAACTTAAAATTGAGTCTAGGAATAGAAACTTGTATGTTTTTCACTCATTCATGTACATTTTTTGAAGCATATATGATGTGAAATTGGATATAAATAAGTACTAAATAACTGTACATAAATTAACTGATCTAAATGAACTAAACATAAGCATGCATAAGTCTTAATTTCAAGTTTTTCTTGAATATTTTACATTTTTTGTATTTTATCATAAATGAATAATATGATAATCTATAAATAAAAAAACACATCCAAGGATTTTTTATAATTGAAAGGTGGATCTAGTGGAAGATCATTGAGACCTAAATACTTAATCTTATCAAACTCCCACAGATCAAAATCATTATGGTCATCATATCATGCATGCTCTAAAATTATAGCCTTATCTTTGGTGCTATTATAAATTCTATGCATTTATATGGCATGTTTCTCTACTATTTAAGAAGTCTCATGTGTATATTTGGGATAAACCAACTTTAATCCTTTTTCTCACTTTTGAATATTTGATTATCATCAATATTATCATGGATAATGAAAATTGTGTTATCTTCAAATTTGAATGTGAGACATTGTTGTGACCTATCCACTATATCTTTCATTTTGTGTAGCCATGTTTGACCTGTTTTATATTTTATCTAATTTTCTATATTCATAACAAAGAATAGTGTATCTACAATTTTGGGACCATGTGCAACTGAACTATGATGTGTCCTATGGAATCTTTACAATATATAGATTTATTTAATTCATCTTGATCATTTCCTATATGCTAAATGAGTGCAAGTGTGCATACATTTGGCAATGTGTCCTCATCTATTCTTTCATGTTGTCTATATTCATTATTAATGTAAATATGGATAGTCAAGGGATTACTTCTAGAATGCTTATAGTTTCTTTATATGTGACCTTGTTGTTGAGCCCTGGTAGCTTATGGTGTGGGTTGTATAATTTAAATAGTGCCTTTAACCTTATATTTCTAAAGTTTTTGTTGTAATGGTGGATAAGTATCTATAGCATGTTTTATGATTCTATGAAAATGACAAAAGGGCTTGCCCTCTTGATTTGACAACCATCTAGTGGATCTATGGTGTATTAATGGTAAGGCAATTAATTCCCTATCAAGTAATGTATATAACATCACATGTGGTCTATCTTGTGCATTGTTAACTTGTATCATGATAACTATCTCAATATCCATAAATTCCACATTATTTATTAAATTTTTTAATGTTGACATGTTGGTATATGGAGTGCATTTATCAATGTATTATGCCTCATGTGGTTTACAAACTCTAATTTGATAAAAATGTTAGCTTGTGTGACACTTGATAGAATTGTATGTAGTATAGTGTCTATTTTGAAAAAAACACTATTTCCCTTATACATATTTGAATTGATTACAGTTATCATATCTTTGTGTACTAATATGATTGCCTTGAAATAATCTTTGTATTCCCCTAGGTCAACTAGTGTGAAATTCAATCCACATAAATAATCATCAATGTTCATTGGTATTTATTTAGTACCATCATCATAAGTAGCATCACAATCATCATCAGTATCCTTTATGGATATGAAATTTGGATCTTCTAAATTGACTAATAAAGATAATTTTTGTACATGTTCCTCATCATCTACTTTTTGAGGTGAAATATGTGGTTTTGACTTATCTATAGATTGTGGCCTATGACTATTTGTACTAGACTCACTGACCTCATAAGTGTGCATTTTATCTATATGAATTATTATGGTGGTGTTACTATAGTATATTGAGTTACCCCCAGCTTTGATGGACTCTTCGTAGTATACTCTATAATTATAGAATATTTATGTGGTTTATTATTGGTTGAGCATGTATATAAATATTCCATCATATATAAATTTAACATATCTATGTAAATTAGATGGTATAGCTTCCATGACATGTATTCATATCCCACCCAATAGTAAATTGGAATGAAAATGATTAGGAATTACATTGAATTGTGTAGATAGATATTTGGGCCCCATTATAATATCTAATAGGATAGATCCCAAAGCTTGGCATGACACATCATCAAATCCTTTGATATGATTATATTTATTTTTAATGATATCCATTTTAATGCCCATTATTTATAATAACATAAGATTGCAAATATTTAACCCTAAAATAGTAGCTATTATAACCCTTATTATTATTGTAGTTTTGATTTGAACTTGTATAAATAATGGTAGTTTTTTATCAATAGTTGAAAGTTAATGCAAATCCTCATTTCTAAAAGAGATAACTATTCAATGTATATAAAAGTATTTACAATAGTAAGAAGTCTTTATGTCACAAGGCATAGGTGTTTGATTTAATGCTTAGTATAGAATATCCTTGAAAATAATAGCCTTTTGAAGAAATTCAAGCATATACATCTTAGTTGGTGTATTCCTTAACTAATCAACAATATCAAATCCTCTAGATTGATTAAGTGATCCTATTAGATTAAATTAGAGATGAGGAGAAATTTATTGAATTTTTGCCTCTTCTCTTGGCTAAGGAGACACATGACCTTGTGTAGTAATGATAATTTGGACCACAGGGTCTACTATAATCCTAATATGAATATTAGAGGTGAGATATGAGCTAAGATAGTTGTGAGGTCTAGGTGTAGAAGGAACAAAAAGTACCATAAAATACCTCTGACATCTAGTAGTATTAGGTGGAAATTCAAACTAACCCATGTAATAATAATCACCATATAACTACTCATTATTAATTTGTTGACTAATATAGGATATGATATTTGCCTTAACATTATGTATCCCTAGACTTATATACATGTGAAATATTTGATGAGAGATAGGAAAATAACATGTAAATAGTACCAAAAATTTTTGAATCAAGAAATGATAGATATATGTATAAATTATGATCATGATGAATATATAAATCACAAAATTTATTAATTTAAAGCTTTAATGGAAGTTGTAAAATAAAAGGAAAATTTTAAGGGCAATCTAAGTTTTTAGCAATGTTCAATAATAAGCATGTTCACTAGTATGTTTAAATTTTGGGAACTAGGAGAAAGTTAAACCCTTATTAGAAAAATTGATGTGAAAAAATATAATGCTATAGATATGAAATAAATGACACAAAGTTATTTTTAACTTAATAAATTTTTAAATATACTAATATAAAAATTATAAAGGAGAATATAAATACAGCCAGAAAATTAAGTTGCAGACTATTTCTAGATATCAAACTAATATAAAGGCTTATTAGCATAGTGAAAATTTAGAATAGGATTTGGTAGGGATTATAGAAAAGATAATTATAACTAGATAATATAGCAATGTGTTTTTGTCTCTAGGGAGTGTTAGTGTCTGATAAGGAGTAGAGATCTAAAAATTTTGGGGTAGGTTCACCTTCTATGTGGGAGCTTCCAATCTATTGTAAAAACCACTATGTAACTTATTTTCACTTGTAACCCTATCTCAATGACATAAGAAGATGAATGTAATCATGAAATAAAAATGGGTTAGTAGTTGAGGTTTTTTTTAACCTCAACACCCCTTGTGTTGATTGTTGCTACATACCAATACTTTGAAGAGGGATTAAACTCCATGTAGTTCTCCTATACAATAGTGGTGTGTGTGAAATACTAGTGTAAAATGTTAAATGTTGGTGAAAACATGGTGTTATTAAGTGATTAAACTATGACTTGTGACCTTGGAAGTGTAATCATACTTTAGCTTAGGGCTACTAGGGATTTATGTAATCATAATTGAGAGAAATAGGGAATTTGCTCTTGATTTGCAATTAGAAGTATGGTTTTTTAGTGTGGAAGCCTCTTATGTGAAAAATGGCTTTAAATGTGTCTTTCTATTGATATTTTTAGAATTTTATATGATGGGGATTTCTAAACTTGTATTCCAACCATTTTATGAATTTGAATTTTCAAAATTAGCCTTATTTGGTGGGAAGACAATAATGGTAGATTCAAACAATAAAATAGTGTGTTTATGTCTAATTGGGGTGTTATTTTTATTTTAACTCAATTTTTCACCCTTATAGAGGTATTTAAAGCCTTATCCAAGTTGATTGGATCATGGGATTACGCTTATGCCTGTGGGTTGCCTATAGTAGCAGTAAACCTCTAGATTAAAGGGCTAGCTCCCTAGATTTATCTTGATTGCTCATCATCTATACTACTAACTCATTTGGATGAAAAGGGAGAGAAAAAATATATAGCAAACCTATCCTAATGAGGTGATTCACCAAATGTAAATTTATCATGACCATCCAACTATAATTACACTTCAAACAAAATCCAAACCTCCACAGGACACTAATCCAAATCTACCCCTTGCATTAGTATTTCTCATGAAGGTTTGTGAAGAAAGCTTAATATAGGAATACTAAATAAGAGGTCATGATAATGACACTAGTAATTAAATAACTAAATAAACTCATGAATGGTTTATTATAATGCTTTAAGAAACCTATAAAAGACTTTCAAAACTAAATACAAATGCAAACAAGGACAATATGCCTAAGAATTGAACCTATATCTTATGAATATCAACTACTATAACATACACATTGAAATAGTACATGGAGAAGGTAAAATATATTGTTATTTATTGCTCAAAGGCTTAAAATGAGTAGGGATTATCCATATTCAGGTGGAGGATCCTTACAACTTAGCCAAAAGGCTCAATATGGAGAGAAAGTGAGAGAAATGAGAAGAAGGTTACAGGGGAGATAGATTATACAAGTTTCCATGAGTTATAAAATAAAGGGGATTTATAGAATAGTCATAATAGACTTCTAAATCCAAGTGTATCTCCTCTAAAGATGATCCCTAGCTCTAAGTGGCATAGGAGTTAAAATGCTTGCTTGACACATTAACTATCTTATTTAAACTATCCTTTGTCTTGACATGTTGAAGGACAAGTGACCTTATTTATGTTTAGATAGATTTCTCTTACACCTTTTATTTTTTCTTGACACCTCTTAGCTAAACCCATCAGGTTGTCTTTGACACATCACTTCTATTTTTTGATAGGTGTCTAGAGGAATCTTTGTCTCCTTAGACCAACTTTGTACACAAGTGTTAAAGTTTGGATTTGTCTTATTTGGCTTATACAAACTTCATGGATGTCCTATTTAAGTCATATTGGACCTAAAAAAATCCATTTTGAG